>JASSRZ010000023.1:13245627-13256314 GCA_032164315.1 Malacoctenus gilli | reverse complement strand
TGAGTTAATGCAGGACTCTTTGTGCAGACGCACGGGCTGCCCTGCCCACCAGCGCTGGACACCTGGAGGAGTAAAGTGGAGCAGCGAGCCGTTGACATGATGTGTCACGTGTACGAGCCCAGCAAGAGGTGGGGTCAAACACAGGCGCCGCATGAGGGGCTTTAAAAGGAAATAAAAGGGGGAAAAGGAAGATTTTAAGTGCGTTTCATTGGTGCTTTGGTTTTCGGTTCAACTGTTCCAGGGAGAACCTGCAGCTGTGTGTCGGCCCCCTCCTGCATATTATGTTAGGCAACATCAGTGAGAAAGCCCAGGGCACCTCATCTGAGGCGAACAGGTGGGCCACCCCACATCCGGCACACCCACTCGCTAAGCTTCCGTGTGTTCGGTCTGCGAGGCCTCTGCTGAAACGCTCTCTCCAAACAGGAAGCTGTTCTTGTACTCGGCACACGACACCACTCTGATTCCCTGTCTGATGGCTCTGGGGATCTTCGACATGCGATGGCCACCGTACGCTGCTGATCTCACGCTGGAGCTGCACCAACACCGGCAGACCAAGGAGGCCTTCGTCAAAGTGTCCTACATCGGCCAGGTGAGCGGCGAGACGGCGTCCGCACGGCCGACGACGTCGCGCTCCCGTCCGGGCTGAACGCCTCTTTGTCTTTTTCTCCAGGATCAGCTCCTGCCAGGCTGCAGTGGAGTCTACTGCCCCCTGCAGGAGTTCAAGCAGGTGCTGGCGTCGTACTCGCTGACCTCGGAGAGCTACCAGTCACTTTGCAACAGCGCGGAGGGATTGCCCGAACCCTGAGTCCTCCGCAAACCAAAGCGGCACGACTCCCGACTTCACACTCTGAAAAACCGTCTCTGATCACAGCTCGTTTCATCCTCACACTCAAACCAACTTCCGGTGACTCCCCAGTTTCACGTAGTCACTTGTCATCCTCCTATAATCATGACGACAACGTTGAAATCAGCTACGTTTATTCATCAATAGTGACAACCACTGTGTCTTTTCGAACAACACACCAAAAAGAAGAAAAAAAAAAGTCACGTTCAGCTAAACACTCCAACAGGAGTGAATCGTTCACCCATTGGGATTATTTATTTTAGTGAGATATATTTTATCAGGACAGTGCATGATCATGTTTGAATAAACTAATGTCCTTTTCATTGTTGGGACATGAGTGAAATTGTTTGGCTTTAAAATGTGAATAATTTATTGGGTGTCTACATATCGGCTGCTTTCTTCACCTGTTTGGTTGGAATTGTTTGCTTTTAGACCTTTGTTGACAGTTCATACAGAATATCACCCGTTTTCCTCGAGAGTTTAATTCATTAGTGAACATTATCGATGCACCGATATGCCAAGTTTGTGCAATTCTGATGAATGATCATCACTGCCATTTTGGCTGATAACTGATAGTTTCTGACACAGGAAAGTGTCTCCAATAATCATCCTTAGTACATGCTGAAAAGTACACATGCCCATCAACCGATTCAGTCCACACTCTTCCTCTATGCAGCACGACCGGACTTCAGCGGTGTCATTTCCTGCGACACGGCCTTCGTGTCGTCTGGCTAATCTCTGGCGTTGCGGCGGCTCTGCTGACTCGTGCTGCCAACAGCGGCGCCTCAGTTTGGGTTCCCGGCCGCTCGCTCGCAGCATTAACTTGTTGCTCCTCTGCTTGTGAACTTCTGGGCGACGACTCCTCAAATGAGCGATTGAATTTGTTGTGTTGACAGATTTGACGTGACCCCCCCCCCCCTTCGCATTACACGGCCCCCTGCAAATGTTGCTTATAGCAACTCGAGTGTCCCTTTTCTGACACCATGTAAAAAACTCCAGACAGACATTGTTGGCTCAGTAACATCCACCAAGCACACAATCCTTCTCATGTTCTCGTCACAGACAGCGGCTTCACAAACCAGACTGCAATATCGCTTCGTTTTTGCTCATCAAAGGAATACAGATATGTCCAAAAATAAGGAATATCCTTCTGATACCGGCAGGACATCGATGTATCGTTCATCTCTCCTGAAAGTGAGTCCTGCACTGAAACATGGACATGCTAAATGTTGGGACAATGTAGAAACGATGAATGTATTCAATTGCTGATGCAATTATTCTACAGAATTGGTTGGGTTCACAACCATATCTTCCACAGTAATCATTTCATTCCTCAGGGGAATACTTAGTTTCATGTGCTGAATTTAATCTCCATTTCAGAGGGTTTGCAGTTAGTTTGTGTAGCAGTGTGCAAATGTCCAAATTATCCACCTAGCTTTAGATCAGGAGTTACTCTGCTCGACTGTCTTTGCGAGTTAAGCGTTCCGTTGCCTTCTTATGAGGATTTTTTTGGTACTATCAGACCACAGTACGCTTGACTTCATGCTCCTTGTATAGACCTGAATGTTACTGTGTTACAATAACACACCATGTACCTGATCGGCAGCCTGATGCTGACCTGTGGCACAAAATGTAAAACCAGGGATTTGGATTGATGAGAATAAAACAAATTTGAAAAACAGCGTGAAGATTTTGGGGGTTTTTTTGCGCGTGTTTCCTGAAGCTGCCTGTACGCTCAAGTCAAATCATCACGCCGGCATCTATTTTTGGGGAAGATGTGGTGTCCGTAAAAAAAGAAAGTTTTGCGATACTCTTAGAACGTCAACTTCTCAATGCTGCGTGTCGGTACGAGTCGCTCCGCTTGTTCTAGCTGAATGTCGGAAAGCAGGTTTGACACGTGGGCATAACAAAGACGGTACCTGGCCTACAGAAGCGACTCGGTGCGAATGGATGTTCAAGACCCATGAGGACACACGCATGCACACACACGCCATAGACAACATGTATATACCAAAACAATATCTTTTATTTGTAGTCCATCACCACAGCCCTGGTAGGCTATTCTGCACCAAAGCCAATGGAGAAACACATGACAAGCTTATACAATAGAGAAAAGAGAGGAAGTCAACTGGATGGTAAGCAGTACGTGTTTACATTTCCGTGTCTCGCTCTGGACACCACACCTGCCATACTAAATTTTTTACCAGATCTACCTAGCTCTAGTTCTATAATACCTGGCATACCTGCTCGTGGCTTTGCACCACTCCTGTCCCATTCTGCTGACCATCGAGGGGGGGGAGATTATTGCTGTGGGAATGATTATTACCCAGAGTCAACAAGAGAGTCAAAAACAAAACAGGAACACAACAGGAACAAGAAGAACACACATAGCACATCTGGGTATTAGCAATATTATTCACGCTGGCGAAAGTCGAGTCCTGAAAGTTTTGGAGCACAAAGTCAAACGTCATCCACAAGTGGAAAATGGGCTGAATATTCTCATGGTGCTGCAAAGCTGACAGGATCCTCACACTTCGATGTGTTGCTCTCAATGGTAAAAAGAGAAAGAAGACGCTTTCTGCAGACGGTCCATGTTTGTGCTTTTTTAATAATACTATTATCTTAATGAGGTCATAGTTTGGTTTGTTATACACTGGAGTTACAAAGGAAATTAAAATAGACTAAAATTTGAATAGCCCACCAATGGTAAACAGTACAGTATTTTTAGGGGGCCTTCCTCCCCCAATGAAAGTGGGGTAAGAGGAGTTGAGAGGTCACTGATAGAATGCCTATACATACAGACACATACATACATACCAACCACACAAACATACAATCTGTCAAGCACACAGGCACACTCTCATGTATATACTGTACAGAAACAGTCAAAACAATGGAGCGAGAGACAAGATGGATTTTCCACTGAAGTCTTCACAAAGCACAAATTCTTCCTCCTTTCTCTTGTTCCATACCACCTTAGTGACAATTTTTTTTTTTTAATTTGAAAAAAGTAGACATATACTGTATCTCCACGCTGACTCTCAGTTAGGTTGATTCCTCTTTGATGTTGAAGTCATCTTTATAGTCATAATCAAAAAAACACCAACAGTTCTGCGAAATTGATGCACAACAATCCCATACATTCTGAAGTTCATGAGTCAAAATCAAATGTTTTTGTCTTGTGGCAGAAGTACTCCAATCTGAGTTCCCATTAGGATAGTTCCTGCAGGACATCACCGGGTGATTGGTTCGCTCCATCCTGCTCAATTTCTGGGTACATCCTCACTCTCCTGTTGTGTCTCCTTGAATCGAGTCCATCAGTCTCCTGAATAGTCTCCATATTCCACAATCTTTGCTCCATCCCTACTTGTTGTCCGAGAACATTCTAGATACAAGGTTTCTGCTGGATTAGAACATTCCAGGGCCCGGACTGAACCCCATGTCCATGTCACGCGGCCTCATCTGACCCCCCATCATCATTGTCTGCTGTGGGGGACCGCCCATGCCCTGCAGTGACATCATCATGTTAGGTGAACCACCGGGACCGGGGTGGGCCATTTGTCTCCCCTGCATCATTCCTCCTGGACCCCCAGGGGACATCATCCGGTGCTGGGGGCCCATCATGCCCTGGCCCATGAATCCCGGAGGCCGCATTGAATTGTGGCCTGGGTTGCCCATTGGCATGTCTTGAGGGCCCATCACCCCACCGGGCCCCCCTGACATCCCTCCCATCCCTTGCATGGGCATCCCCATCCTTGGCGGAACGTCACCCATCATTCCCTGCATGGGAAAGCCGGATGGGTGTGGCGGTTTCCCACCCGGGTTGTCTCCTCCTCCTCTGGGGAAGTACGAAAGAGTCTGGCTGGGCTTCTCTGACGGGATTATCCTGGACAGGTCGAATTCGGGGATGCCTGAAGCTCCTGGCCGCATCACTTCATGAAGGTCTGCGTCAGTAAATCCACCTTGCATGTTGTTGAACTCTGGCCCACCAGGGGTGTTTGGTTTGCACATGCCCCCGTCACCCCCTCCGCCATGAGGCATGTTCCCCATCCGTCCTCCCATTGGTCCACCCTCTCCCTGGAAGCCCATCGGATGGCCAGGGAAACCTTGAGGACCGGGACCATTGTGCGGAGAAAAGGGGCCCTGCTGGGAGGGAGACTGGGTGAGGGGATAACCCTGGCTTCTGTGGGGGTAACCCATGCGTCCCTGGGGCATCATTTGAGGGTTCGCCATCCCAGGGTCTTGTGGATTTGGCGGAATCATCATGCCATGAGGCATCATGCCCGGGCCCATATTGGGGGCGTTTGGAGAGGGCATTTGTGGGGGCATGCCATGGGAAAGAGGCTGGGACCCCATAGGATTCATACCCAGAGGGCTGAGGGCAGGCATGGGTCCAGCATTTCCAGGTCCCATCATACGTGGATTGCCTTGGTGATTCAATGCCATACCTGTTGGGAAATATCAAAAGACTTCTTAGTACAGGCGCTTCTGAATCGACCAAAAGTGAAATTGAAATGCAGGGTGTGCAAAAATCAAAAAATTATCCGGCCGTCTTACCGTTATTGTTCACTGAGGGCAGGTTCGGGGAGCGAGCTGGAGGCGAGTCGTCATCTGAGCTGGCAACAGTCTTTATGGCATCGTGGTAAAGCGGGGTGGAGCTCGGCATCGCGAACTTGGACATGCGTGACATCATTATGGAGAGAGGATTCTGGGATAGTGTGGGCTCAGGGGGGATGGTATAAGGACTGCCAGACGGGACGTTGCCTGACAGGGACATGGAGCCAGATGGAGCTCCTGATGAAGGAGGGGCCGAGGGGGGGCCATTACCTCCTAAAAGAGACAATAATGTGAGGAAAAACAACAAGAAAAAGTTATATGCGACTGTAAAGTTTTCCTTTTCTGTCCCAATATACTTGTGATTGGAACAACATGTGCAATTTGAGAAAGTTTGGGATCAGTTTGATTATTTATCTTATATATAAAATGACCAGAAGAGGGAGCCACTGGACTATAACCCACCCTACCCCACCCTCATACAGATGTGGTAACTTGTAATGCCGAGTCCCTGTTAAGGTAGCCATCACATCCATTGCATATTCAGTTCAGTTTAAAGCACAATTCCAATCCCAAATTTAACATACAGCCACTCAGATGACAAAAAATTAAAAAGCTAAAGCAATGATCCCAATTAAATGTCCATATCAGATGGATACAATTGTCTGCTTTTTGTTGCTTTCTGTCCCTGTCCTTTCCTTTCTGTCTCATTGTCCCCAAACACCAACAGGTAAAAACAGCAAACCTCTCACATAAAACTGAGTTTAGTGAAGATCGTGTAAAAGCAAGATGAAAAAGTCAACAGCAGCACTTGGCAAATGATCAGTGAGAAGCGAGAGAGACATACCTGGCTCCATATTCCCCATCATGTTTGGTGAGGTGATACTAAGAGGAGGCTTGCCACCTTGAGGCGGTACTCCTGGACTCTGCATGGGTGGCTTTGGTGAAGAAGCCCAACCTGGAGAGGGGTTAGGAAGAGACGGAGACCTCATATGTACAGGAGAGGCGCCTGCTGAGCCCATCATGGAGTGAGGAGACTTCATGGGCGCAGACGTTGGCGGCGCTGGAGGGGCGCTGGGACCTGTAGGACCGGTGAGCATGCCAGCCAGCTGGGACGGTGTTTGAGGGGATTTAAGGTTTCCAGAAGGGGAGCCCATCATGGGGGACTGTACTTGCCTCAAAGGAGGGGACTTCAGTGGGTTAACACTGGGAGAGTTGCCCCCTCCTGCTTGGACATTCAGATCTGCTGGCTTGCGGCCTCTCTGACCTTGTGCAGGACCACCAGAAGAGGGGAGGTGGTTGATACGGCCATTACCCCCTGTTGGTGTAGATCTGTGCTCTGGACCGAAGGCGGGGTCTGAATGTGGGCCTCTCATCCCGACAGGCCCCCCAGGGAAGGGTCGCCCAGGCCCCATTGGAAAGTCTCCTGACTGTGACTGCTCAGGGAACGGAGGACCCTGCATGGGTCGACCCTGTGGACCCATGTTCTCCATTGGAGGCCCTCCTCTCATTCTCATAATCTCATCGGGACTCATATTCATGGGGGGGTCTCGTAGTTTGGAGGGATGCATATGAGGTCCTGGCCCAGGGCCGGGCCCCATGCCGAACTCGGGCCCCATTTCTCTGCCTCCCATCGCTTGGAGCCGAGACGACGGACTCATAGGACCATCACCAGGCATTCTGGGAAACATACCCATGCCATTGCCGGGTTCCATTCCACCTCTTTGGTGTCCCATCATCCTTTGCATGTCCATCATCATCCCAGGAGGTAGTCCCTTTTCCCCGCCCATTCCTTGGTGAAACATTGCTTCTTGGACTGACTGCGGGTTCGGAAAGCGCTCACCGCGGGCTCCTGGGCCAGGAAACATCCCTCCAGGTCCTCCAGGGAAGCCTCGTGCCTCCCCCATACGTGGTGGCATGTCGTCGGGCCAGCCCATTCCTGGCCTCGGAGGACCCTCCATCTCAGGATTCATCATGCCGGAGAAGCTGGGCATCCTCTGCATATGAGGTGGCATCCCCCTGGGGCCCGGGCCCATGCTAATGCGCTCCTGGTAGTGATCTGGCGGACCACCTGGTCCTCCCCACATCTCTCCAGGGCCCATCTGATAGGGAGGTGGAGGGCCTCGTATCATACCGCGCGGACCATGAGGGTGCATCATCATATCTGGTGGGAGCGGTCGGTGTTGCATTTCTTGCTTTTTTCTCTTCTCTTCATAAAACTCCTGCTGCAACTTCAACCACGCGACCTGTTCCGGGGTCATCTGGTCTCCATCTCCACAGCCACCTGGACCTCCCATGTGTGGACCCATCTCATCTTGTGGAAATGGAGGCATGTCCCTTGGACCGTGAGGTGGACCGAATGGGGGGCCTTGTGGACGTGGCCCTCCCGGTCCGCCTGGTGGTCCCAGGCTCTGAGACTGCGCTATCATGGCCTGCAAGGGGCCCGGCTCAGGTCTCCGGGCCGCGCCATCGGGGCCTCCATCATGTGGTCCGCTGTGGGGCTGAGGCGGACCAGGTGGTGGGGCATCGCGATCATCGGGGAAGAGCATGCGCTGAATATCGCGCAGGGTCTGCAGGGAGCGCTGCCGATGTTCCAGCTGTTCCTGGGACAGACCCTCCGTGTTCGCCTCCATGTTCAACAACTCTTGAGCCAGCTGCTGCTGCTGCTGCTGCTGTTGGGGTGTCAAGCCTGATCCACCAGAGCCTCCACCCTGCCCTCCTTCAACTGATGTTGGAGGGTTGAGGCCTGCCTCAGGTTGGGTGATGGGGGCCTGGTCCCCTGGAGTCGAGTTGTTATTGGGGCTGCTGCCGGGAATATTTTTGGACTCCATGCCTGAAGAGTTTGGCCCTTCTTGTGGAAGAACCCCAGATTGGCTCCCTTGATTTGAAGGCTGTGGGGGAGTTGCCTCTGTCATACCAGGTAAGGACGGCTTGGATCCAGGCTGGTGGCTTTGATCTTGGGCATGAGACGGGGGCTGCTGTGGGGGTTTGGAGTCGTTTCGCAGGACGTTTGCCGCATTGTTCTTTAACAGAGGTACAAAAAACACAATTAGTCACCAACTCTCTTAAGATGTCGATGTTCTGTGCAAGACATCTGTGGCTGTAAATATACATAAGCCTGTTACAGAGCTTGTGTGTCTTTACCAAGAGGAGGTGAGCTTTGTCCTTGCTGTTCGAGATGTTTTTCATGTGGAAGGCAATGATATTCTCTGTATGGCCAGTCAGAACTGCATCAGCCGCCCTGAGGACAATAAGACAGACAGTCAGATATCAGTCATCAGACACTACAATATGTGTGTGTGTGTGTGTGTGTGTGTTTGCGTGTGTGTTTAAGAGATGGTGAGTTGGATGAATGAGTACGAGACAGGACCATAAAGGCAATGCCAAGGTCAACAAACAAACTATTGCTCTCGCACATGCAGCGTCTGTCTTTGATCCCCACTTCTAAAAGGAAAGCGTTAATATAAATTAAGCGTTTACTCCTGACTGCAAAACAAACACGCTCGTGCAGATACACACAATAGATTTAGGCTATAACAGAGAGAGCCGGGTTAAGGAAGTGAATAACTTAGTGCCGTACACACGAGCAGCTGCACCCAACATCAAAGACATCAACATCCACTGATGGCAGAGCAACAACACATACTTCAGGCAATTGACATTGTTAGCTCATCCATTTAATTTTCAAATACAATTCAATTGGGTTTTGCAGTGGGTGTATTAATCTTAATGTATTTTATTTATGAGACTATCTAAACAAGTGGTTTAAAGATATAAAGGACACTACTGAGGTCTTAATATGTACAACCGCTCAGGCACATGTTCCAATACAGAGCAAAAAAAAGGGAAAAAACTACATGGAAAAATGTTTAGTCTGCCTTACTTGTTTGCCATCTCCGTGGTGAAGACATAAACGAGTTTTGAGCCCGGTTTTTGGCCACTAGCGGGTTCTGTTGTGGAGCCTTGACCCCCCAGCGTGTTGTGGGAGGGCGTGGAGGAGCGACTGAGTCCAGCGTTGGAGGTAGAATGTGTGACGGAGTCCTGGGGCTTTACATCGCTGGAGTTGCAGTCTACAGGAAGACCAAAAAAAAAGGGGGGGGGCAAAGCATTCCATCAGCTACAGCGCAGCTTCATGGGAACTGTAGTTGAACTGAGGGGCTGTCAGAAAGTCAAGCTGATCACTGGAGAAAGCGTCACACATGCTCGGGTGCACACGTTAACACACTTACTGAAGAATCCTTTGTCATCTTCGTCACTTTCTCCCCCAGAGCACCAGTCGGCTCCACTGTACGGCTGCCTCCTCTCTGCCACACACATCCTCTTCACCCTGCTACTATCTGCAGACACACACAGCAAACGGTGGGCTTAGACTCATCGTCAGCTGAGTTGCTGCAGCTTGGGTTCATTTCCCCGGATAGCCAACTGGTGGCATCAATGACCCAAAAGAAAACACATGTACACGTCATGCTGGTTGTCTCATGACATTTACTGACTTCGGGGGTCCTCACCTTTCTCCTCGCTGGTGGGCGTGCCACTCTCCGGCTGCTCGAAGGACTCTACCGAGGTGCTTCGCTCCCTTTTGACTTTCACCTTGGAGCTGGAGCCAGAGGTCAAGCCCTGGCCGTTCTTCAGCCCCATCCCCCCTGTGACGTTTTGACCCCCTTTGGTACCCATGGTCTTCGGGTCGCAGGGTGAGGGCTGTGATTGGCTGCCTGTGCTCCCGGGTTTGCCCTGATTGGGCATTTTAGAGTCCATCTGAGCGGCAGTGGAGGGGGACATGACAGGAGGTGATCGTACCATGGCCTCCGTCTTCGGTTTAGGGCTGAAAGGACGAGAAGGATCACAGTGAATGTCAAATAATCATAGAAAAAAGAAAAAAAACTACTGTAATGTTCATTCATGTCTACTTTGAGCTGCATCATGACATGGCAGAAATAAAAAAGTAACGATTAAAGACATTTCTTTTGATTTATTTGCAACAAGCTGAACACAGTTTCAAAGTGTCGCCCAGCAGTTAGCACAGACATCCATGAACACAGCGTTAGGGTTGTTGCTCTGCGACTGAATGAGACCTGGAAGACACTGTGGAGACACAGGCCATCTACAAATGACTGCTGCTTACTAGTTATGAGAGTGGTTCAGTTTAGGCAAGCGGGATACATCCAACTGGCAGAGCACACACTCACCACACCCTGATCTGTTTCACTGTCTTTCTCGCTCACACACACACACACACACACACACACACACACACACACACACACACACACACACACACACACACACACA
>JASSRZ010000023.1:13223636-13244311 GCA_032164315.1 Malacoctenus gilli | reverse complement strand
ACACACACACACACACACACACACACACACACACACACACACACACACACACACACACACACACACACACGAGCAGATGTAGTGTAGTGCAAAAAAAAAAACTACAGCCTCAGCTAAGCACACTGTACAAACGTACACACAAAAACACAGTTGGTAGAAAAAAAAGGAGCCAAAGCCCAAATTTTGGCAGTCCAGACAGCCATTTCCAGAGTCTTCAGAACCATGAGTCAGCAGGGAAGACGTCCAAGCACAGTGTACTCCCTGACCCTAGAACAGCACTGGATCACAAACCGAAAAGACCTTTCAGGTCAACGTGGGAGAAGAATGGATGTTTTTCACTCGCCATCACACCTAACGCCACTACACGGGGGCGGCGGACGGCTCCGGCTTGTCTTTATGTCATTACGTCTCTGTAAATCAGACTCCTTGAGAGACGTCATCCCCGGGAGCTCTGCTCCGCATGTGTTATGAGGCTCCCTGCACCTTCACAACCGACCAGAATGAGTCGGTCGTTACTCGGCTCACTACTGACGACCCTCTGATTGGAATCAGTTGTGTTGGAGCCGAGAGAAGTCTGAAATATTCAGGGCTGTGGTTACCGGGAACCACAGTTGGGAAACACTGATACAGTCACAGGCAACAGCGACGAGACGGTGGATTCACAGACATCACTGAAAAACCAGCACTGAGCCTTTCTGTGAGACGTTTCCACATTCGCCTCCAATTCACATGGATCTCCAGCAGGTTTTTACCACTAAGTTCCCGAGAAAGCATGTTTTCTACGTGGTACCTGGTAGCATGCTTCATATGTGCGTGCTGGTTGTACTGAAAAAGTCCCATTGGCCTAAATCTAATCTATTTTTACAGTAAAGTCTGATATGTAATAGAACTGTCAGTATTCCTCTGTCGTCATATTCTAATTTCAGTCCTTTTTATTCGAATTCCACTCAAATATTTATGATTAATTTTAATTTTTTGGGGCTAAGTTAACGTCTTGGCTTTTACTTGTGGATAAATTCTTTCGATCCAAACCAGAGTGGACGAGTCCATCCATCACTGTCTCTCTGTCGGTATACAAACAGTTCTGCCACAAGTGACGTCTCAACAATATGCAACAAATGTGAGAGAATCACAACGTACCGATTGTTCTTCTGATCACAGCAATATATTGCCCAGCTCATTATGGATCATCCTTTTTGCATATTTCAAGGTTTAGCCGTTGTTTCCTTCTAACTGTACATGCAAACCAGATCTCGCACCTCCTGAGCAGTACTGGCACCTGAGTAGGTGCACCACATCAGTGGACCAACCGGCTGTCGGCGGGGGAAGTCGACTCACCTCTGTGTGTTGGTGGACGGGGAGTTTTTCAACCGATTGGAGTGCATTGATGGAGCTCCAAGGACTACAGAGCAAGGTGGAGTGATGAGCTGGTGCGGACTGCCTGTGTGTGTGAGCGGCGCTTTTGCGCGCACGTTCCTAGAGCCGGGAACGGGATTCCCAATGTTGGACAGGTTTCCCCGGCCGTCCTTGGACTCCTCCCGCTCTTTCTTCCCTCGCTCCTTCTTGCTGAAGTGTGTCGCTGCTGTACCTGCCGCCGCTGGCCTCTCCTCTTGGACCTCCAACATTCTCTCTATATCCTTGTCTGTGTGGGTCTGTGTGTGCGTCTGCGTGTGTTTGTGTGTGTGTGTGTGTATGTGTGTGTCTGTGTGTGTGTGTATGTGTGTGTGTGTGTGTGTGGGTGGGTGAAGCTGTGTAAAAACTACAACCACAGTCCAGAAGGCTCGTCTTGTTCCTTGTGTATTTATGAAATTCCCCCAAGGGGGCTTTCAATGGCCCGTGGGCACACTGTTGAGAGAAGGAGAGAGAGAGAGAAAAGAGACAGTGAACAAATCTGGAAAACAAGGACCAACTCTGAACAAAGATGATGAATGAATGAATGTCTTTTTTGCCAATGTACAGTACAAAGAAATGACATAAAACGGCCATAAACTGATGAATGAATAACTAAAAGAACAAAAGCTCAGCGAGAAAAATTTGCACCTCAAACTGCAGAACTCAGAACGGAGGCGGTTGCTCTTCCCTTTTTTTTTTATGTTTTTAAACCTAACTCTGGTTTTCAAACAAACTTTGATTCAAGCAGAACAGACCAACGTTGTCTCAATGTTCTGATCACAGGACGTAGAAGCATCAAAATCGCGATTTGCTTGCATCAGACTCAATTTCCTGCACGATACGGCGACTCCTGCCGCCGTTTCGCTGCTCCTCTGAGCTCCTCTTGAGCCTTTACACCTTGTTGTAACTTGTTGCACAATATGCATTATGAAACTGTTCGATATGCTGTCTGTTTACATTTTTTAGTCCAACGCGAGGAGCGTCACGGAAAAGCGAACAAACTAAAAAGCTTCTCTTTTCTCTTCCCTACCTAGTTTGGATCAACGACCGGCATTACAAGTACGAACTGTTATTGAAGCGACACACGGCGCCACATCCTGAAGATTCAGCTCGACAACGAATTAGCGCAAGGCAGGAAAACTCAACAGTTTCCTTACTCATGGTGGCTTCAGTTGAGTTGAACGAAAAAGGCCTATTTAAGAACCTTTAACCATCAGTCAAATACAAAGTTACAGGGTCAGAAACCTTATCTGAGAACTTGTCGATATCATTTGTGCAGCAGAAATGGACCTACGTTAATCGTAGAATGACAAAGTGATTTGAATCCATAGTTTTTACAACTTAAACACGACACATGCCGATCAAACCTGCCAACCAGCAAAGTTGGTTTACCTGGAGTGAAATAAAACAGAATATGCGAATCAAAAGTGCGTTCTTGAAGTGCCGTCACATCACAAGTGAGCTTCGATCTCCCGGAGAACCAAAGATCCGTTGGCCTTCAACACAACGCGACATCGTCGTGCTTAGTCACGGTTATTACGAAAGTGTTGAGGTGGAGGATCACGTGTGCGAGAGCCTTCGTTGTGATCTCAACCAAGCCTGGTATGTTTTCAGTTGTGCGAGCGCGAGTGTGTTTGTGCGCAAAGGGGTTGCATGAGAACCCTGTTGGAGAGCGGCAGCCCAGTCAGTCAGATTACATTGTCATCCTGAAAATATTTAGGAGCGCTTCCAAAACACTCAACATTGTAACTGGCTCCAGAGTTCCCCCCGGGGAGAGGGAGGTGGAGAGCTTGAGAGGTTTGGGGGGGGGGGGGGGGGTGGCGGCGGCGGGGGTCACTGGGAACCAGACAAACACGCCGACTCCAGCCACAGCAGCTCCTCCAGCCTCTCGCTGGTCTCCAGGAGAAGTGATTTACAAGTGTCGGGGCCGCGGATCGCTACTGCACACGAGCGGAGGCTGGCTGCTCGACGGAAACACCAGAGGCCCGTGAATCCGAAGGCAACTGATTGGAATAACCTTTAAAGGAGACGTATCACGCTGCTTTTCCCTCTTTATTGTGTCCATCTGGGAGGCCTTCGGAGTAACTCTGCGCAGCATAAAGCGCCTTCCCCGCTTCATAATGATGTTTTGCAAAGTCGTCATTCCAGCTGCTTGGCAGCCTCTGCCTGGAAGCTTTGTTTCAGTGCTGTCTCTTTAAGAGTCCCCAATCCCGCATGCCCATCGTCCTCTGATTGGTCCAATGTGTGGAAGCAGTCATGGGGAGTGGGGGGGGGGGGCAAATTGCTGGTAAGGGATATACTCAACTGAACTTGGGTGGGCGTGTCCTATCTGAAGACGGGTTCGTTTAAACTCATTGCGGCGGAAAGAGGCGGTTTACTCGCTTTCTCAGACTCGTCCGGTAACAACAACCTCACGTCAGTTCTTCGCCAAAACTCGTGAAGATCTAGCAATGACCATCCCCGGAGGCAGGAGGAGCAAACCTCCCGATGTCAGACTTCGAGGAATACGGGGACTCAACTCAACAATATTAAGTGCAGATTTTGAATTAAATATAAAAACATGTGATGTAAGACAAAAAAGGAGGGACTCTTCAAAGAAGCGTCATGCTCTTTGTTGTGTCTTCATACACAACAAAAATTACTTGAAAGAGCTTAAATAAAAGTCCAATGCAATGCTTCTTTTTTGTGGAACGGCAAGTTTTGATGCACAAGTCTGGAGAGAAGAACCACAACGTGCGATTACACATGAGGGATGCTGCAGCTTTGATGTGAACCGCGCAGAAACAAACTGAAACTTTACAGAAATGATTTCGAATGACGCAAAAAAACAAAACAGTTCGGTAACAAATAGCATGCTTAGTAATTACACACTATCAGCAGAGCAGGAGGAGTGACTGATGATTGTTTCTACTGTTGAGGTTTTAGACGAGGGATTAAGAGCAGAATGGCAGCTTGTGAGGGAGGACAGAAAAAAACACAACAAAGATGCCGTTTAGGTTTCGACGCTCGTCCGGCTCGTCAACGTGAAGCGCTGGCTCGAGCGAGTCAGAGAAGATCTGCGGGACAGTCACGCTGAATCAAATCACAGCGAAAAACAGTATGCAAGTGTTTGTCAACGGGAGACAAACGTAAACAAATACTTTGGACCAAATCTGGAACCCCCCCTCGGTGGAGACCCGTTTAAAACGCGAGGACTCGGAATCACTCGTTCACTCTTGCTCCATATTTATTACATTAACACAACGTTCATCTGGGCGTTGTTTCTCTTCAAAGCCACAGACAAAAGAATATTTTCAATGTCTGAGCAACAGGTCATCAAAAACTGAGTGTGCTCCCTCCTACAGACACTGAAGCACAACCATCTCAGGGTGAAAATTCAGGCCTCGCTCTGCAAAGTGAAACTGGTCCAAACAGTCTCGCTCACAAAGGACAAAAAAACAAGGTCTTGGAGGAATGTGCAAAAAGAAACGGTTCAAATGAGGAGAAGGACCTGTGCTCAGAACTGAGTGTCACTCCCGACAGGTAAAAACGACTGATTTAGTTTTGAAAAAAAACACTCGATTGACCAACACAGACGGGAAGTTGAAACTCTATGCATGAATCCGCACAGCCAACCAACTGCAGCCTGAACTGGGCGTGACTGCCGGCAATGGAAAGTTACCAAAATCATCGCATGCGGCCTCGTGTGTTCCGTCATCAAGGTGTGGGGAGAAGGAGTGTCGATTCACCGCTCACTCATCCGACGGGCACTTTGTTTGAGGCAGCGGGAGCGTTTCCAGAACAAGGTGTTCGGTCGAAGTTTGAAAGCGCGACTCTCCGGCCCGTCATTATCTTCGCGGACGTGTTATTGTTGTGCTGCGGAGCGGGGCGGACGGCGGCGGGCGGGGGGGCCCTGAATGTGATGAGTAACAGGGAGCCGAGCGTCCAAAAGATCCCCTTTAAAAAATGTATCCAGCCTCGCTTGAAAAAGTTATAATTTATACTATTTCAAAGCAGCAGCCTCCTACATCATTCAACCCTAACTGGGATGTATGCCCTCGAGGGGGCTCCTCGAAAAAAAAAAAAAACCCTCAATCATACACAAATCCGAGCGTGTGCACGCACACAGACACAAACAGCAGGAACTGTCAATCACCTGTTCCCTCCAATCGCACGCTAACGAGACACTAATTGGAGAGCTTGCTGACATGACTGTCATAAGGAATGCACTGACACACACACAAACACGCGCGGTGTGCACGCTGCAGCCGGGCGTGCGCGTCTTGGAGGTAATCACAGAGATTTCTCTCTCCCTCTATCTTCAGTACAGACGCTGAACTGTCTATCACGGCACGCACCAAGCGCTGCAGTGCATGCAAGTTAATGGGAAAACAGTATAATGAGGCTCTAAAATCGAGCCTCTTTTTTCCGCCTCTGATATAAATATGAGGTTCGGCATAAAAGGAGGGCAGAAAATAGTTCAATTCAATTAGATTTGGGTTTTCCAGTGCGGGTGGCACTAAAAGGGAGCGTTTTATTTCATGCTTATGTAACAAGTCGTCGTATGCTGCCTGCTTAGTGCGTACACCCTCCCCGGCTACGTCACCCGAATTCCTCTGAAGAGAGAGAGAGTGAGAGGCTGTGGTGCTCCTCGCTGGGAAAGGTGCGAGAGCGACCAGAAGAAAGAAACATTGACCTGGCTGCCGAGCCGCTCCGACGGCTTGAATTTCCAACATACGAAGGCAACAAATGCATTATTCCTAAAGGGGAGGAAAAAACACAAGTGCGTTGCAAACACACACTCACACTCGCACACACACGATCTCTCTCTCCCCTCATCTCAGCCCTGCTGCTGGCTGTAAAGGGGCCTGCTGATGTTTCAGCCTTATTTATGCAAATCCCATTTTGCAGTTCAGTCACAATGGAGCACGGCTCGCTCGCTCGCTCTCGCTCTCGAGCTCCCCTACCCGCTCGCCGTCTGCTCGGCCTCCATCTCAAGAACTGCCCGAGCCTATTATTTGTTCAGGGCAATAATATCACAGGCATTATTTCCACCTCTGCTCAGTTTTCAGGCAAGAATCTACCAAAATAAAGAAACAGACGCAGGCATCGACAGAGAAACGTCCCCTCGAACGAAGCATCACTTCACCGACAAACAATCGCTTTACAATTCATGTTTCGCTGATGGAGACATAAGATGTTTATCTTTCTAAAGCTTCATTTAAACCGATGGAAATGATGCTAACTCGTCTGAAGATTCGCATCTAATCTCCCAAAAAAACCACGTTTCAGACATTTCGACATTTTTCAGACACTGTTCACAAAACAAAGTGAGCCAAAAACTTCGATTGAGGAAAAGTTGCAGGTGGGTTTTTCTCGTGCGTTGTCAGCGTCACATTAAAATTCTGTTCTTCGAATAAAAATCCTCTCGAGTCGATGCTTGAATTTCCTCGTCGGCGCCATGAGTGCGAGTACAGCGGGCCTGACGGAAGACAACAACAAAAAGCGTCCTTGCGAAGCCTTGCTTGTGCATGCTTAATTCTCGCCGCCAACGTCGTCTTTTCCCTTGATGAGGCCTCGAGTGCCAGGCCGTCCTTTAATTCCGGTTTTTGTTCCGGGTGCGAATCCTTCCGGCGCGCGAGAACTTTGCCTCCTTTTCTTGCGATTAGACGACTGAACAAGTTTTCTTTTTCATGGGGCTGAATCACAAAGTTGGTAATGACTCAATAGCATCACGCACACAGCAGCACTGAGCTAAAGTTAGCCGACATGAGAGCGCCGTTGTCCCCAAACAAACACAAGCACCACTGACAGAAAAAAGAATGAAAGGACTAATCCAGAAGCACTGAAGTGAGGACAAGGTTGAGTTTTATTGCTTAACCCTCTTATGGCTGTAATTATATTCAGGCGGCCTGGATTTATTTCCATTTCATGGCTTTGGAAACTTTACAATAATGGGCAATTATCTGGAGCTTTTTTTCCCCAAAATAATGTCAACTTTATGTATCTGGCCATCATTTAAGGAGACTATTTTCGACTGAAATCGTCGACAAGCGGTTGAATATCTTCTGCGATTGGACCAATGTACCCAAGACGTCCAAAGGGGCGACGAAAATGATCATCGTTTGGGAGTGAAGCATTGCGTCTTCTCAAGTTTTTGGACGTTAAACGGATCCTAAATGGTCCAAAAGTTAAATTTAGAAACGCACGAGATGAATCCTGCTGGCGGTCGAAAGAAAAACACAAGAATGGAGGAATTCACGCCGTCACAAGTACAACCAGCAACCACTTCCTGACAGTCACAGCAGCAGCTCCAAACTACTGCAGGAATGTAGCAAATATCGCTAAAGGCTCTTCTACAGTCTTGAATCTGATATATTCACGTGTTTGGACACGATTTCCTTTATTGTTGCTTATTGTGAAGCAGCGACTCCCTGAGAACAAAACCAATGACGTCAAGCTTAATTTAAAAAAAAGAACGAAAGAAGAAGAATCAAAACCTCAAACCGTGTTCGAAGCAAAAATACCAGTTTGACGTCCGTGGCCGAGGGAACACCTACGCGCTCACCTGTTGAGGTCACTTCCGCCTGAGCTCTTCCCCCGAGACGCCACGCCCTCCGTGGCGCTCGTGGTTCACACTCGGCGCACGCAGAATGCGAGGAATGCCGAGTGGCCCTAAAGATAGAGCCGTGACGCCACAGACGTAGCATTTGACATAATATATCTAGTGTGACAGGAACAAGGACGCGCAACCATGAGCGGCGCTCACACGAGCGCGACTGATCTCGTCTCCCCATTGGAACGGATATTTTCAAGTGCGTTTTTAAGGCTTTTATCTCTACTCTCAAAGACACCCCCCCTCCCAGCCGACACCATCGCGATAAATTGGTAACTTTCCTCCCTGATTTTAAATTTCGTCTCCCGCGCACTCGAATTGAAGCTTCCAGCTCGTTCGCTCCGTCAACCTGAGTGGCGGCGTGCGACACCGATGTACCTGTCCTGGTTTATCCACAACTGTCTTCCCCTCCCCTCCACTCCCCCCCCCCCCCCTCAGTTCATCTTCTCCTCTGGTCTGCAGACGATGCCCCTCCATCCCCGGGGAGCCGACATGTGTGTAATGTCACATTATGTCACATCATATTGCGGTGACAGACGCCTCGCCGTGTCCATCACAATGATGGAGGCGGCAATGAAAACAGGAGGGCAGGAAAGAGGGTGTGATACAGATTTACCAGTAGAAAGGGGGGGAGGGGGAGGGGGGGCTATTACACAAGTAGCACGCTTCACAGAGTGTGTGGGTGTCTGTGTCTCTGAAGTCTGCGCGCACACACATGCACGCACACGCACACACACACACAGCTGACTCACTAGTGACACATCTGCTGGCGTAGCCTGGGCACGGTGCCATGTGTGGCGGCCAGCTCCAGCAGCAGGACTGGCACTCAGCACTCTGGCCCGCTCTGATCTCCGTCTCGCACACTTCACCCTGCACTTCCATCTCTGTCCATCTGCCCTCTGTCTCCGCATCCCCGGCTAAGTGGGTGTGTCTTGCGTGTGCACACACACGCGCGCGCGCGCACACGCGCAGGCTGGCACGCACACAAACACACAGTCGCTCACCTTTCTACTGCATGTGAGACAAAGAGACTGAGCGACCAAACACTGTGCCATTATTTCTCTGACACAACAAGCGTGGGTGCAAACGAGGGGTGTGCCAGTATCACGCACTGAGGTTCAAATTACTGTCAAAAATAGCTGAAAGTATTCGGTAATTTATATACTTTGGAGAAGCATCAAGAAATCTTAAATCACATCTTGCCTTTTCTGTTGATAATATCACAAGAATTAAAAAAATCACAAAGAATTAAACTAAACACAAAATTAGATTAAAACAATTTGATTATTATTTTCATTTGAACATAAACAGAATATAAATGTTAGGGTTACAACAATTCTGTGTGTTTACTTTTGCAAAAACATTGAAAGCTGCAATTAATTTAACATTAGGGTGATCCCAAAAATTTGCATTGTTCTAAATATTTCATCAAAATAACACATCGCAGCCTCAGTAATCGGGGGTTTATTAGAAAAAACCTGCAGATGGCCGTTGGGTTTCGTAAACGAATGGACGCGACATTTTATTTCTGATTTATAGAAGAAAATCAGCTCGAAATGCTCCCGATTCTAAAGCAGGTCTGGAATTGCATTTCTAGAGGTGAAGTTTCTGTGAGTCACAGAAAAATATATATATAAAAGTGAGCAGCAGCGCGCCTGTGAAGATAAACAACTGTGCAATGGACTCAGTCTTAGGGGCAGTCTTATAAATTCACACTCAGTCACATAAAATCAGCCTCAGTAGGTTAACTAGTAAATTGACACAACGAGCCGTATTTGAGGCGGCGAGCCGGACAAGAAGCTCGCTTTGACTGTGCGGCGGAAAAAACACGATGCTTCACAGCAGAAGCTTTATTATTACAAAAATAAAGTCCTCAAATATTTCAAACACCTGAAGGTAAACATCAATTAGAGCGAGAAAGTGCGACTCGACCTTGTTTTGAGAGTCTGGCGGTGGCTTCTCAACTCGTGTCGTCTCAAATTCAAACCTAAATAGTCAATTTGAGGTGGATCGTTTGAAGTTCCACTAATTAAAACTTGACATTTCCGGGAATTAAAGCGAATCACTCCGAAAAATTTGATGCCTGAAAATTGCTAACAAGTTAAATAAACAAATGCCAGAAAAGAGTTGGAACCAAAAATTGAGGTGAAGGAAGAAAATGACCCATGGATTGCATATAAAGAGGCTGAATCATTAGAAACTGACCTGTGATGATGTTTAGGATGTTTTATTCTGCCTGTAAAACATTAAACTGCAGGAGGGGGGGGGGTGTTAAGGCAGCGGAGAAGTCAAGCAGAAAGAGACGCGGGAAGGAGAAAAAAAAACGTAGCGTCTTCAAGTGTTTAAGACGACGAGCGCTTGTTAATTGGTGGTGCATCATGCTGCCAATTAACAGGCGGTGGTCTCTCTTTGGGTCTGTTCAGGTCAGCTGCCTTTCGGATCCCTTCCAATTATTGCGGGGTCTGTTTCAGACTGAGGAGGAATCATTTCGGATCCCTTTGGGTTTGTTTTTCCTTTTTGAGAGGAGGGGTGGGGGCTGAGTTTGGGGGGGACGGGAGGGGGGCGGGGGACGGGGTGGGAGGTGTTATGGCAGGTTTTCCATAGGATCAAAATTCTGCACCCATGAAGACCTCCAGTCAAACTGCTAATTAAGGCCGCAGCGCCGCGCGGCATTAATGCTCCTCACAGTGGCCGCAGTGATATCAGTATTTAATACAACGAACTCTTTGTGTGAATCCGAGCACACGTGGTCGGGTTTTTTTTCCCCCCCTTCTCTTCGGCGGGTTTCTCTCGTTTTTTAGCTGCCGTGTTAAAAGTGGAGGAGAAACGCGGTCTGTCCCGGCGAAGCGGCGCTGCCCTCCGCTCCGCGCAGACCCCTGCTTCTCCTCCCTCCTCTTGACCGTGCTCTTTGGTCCGTGACTCCCTCCCTCTGTCCGGACGGTCGCTCCCACACTCGGGCCGCATTCCTCCCTCCGCTCATGCTGGGAGGACGTCTCCCTGTGACTAAAAGCATTGTGGGAAATCCCAATGGCCGGCCATTCAGGGGGGGCTGTGTGGACCATTTAAGTGAAGCGCGAGAGGAACTTGTGTTTCGCCTTCGACGGCCAACAGGCTCCCGCTTGCCACAAGTGGAAAGAAACTGTTGTGTTTGGGTCCAGACAACAAACAACGCAAACAAACTAAACATCCGCCCTCCGTCCGGCTCGACAAACCGCCCCAACGATCTTTTAAATAGACGTTGTTGTTGTTGTGTGTATCAGCAATGACGACACAACGGGAGCAGCAAGTGGCTCCTAAATTTGTCAGCCCATGTGACACAACTCAAAGCTGATTTACTGACCTGACGTCATGATAAACAAGCGCGACTATATTTTACCCGCGGAAGTGCGCACAAAGGCACAGAGTATAGAACAGATGTTCCGGCTCCTCTCCTTTATCATACAGCAAAATTAGCACTCTGGAGAGAATATGATCCAGATTGTGTCCCTGAATTACCCCAGTTTACACTGGTGTGTCATTCCCGTGGAATTTTAAACACACTGGCAGCAACCTGACCAATTAAATATACAGGCGCTGAGCAATATACACGCACACACTCATACCAGCACACGGAGAGACACAGCGACATGCGGCACTACTTAGCCGGCCTAATAAGATGCACTTCGAGCTCTGCCTCCAGTTCCCGCCACGCACGGCTCGCGCCGGTTCGAGCCGAGAAGACTGGAAGATTCGATTCAAAGCAATTAAAAGATACACACAGAAAACAGCAGCGCTGCCTCGACGAACCGACCGCATCCTGAGAGACAAAACAAAGTCCGCACGTCGCAGGTGAACTGGATGAAATCGCCATTAATCCTGATATTAAGGAAACACCGAACATCCTCCCATCAGCTCCACGTCTTATCTCCTCAGGAAAGAGCAGATTATAATGTTGTTACAAACTCTTAATTGTCTCTGCTAAGTTTGACCACATAACTCAGGCGGCTGCTGTTGACGATTTGAAAAGAAATGCTTCAAGAGTTGAAAAAAAAGTAGTATCAATTAACATTTCTTTTGTGTAACAATCACTGGAAAAAACTGACATTTTTAACTTGATATTCTAAACCTTTTTGTCGCCTCTGATCAATAAAAAACACAATGTATCATTTGAGTAGAACTGCCCACAATAACATGAAAAATTAAAGCTAAATACTGACCGGAAATAGAGATAATCTTCATGTAACTTCAAGTAAAGTTAGAAAAATGTAACTTGAACACTAAATGACTGCATTTCCCATAAAAGCAGCATAAACAGACCAGAAAAGCTCAAACTATTAAACAGTTTTCAATTGTCTGTTTTCCTTTTTCAAAGATTTTAATCAGTGGTGTCACTCAAGTCATTATTTGTCGAACTGCTTCCACTTCACAAACAATATTAGGCTTTGTTTTTTCAAGCTTATTTCGCCCAAAATTTGAAAGATTACAGTTTTCCAACAAAGCGCCAAACAATCACACCCGTCACTTGCCGGCAACTCAACCAAAGAACGAAAGTCTTTAACTCCGAGGAGCTTCCCCTCATTTGCACCGACTGCTCCGTCAAAGAACAGCTCGTAATGAAGATTTGACACAGTAGACGGATGCGTTATCGCCGGCCCATAAAAAACGCTTAGTTTCAATCAAAACGCAGCTCTCCGAGTCGTCACATGCTCCGAGTTTTTACGGCGGAGTGAAAAAGTGGAGGAAATCGGGAATGCAGTCGCTCCTCCGCTCACATTAACCGCAAAGATAAACACAATGAATAAAGTGATTAAAAGAAACTATTAAAAAAAAAAAACGAACGCGTCGCCCTGACTGTGATCGACAAGTCTGGTCGCCCGAATGTGGCCGTGCCACTGAAAACATGGCAAGCTTGTGCCAGCCGTCCCTGTGGAAGGCGGAGGTCACCTGCCGGCTTGTCCAGCATGGACATCTGAGGTGACCGCACGCCACGGCGGCGCCCTCGGGCTCTGTCTGAGGGGACCCCCCTCCTCTCTAAACGCAGGGGGACGCAGCCAGTTGGTGCAGCGCCGAGACTGTCAGACGCAGCGGAGAAACATGAAGGCGGACGGACGGTTGCCTTCTGACCTTCTTATTTTTCGGACTTTCAAAAGGCACATTGGCTTGTTTTTGGATTATTCAAAGCGTAAAGACGCATTTCAGCTCTGATTGTCTCCTTTCTTTTCTGTAGCGTTGGGATCTTCAACCCGTGAAGTGCAACACGACGACGAGCACAGAAACGGCAACACAATCAACGGACGACATAAACAAGTTAACATCGAGAAGTCGAGGATTCTGCCGTGCGCCTATTGAAGGCAGCACTCTTATAATAACGGAGCCGCATTTATTACTTATTGACTTTGTCTTATTTCAGTCTCATCAGGCTCTCGCTGAGCCGTCCATCATTGATCCGTCAGCATCTTGCCCAGTTTCACTGACGTTCTATCGACAGGCCAAAGACACGCGAGCTAAAACGGCCATTTTTCCTCAGTTTGATCAGCGATTCAGTGACCTGAACGACGTCACCGGCAGCATCACAATCCAGCTCGACTTCATTCTAACGTCATTTGAATAACTCGCCGACAGGTTATGCGGTTTCGTTGAGTTCCTGAGGTGTGGAGACGCTTTGGCACTAAACTAATATCAACAACACCTTTGGGTGTTGTTGATATCCTGATGTTATACAAAAAGCTATTTTAGTATTTGTAGATTTTACACTTCAACAACTGCTTCTTGTTCTTAATCAAATGTCAAGGTTTTTTGTTGAATTTTCTGTTTATCTGTTTTTGATTCACAATGTCTCAATGAGAAGATATTAAACTCCTGTTGGGTACAAAAAAAAGAGTAGAATAAAAGCTGATATTTCGACACAATACCGGTTTTTTTTGCTTTGAATTGAAGTTGTAATTTAATTCCTCATTTTCTGGACGGTGATGCCGCAGTAGATTTTTCGGCGCTCTGTGATTCAGGCGGCGAGAGCAATGATTATAAACAGGGCTGTGAGCCTGAAGAAAGGCTGATGCTTCGAACTGTCCTTGAACACCTCGTAGCTTCCTCTCACACAGACATGATGCAAAAGGAGTTTCAGCAGAGCGTTTTTCATTTTAACTCGGTCCAGTTGAGCGAAAAAACAACCTCTGACTCCGGATTTTAACTCGTTTTTCCCCCCGCATTTTGGGAAATTCGTAATACTTTCACCTGCACGTCGTAGACACACGCTTTGCTGGTTATCTGGACCTTGGTGGAGAGACGCAGCAGAAGGTTTTTCGAGTAAATTCTGAGTACAGCTGTGAAATACTCAAATCAGGTTAATACGTTAATGGTTTATTAAGGCTGCGACAGGCATCAATACTTATCCAATGGCTCAGATCCCATCAATACTCATATCTACACGCATTTGCAGGAATCAATAAATCACTAACCTCAGTAATCGAAAGTTTATTTTAGCCTCGATTTGAAAGCATATTTTGTGATCATGTTAAAATTTGGCAGGTTTAAATCTCACTCTTTATTCTAAATGACCTGATACTTTTCAGGAGAACCCGTGACGTATTTTTCTTTGTTGTTTGGCGCCATACTTTAACAAGTTGTGTGGGAAATGTCAGTTGGCGGTGCATAATTGCACATCACAGTTTAAGGTTTTACAGAAGTCCGCTGCTGTAGGGAGTTTCAGACCACTCGGTGGCTCCTGTGATATTTCGAGCGTCGGGCCCGACGGTCGAGTTGCATTTTAGCACGAATTCAGCATCACCGAGTTACGATAAAACTCTGACCTGCAATGACACGTTAAGGCAAAAAAAAAAAAACGGCAACAAACTCTCGTTAAGAGCCGCGTCGCATGAGTCCTTAACGATCACACGTCAGAAAAAACACAAGAGGGGAAAATTGAAATGTTACATTCGTGTAAATACTTCAGAGGCGGTGAGAAATCAATTGCAAAAAAAAGACCCCGCAGAATGGAAATAAACACTTGAAGGAATATGTACACACACAAGGATGTAATCTTCTCTATGACTGCAGAAAGGACCCCCCTGCCACCCACTACACAGGCGAAGAGACAGAGCGCCTCTCCAACATATCCCTCCATGTCATGCACAACACAGGCCCTGCGAGTTTTAATTAGAAAACCCATGAAGCAAACAAATGCGGGGAAACACGAGAGGCCGACACACAGACGCAAAAATAAATCCTTCGCCGCTTTACATCAATATCCATTTCCCCGCGTCCTTCACCTCTCTGTGGTTTTTGGTTAACACGCGTCGGATTAGATAGCAGATAAATAAACAGCGTGCACTGCGTTCTCAGGGAGAGCGCCCTGACCGTGCCGCGTCCTCGCCATGTGCAGATCAGTGGACGAGACCAAACGCCGCGCCGATAGACCAAACGACGCTCCTACGAGCATCAGTGGCGAGCTGAGCCCAGAGAGTCGCCGGGCGATCCGCGGCGTCTCTCCCCGGAGCGGGGACGCCGCCGCAGATAAATGTCACGGCGATAGTGACCGACGTTTGGAAGAATCTGTGCCTGCCTCGTTACCGCCGCATCACAGCACCGTTAACTTATCAATTTATGGCACCGGCGCGTCTTTGAACACCTCCTCTGGTGAAACGCCTGATATTATACCAACAACGGTGACATTTAGCAAACATTACAGTGTGGAATTTGCATTCAATGCAAGCGAGAGACGCTCCAAAACATGTATTGAACTGTTAATTTTCGTTAAACGTATAGTGAATAAGACCTAATAACCACAGTGTACTGAATCGCTCTAGCACGTAATCACTCTTTTGTGACAGAAAAGGTGTAAAAAGCTTAAAATATAAAAGCTCAGAATGTATTTGAGTCAGAAAAACCTCAATTTTAGTTTTATTATCAATTCTAAGTGGATTACTGAGTGAGTGTGTAGTGATTTGAGATATGGTTGACGTGACCAGGTGTTGGCTTATATGTGTGTTGTTGCAAATTAGGCAGGAAAGAAGGCCGACTGTATTTGCATGCAGTCAGAGGTGGACGAATGGTTAGGGGGGGGTTGAGGGGTCTGCACGGGAGAAATGGTGCGACAAAGTGTGAAACGAAGGAAACAGAAAAAAAAAAAGAGCCAAAGTTGAATTGGGTTACCTCAGAAGCCCCCCTGCCCTTTCAGCAGGGCCTCATATGGAGAACCAGGCCTCAGGTCCCCTGGGCACTGATGTCTGCTCTCCACTCGACTCCTCCCAGTCAGCCACGGAGGCTGTGCAGGAACCTGGGCCCACTCACGACGACCTACAGCCACAAGTCATTCACACCTGGAGGAGGAAAAAAACACACACACAAGCAGAGAACTTTGCTCATCGGGCAGGACACAAACAAGCAAATGCACTCAGACGCTCGTGTCGACAAGACCGACATGCAGCGAACACGTAAGCGCTGCAAAGCTGGGGTCATGAGGGGCTATCGTACCTGTGTACGCTACCCCCCCTCCGTTTTTAACCCAGACACTCATTTATACTTAGTTCATCGACCGATGTACACATGAGGGACTACAAGACAGCCTGTGATACTCTATCAAAAGCTTCCTTACTTTTGTACATCCTTCAGGACTTTCTCCTCACTCTCGGTTACCCACGATGGGAACAAAAAAAAAGGAAGTGACTTTCAAAGACAAATAAAAAAAGGGTACGAGTGGAGACCACGGAAAAGACGCATGTGAAACTGCCTCGAGACTATTCAACAGATACACATTAATGAAAGACAGCAGTGTTGCCTAGCAATTGAACAGACCAGAGTCCTATAACAAGAAGGTCTGCAGATTAGTCTCAGCAACTGGTACGCTCCAAAAAAAACTGTGCTCCAACAGAAAAAAAAGCCTGATGTTGACTCAAAGGTCTCTGGATAACAACACAACTGCAACAAAGCCAAGAAAGGCTTCGAAAAGCAAAGCTATGCTTTGAAAAATAAGAGGTGAGGTGGAAAAAAACTCTCTTTTGGTCATCGCAGAGCTTAAAAACACATTGAATGGAAATTTTGAGAATCCTTAGAAATATATTAAATCAAGGGAACGAAATTCCCTCAGGCCACTTGCGTGATAAAGGAATGAAAGGAAACAATATGAGACTTTATTCATCATGGGAGCATACAGAGTAAAAAAAACCCTCCCAAATGACTGCTCCCTTTTTTACGTAAAATGTGTTCAAACCACAGGACCTGTGGATTTTTTTTTCCTCTCCTTCACTCACAAGTCAGGTTAAACAAGATTGCTTCAGAAAAAAACAAAACAACAAAAAAAAACCCGGAGAGTGAACACATTCTTTGCCATGTTTAACTCTCCGCTCTTGCCAAGGTAACGCAGCACAATGCCACAAGTTACTCACACTACGAGCGGGCCTACTCGAGGAAGTCGTCCCAAAAATACACACACACGGACCTCCGCAAAAACCTTAAAGTCTGCAAACGGACGCAAAGCACGCAAACTGCTCCGGGGACGAGACTTTCGGGCCCCCCTCCCTCCCTCCCGTGCTGAAATCTCAGCGCCTCACTGGACAACTCTTGGCGGACAAAGTGATTCCATGGCGCTTGAAAACTCCAGGAACTTTTTTTTTTTCTTTTTTCCTAAAAGAAGTTGTTCCTGTTTCGCCAGAGAGCTGGTGGTGGTGGTGGAGGTGGAGGTGGTGGTGGTGGGGTGGGGGGGGAAGGGAGGACTCCAGCGCTCGCATTCATGGAGCCTCGGCCAGCGCAAACAAAGTCTTCCCCGAAGAGGGAGGCAGTGGACGGCGGCACAGAGCGAGAACAACGACGTCGGGCCACAAGCACACACACACACACACACACACGTATACACACACACGGAGACGACACACACACGTACACAAAAACACACACATACGAGCACACAGCGCGATTCATTTTACGGGCTTTGTTGGTTAATAAAACAACTCAGGCCCGCCTTGGGCAAACGTTCATTTTCAAGTTCTGCTAGCTCCGTTAACAATGTAACAATTAAATCGCTCGGCAGATGATCGGGCTGGCCGACACAATCAGCAGCCGAGGCCTATAATGTCGCTACGCGTTTCTAAATCACATCTGAGACATTTGTAAGAAAGGAAATACAATACCGACGGCGCGGTGCTCCTGAAGAATGCAGAACATGCATGCTGCATTGTGTGCTTTTTTCATTTTCACCAAGCACGGGCGGTCCTCCGGTATAATGGTGTAAAAACCCAATATTTCTCCGCGGGTTTCACACCATGCCGAAAACATCGTGAATAATCCGCCTTTGTTGCGCTGGGAGGGAAAAGAGAGGCATTAACGGCCGAAAACGCTCCCCCCCCCCTGTCTGCCCGGGCCAGACGCGACGTGGGCTTGCTAGCCAGCCTTCGGGGACAGAGGCAGAGAAGAACGGATACCGGAGTGAGATGTCCCCGGGAGGAGGACCCGCGTGTGCCCGTTGCCAGGAGGCGAGCCGCGGCGGCGACACTTTCCAGCGAGACGCCGAGCGGGGATCACTCACCTGGACACGTTAGCTTCATGTTGGCTCTTTTCGCACGACGGATTTCCAGCGCACACTTATCAAATCACAACATTATCACGGCAACATTATAAAATAGGAATATGTCTCCCCCCCTCTCGCCCGAGCTTTCCAGTGGTCCTACTCCATTACATCCCAGTCAAGATTTCCTGTCGTCTCTCTCTCCACCCCCCTCTGTTCCGGCGCGATGGTTTCGCCCGAATTCTAAGTAGCAATTCTAGGTCAGGTCTGTGTGCCAGTGAGAATGTTACTGTCGGACAGCCGAGAGACGCCAATGTCCATCTCCATGTGACACAGTAAACACGGCGGCGACGCGTTCAAACACAAACGCCGCGACAAAACACCCCCCCCCTCTCCTTTCACGTGCGTCTTCCGCGACCACCTCTCCCGGTCGCAGTCGCGGAGGAATCCGGTCACAAGAGTTGCAGCCTCCAACTTCTCCTGCGAGGGAAACGTAGGCGTAGTTTAGCAGCAAACTTTGGGAAGTTAAAGCAGCACATCCTTTCAAGCGAGCGCCGCTCAAAGTGTTTTATTTCATTGTACTTGAATGAAATCTACTCAGAATTAATTGATAATAATGACTGTTTGAATGGGGAAAGTTTATTTTCGGCGGATCATCTTCCAGCTCCTGATTCGACTTGAGTAAATTTAAACTCTTAATTAAATGTTTTCATCTGAGACTATTTGTCTCAGAAACTTTGAAGATCATCAGACAGGATCAGTGGGAAGGCTGTGCGGAGCATCCATCCCTCTCTCCATCTTTTACACCCACTTTATCCAAGTTATTCAACAAGTCCTCTGGCAACTTCTTCCAGACTGCTCCATTCTTTTTTGACACTGATATAAATTGAATGTTCTATTCATTTACAGCTCTTGCATGAGGGGTGTTGGAGTCAGTCCCAGGTCACATTGACAGAGGTTGTGCACACGCAACACGGGCTATTTTCTTCAAAGTCATCTGAAACTATAAATAGTCCATTTAAATATGCAGGAAATGCGATCAAATGTGAGAGATTTCTGAATAAAATCCTTCTTTGCAAACCAAATATTTTAACTTTAATGGTCAATCATTACTTGTTCTTCACAAGATTGCTGATTGTTTTGAGTATTTTGATTGGTTTATTCGTGTTTAATCGGAATAAGACGGATTTGCACTTAAATGCAGGAGCGGTTTGTTAAGATCACTTCTCAAAATTTGAGCTCAGATAGATAGAATACTGCTGAATTAATTTCAGGCTCTTATGTAATCGTGAGTTCAAGGTTTTCGTGTGGTCTCCATTGACATTTGAAAGTGTCTCATCAGACAAAACAGGGTTCTGTGACACACTGAGAAAAAAGTTCAGTGTCACGAATAGCAAAGCAAACTTTCAGAAACGTCTTTCATCGCCGCCCTCGTTGTGTAAGGGGCCCTAATTCGATTTCAGAGTTTCGAGCGACTCTGAAGAAGAAAACACACCGAGATTCTCGACTGTTTTTCTCCAGGTCTGAAATCGTCTCAAAACAACAGCATTATTGCAGCTTTTCTGCTCTCTGACTTTGAATTTCAATTTAACGCTGCAAGTGGGGAGCTGCAGCGGGACAAACCTCCCCATCGACAATATCTGCTGACTCGTCTGAGACCCCGTAAATTATTTTCTCTCTCTGTTGTGACACTGAAGCGAGCGTCTCGAAGTTTTGAACTTTGTGCAGGATTGTTACCAAAAAATCTCCCTTTATGTGGCAGGTAATTCTCAGTGTCTGTAGCTCAAACTGCTAATTAAGAAAAATAACTGGCACATGATATAAGTGTTTGTTGCAGCCTGATGTTCCTGTCACTGCTGAAATTTACTTGTTCTGTCTCCCCCCCTCTTGTTGTCCAGATGTTTTTTTTTCCTCCTGTGATTAAGCTGTCACTTCCAGCTGCAGCTGTGTTCAGGTGTCTGGTCGCTCCTTTTTTTAATGGAGACAAAGAAAACAGCTTATTAGCCACCAGTTTCTATTCAAATATAAAACAATGAGGTGGTCTGATGCTACAGGGGTGGGCTGGCACACCATCGCTGGATCAATTCGGGGCTTTTATTTCGGAGAGGTTGCATGTTCTTCATGCATGTTTCTGTATGTCGTGTGTGTGTGTGTGTGTGTGTGTGTGTGTGTGTGTGTGTGTGTGTGTGTGTGTGTGTGTGTGTGTGTGTG
>JASSRZ010000023.1:13199998-13210923 GCA_032164315.1 Malacoctenus gilli | reverse complement strand
ACACACACACACACACACACACACACACACACACACACACACACACACACACACACACACACACACACAAAGATACAACATCAAAGAGCCGACACCGCCGAAGGATTACTTCAGCCACACACTGGCTCCTCAATCCGGGTCTGTTGCTGTGGTGGAACCCCCCTCTCCCCTGGCCGCACTTGGTACGGCCCAAGCATTCCTGCCAAGTAGCTTTCACACATGGAGGGGAAGCTTGTCTCAAGCAATTGCTGACAAGCTACAAACAAGACAGCCTCCCTTTCTCTCTCTCTCTCTCTCTCTCTCTCCCTCTCTCTCTCTCTCTCTCTCTCTCTCCCTCAGTCTGCTTCCCTCCCGTCCATCCTCTCTCCTCACTCTTTCAGTTCCCCTCCTCTTCCTCGTCTTCTTCCCCTTCTCCCTCTTTCCTCCCTCCCCCCCTTTCTCTCTCTCACTGACCCCCCTCCACCCCCCTTTCCCTCTCTCTCTCCCTCCCTCTCTCTCTCTCTCTCTCTCTCCTCAGAGAATGTGGGGGCCCCACTAGCATAAATTGTCAGCTGTTCCTGGGCGTACTCTCCATGGCTCCCTAAACTCACATAAGCCTGCATATGCAGCCGCTGGTGGGGCAAGGGTAACCCAAGTAAGCCCTGTTAGTTATGAATCTGAAAAAGTATCCCCCGGCCCCCGAATAATGCTGCAGTGTGAAGCCACTCAAGAGTTTTACTCTATAATAAGCTGCAACAGATACTGAGCCTAATGGAATCGCAGGGTTCAAGTCAGCAGACTTTTTTTCCCAGACCCTGTTTTTTTCTCCTTCTTCTTCTCTCTTTACCTAATTAATGCAAACACAAACACTTATTAGTCCGAGCCCTCATTATGCACAGGGGGTGTTACACGTGTAATATCACCCTTTGTGTGTGTCTGATGTCTCCTTTCTTGCAGTCAAGGGCAGTTTATTCATAGGCACTCCAAAGAGCTGACCTTTGAGAGATAAGGGCCGTTTAAAGCCTAAATGATTAACCTTTGGATAAGAAACTCATCAGCGGTTTGTATTTTGCCAGATAATTAAATGTCAGAGCGAGCGCTTGTTTGGGTGTGTTTTTTTTTCAGAGGGAGGACAAACAACAACATGCCGAGCTTGAAGGGAAACACCTGAAAACGAAGCACACACCCTGTTTTTTTTTTGCTCCTGTTGGGACCCTCCTGAGTGGGGGCGTTTGGAGGCTTCCAGAGGCAGGATTGACACTGCTGGAACCATTTTGCATTGTGGTTTTATTGTTATGGAGCAGCTATTGTTATTTACTGGTGTAGGGGGCCATCTAGTGTCAGAGCTGGGCGCTCTTGTTTCAGCCGCACAAGTTTTTTTTCTTTCCGGGTATGAATCGGATTTCACCGACGAGCTGAGGCTGAGCGGAGGGTTCAGAAGCGTCATGGAGCAAATGAGCTTTTGGCACATTAACAAATGAACTCTGGGTTGAATTGAATTTGGGGAATCAGCTCAGTGTTTCATGAGATTCAGTAAGAAGACTGAAGCCCCAAAATATGCAGATCTGGATGGGTTTTATTTTGGCTGAATGACTGAACAGAGTTTGGGTTTTTTAAAGATTTCTTTGCTAAATATTCTTTTGTTTGTGATCAATGTCTATTGGAGCTTCCTTTAGCTGCAAAGGAGCTATCTGCAGTTAAATTTACACTCATAAAGTTGCTCCTGTGTATAATTTCTGACCCTTTCGTCAAAAATATGTATAAAACTAAACCTAAGTAGTAAACTTCTGGGGGAAATCGCACAGAAAAGTGAAATAAAACACAAGAAGAGGCGGAGTAAAAGGCAAAAATTTAATCAGTCTTTTAACAGATAGCAAGAGACAGCTCGTTGAACTCTAAAATCAATTTGTGAAACATAAACATCTCTGTATGTGCACACATTGCATTTACTCAGTAGAAGAATTTGAAGTAGAATTAGACGCGGGTCTCGTCGGGGATTAAAGTGGAGGAAGAGATCGAGAAAAAACATCTGCAACGACAGGGGCTGTGTTTGATTACTACTCGGAAATTCACATTGAAAACAAGACTTTCTTTTCTTTATTCTTCTTCCCTTTTTTTCTTTCTTTTTTTTTTTTTTTTTTAAAACCGGCAGCCTCGGAAAACGGCCGACGCACTACAAACGGCCTGCGGATACACATGCAGCGGGTTCGCCCGGCCGGATCCTCCACGCGGCGAAAGGTCCATACGAAAGGAGGGGAAGGACAAGTCGAGTCGCTTAAAAGTTAGCACAATAAAAGGACAAAGACCCACCGAAGGAGCCAGGCTCGCTCTGAAGACCCCCACCCCCCCCACCCCCACCTCCAACTTCAAGTATTCCCTCCAGCACTTGCGTCGCTTCAAGTAATCCCAACCCTTCATTACCACTTCTTAGGTTTACAACATAAGCTATGATAAAAGTGCACTCAAAAGTTCATCCGTACATAGAAAAATAAAGATAACAATAAGTAGAAGTCATAGTTATACCAATCACTCTACATTTCATTTTGTACACAGCCGTGACGTTGAATCACTTGCGACCGTGGCGTCTCGCTCCCCCCGCCCCCTGAGAGTAATGTTCAAGTTTCACCTTCTTTAGCTACGGAAAAGCAAACAGGAACAGCAACCTTGGTTTGGTTCTTCTTTTTAAATAACATGAGCCATCACTGACAACAGCAATGATTAGAATCGAGAGTAATTACGCCTTCCCACAGCCCACAGTTGTGCTCGTGTGTGTGACAAATTCGTTATGTACAAGCTGCTGATCGATCATGTGCTTCTGGCTTCAGCCTGTGCACCGGTGGTCCGACGCCGACAGCCTTCATCCTGCAAAATGAACGCAGGCGTTAAGAAGCCGACGAGCCACTCCAGCGAGAAATCAATGCAGATATTGAGCACACGCGATCGCACCGCAGTGCAGCGTATCGACAGCTCGCGCGGCGAAAACACGTGTTCGTGCGAAAACTTTGGAGTCGCTCCGAGTTCGCTCACCTTGTTCTCAGTGCTTCGGCAGGGCGGCGGCCTCAGGAGCCGGCGACGATGCAGCTCCGGCACTTGTACAACTTGGGGTCGTGCGTGCGGATGTGGTTTCGTACATTCCTCAGTCGAAAGAACGTCTTACTGCAGAGCTGCGGAGGACGGAGTCGGTTAGATCAGGACCAAAAAGCACTTTGGGAAAACTTCCGAAGGATTTCTCCATGCTAAAGTTTAGCAGATAAGCAAGTCTGAGCTGAAAAGCGCTCGGACAGAAAAAGAAGCGTGGAGAAGTCTAAAAAGGGGTAAAATTTGAAGCCAGGATGGTCCACAAAGTCTGTTCTGTGTCATGTTTCTACCTCAAAAACAAAAACAGCTCCAAAGCGAATCTTAAAACAACAGCAAACTGAAAGGAGCTTAAAAACAAACAGTTGTTAAAAAGACTCACCGGACAGGGCCAGTGCTTGCCCTCGATGTGCCTCAGGCCGTGCATGATGAGAGCGTCGCAGTCTTTGTAGGACGCCGGGCACTGCAGGCAGGCGTGGGCCGCCTTGGCGCCTTTCGGGGCCTGACTCCGGGGCCCCCGGAGCTGCTTGAGCCGCGCCCGACCCACAGCGTCGAGCACGGTGCAGTTCCTGCTGTTCAGAGCCAGGAGCTTACGCTGCTGCTGCTGCTGCTGCTGGAAAGACAAAAGAGAGACAAAATAAGGACAAATTCATGAGGCGACACAAATAAAGTCATGTAAGTTTTTGATCTGTTTGATCTTGTGAACATCCATCGTCCAGGGTTTGGTTTTCTTACCTTTGGCATCGTCTGGGTGGGTTTCGAAACGGCGCATCTGTCCAGGTGCAGGCTTGTGTTTCTGGAGGTGGACCTGGATCTCTGAGGGGGGCCGGCGCTCACCCTCCTCTCCTCTCGCTCCCTCTTCACCACGGGCAGGATGGGCGGCACCCTGGCTCTCAGGGTCCGGTGGGGGGTCTCCTCGGCTTCGAACTTGGCCCTGACTTGCGACACGGAGCGCGTGAGGCAGATGTCCACGCTCTCCTCCTCCTTCTTCAGCACCGCCATGGCGCCCCCCGTGGGCCGACAGAAGCTGAACAGGAAGCCCGAGTCCAGCAGCTTGATGGGGGGCTTGCTCTGGCGCTTGCCCAGGTCGGGCGAGGGAAGATCCTGAAAGGGCCCGCCGACGGGGATGGGGTCCGCCGGCTCCTCTTTGATGACTTTGTACAGGGGGTGGCTGTAGATGGAGGACGGCGGCGCGTGCTCCGAAAACGGGACCCCGTTGGTTTCTTTCTCCCTCATTTTCGGCCTGGCGTCGATGACCGCCTTCGGCCCCTGGCCCCCCGCCTTCTTGGCCTCCTGTCTGCTCTTGGACCGCGACTCCTCCACCTCTCTCGCGACGCCTCGCCTGACTTTGCCCTTCGCCGCTGGCCTGCTGTTGTTGTACCGCAGCGTTTTAACGGCCTCCTTGCCCCCCGCCTGCGCCCCCCGCGACGGCGCAGATGTGCGAGGCGTGCCGTCATGATAACCGTTGGATGGGAGCTGGAAATGCGAGATGCAGAACTCGTCCGGTTCCGTCTTGATCCTGACCGCGGTTCTCACGACGGCCTTTTTGGGCTTGCGCTGCAGGGGGGGCTGAAAGTGGGCGGCGTCGCCCCGTCTCACCGAGCGCCGCAGATCCCTCCCCCCGAACGGAGGCCTGGACGCAGGCTGGAACAAGTCGGGTAAGGCCCCTTTACTCCGCATGCTGCGGTCACTGGGAGGGACCCGCTGCGGGGCAGGTTTGGGCCGCTTGGGCGCCATCTGCTTGGGGTTGACGGGACCCCCGGGCTTCGACTTCGCAGGCTTGCTGAGGAGGCGGGTGTTGACGGGGTTGCACAGCGGCAGAGACAGCGTGACGTCCCCGAACGGCAGCGCTGCGGACGAGGGGCGGGGTTTCCGCCGATTGGTCAGCGAGTAGTTGTTGGCTTTCAGCTTCCTCAGGCGCTTCTTTTGCCTCCAGCCGATCAGGTCCTCTGGACGGGGGAGGAGCGCCGTCCTCTGCAGCCCCAGAACATGCATCAACTTGTACTTCTCCTGCACTGTGGCGTAATCCTCTTCGTCCACTTGCACCTCCTCCTCCTCCTGCTTCACCTTCACCGGGCTGCACACCGAGCTGGGCCTCGATCTGGAGGAGCGCGACAGCTCCGCGATGGGATGAGGCTTTCGGCTTTTCTTGGGGCTCTCTGACATGGGCAGCAACCGCCGCACCTCCTTGGCGGCCCCCGGGGTCGAGCGGAGGAGACGCGTGCTCGACGGGGACATGGCCGAGTAGCTCGGCGTCGCCGCCTTTTTCGAGGAGGGCGATTTGAAGTCCATGAGCTTCATCCGATGCGACGGACTCAGCGGGAGGCCGTTGTGGCCTTCGGCTTTCGGCGTCCGGCGCAGATTGCGCCGGGGGCTCTCCTCGAACGACTCGTCGGAAGCCTCCAGCGTGAGGCTGAAGCCGTCGTCCATGTTGTCGAACCTCAGGGCCCTTTTCCTCTTGCTCTCCCTTTGCTGGTGGTGGCGCTCCCGGCAGGCGACGCCGCAGGCCGGAGGCGCCGACGCCTTGCCGGGGTGCGGCCTCCGCTCCTGTTCCTTGAGAAGCGCCGTGCAGGCGTCCACGGCGGGCCACATGCCTAGGTGACGTGCCATGGCGGAGACTTCGGGGAGATCCTCTGGACGAACACGAAGAGTGGAGGAGTAGGAGAAGTCCAGCAGCGAAAGAAGGTAGTCCTCACTGAAGCCTGGCAGGAGAGAGGGAGAGACAGCTTTTACTTATATACCGGCTGCTCCTTGGGGTGGGGCTGGGGGTGGAAGGGGCAGACCAGACCTGATGGAAACCACAAAAGATCAGAGAGAAGGCGGTATCAGCGAGGACGACTCATCAGCCCGGCCGAAGGAAACAATGCGAAGGAAGGCTGCTTTATTCATGAGCGCTGCTCGGCCTCCGACGGGACGCATCAAATAAACAATGACCGACCGGCAGCATCGTCAAGGCCTTTATCCTGATTTAATCCAATCAAGACCATGATGAATCAGTGGCCGTCTAAAGGGGGAGAGGGGGGCCGCGATCACTGATACTATAACCCCCAACGTCCCCCCCCGCACACACCGTTTGACGAGCGATAGGAGATGAACTTTGGCAAGTTAGGAGCAGCCGTGCGAATGCAGATTGAATCAATTATTGCATTAAAGCTTTAAATACGTCACATGACCTCCTAGACTGAATGCACAACAACAAAAATGGACTTCCTGCTTTATTTAAGCCTGCAGATTTCAATCAGGATGCAGCAACATATCTGGGTTAATTGCAGTAACACAAGCTGCAAAAGTTTGTTTCAGTGAGATAAAAATACTATTTAAGAAGTTTGAGGGTTTAAAGAGAAAACAATTAAACTGTCAGGATCAAGAAGGAAAAGGAAAAAGAGGAATAAACTGTTAACCAACGTCTGCAGACATCCAATCTGGTGGTTGAATGTCGATGCAGAGGGAAGACAAGCAACTCATTTCCATTCGTTTGTCGACGCGCTTCACGAAATGCAGCTATTTGTGTCCCCGGGAGGCTGTGATGGCCGCTGGACGGCAGAGCGTCTGGCGTCACAACACCTCCGCGGCCGCCGCCATTCGGCTTTGTCACATGCAAATGCCGTCACGCGAGTTTCCTGGCTGCCGCGTTACGGCGGCCCCACTCGCGCTGACTTGATGTGCAAATGCCACGGAAGGCTACCGAAACTCAGCAGAGGTGGCGAGGAAGGTGTTAAAAACTGCGAGTGGCGTTATTTACCTCCGCGTCTGCAGCTTACCGTTTGGCTTTGTTTCAAAGAATTGACGCGTTTCATGTTCACAACGATGTTCCGACAGTTGGATACAGAACGTAAGAGACGGACAAGACAGCGTTTTAAGGTCATTTTAAAGACTTTATGGCGTTTTAAGGTTATTTGAGGTGAAATGAGACCAAGTTTTTTAGTGGCATCTGTATCGTGATTATGCGCATATATCCAAAAAAAGGGCAGAAAGAGTCAAACCAGAAGGAGAGACAGCTAATTCTAGTCTAATAAAGTTACCTAAATGATCTTTATTTATTTGTCTGTACAGTGTTGCAGTTTGTAAAGAACTGTGACTGTCTTTGTGTCTGAATGGAGCGATATAAATAAACTTGCCTCGTCATTACAAGTTTTTTAAGGGATTACTATCAAGATGAGCAGCTCTGCTCTCTGTGGGGGCGACACTGACTCAGTCAGGACTTGGGGGTCACATTCGCTCCTCAAACTGATACGATTCGCCGGCAGTGAGGTTTGACCGCAGCGCGGCGCGACCTTACCGGTGAGATCGACGTCGGCTTTCATGCCGGAGTCCATCTCGGTGAAGATTTCCTGAAAGTGGTCGCTGACGGCCGCCAGCACGGCCCTGTGGGCCGAGAAGGACCGGCCGTCGGTCCGCAGGGTGATGTCGCAGAACAGCCCCGCCTCCCGCTGGCTCCTCAGCTTGCTCAGCACGTCGCCGCCGTGCGACGCCACCGTCTTGGTGACGCATCCTCCGGCACGGGGCTCCTGGAGGAGCGGCGAAGCGGATTGGAGCGCAGACGGGGGAAACAGGAATACAATGTGTGAGAACGAGCTCGTAGTGAGACAAATGTGAGCGCGGGACCAAGTGAGAACGAGCCTCCGAGTGTGAATTAAAGGGTGACAAATGCAGAAAAAAACCGAGATATTCAGCTGAAAAAAACCCTGAAAAGTTGAAGCGAAAAGGAAGAGACACGAGCCCGGCGCCGGCTATCGGTTCCATCGCCGGCTCGCCCTCACCTCTGACTTCTTGTTGCGCTGATTGTGACACTCTGGGCAGCTCAAGACGAAGTTTCTGATCTGGAAGTACATTCCTGTGGACGAAATAGAGTTACACAGCCATCAGAGCACGACGGGTTCAAACATCAGTAACGAGCGAGAGGTGACGGCGAAGAGGCTCGGAGGTGAAACGTGTCAAACAGAAACAACATCTTCTTGTCTGAACCTCGTCTGACCTTCTTCAATGATTCAATCAATGATGTCTGTTCAAATTCTGCCATCAATAACCGCTGAACAATCAGTCAAACTTAGAGGCCGACGTCTGAACGACTCTGGAGGACAATTTTCTTTATTTACAAAACACCCGATTGTTTATTTGTGGACACTTTTAAGCTTGTTGAGCTGGTGTTACTGTGATACAACGTCGAATAATCAAACTAACAATAGAAAATTACATCATCTCAAAATTACACCAAAAAGTGTTTATAAAAGGGATTATTTACACTTTTTTTTAATGGCAAATTGAGTTTTTCATCATAAAGAAGATATGTCATTACTTTATTCTCAAATGCATTAAATTTTAGTCATGATGTGACTCTTTTTATCACTTTATATGCTTTCGTAACTGTTCTGTGTTATTTTATTCAGGTTTAGTGACCATCCTTGCTGTGATATACAGAATAAATGTTTACTAAATGGGTGGGTTTGTGTTTATTTGTTAATAAACGTTGTGTTTCAGTGAGAGGGGGGTCCGGACTCGTTGGCCCCCCGGCTGTCCTTGGCGTACCTTCCCACCAGTAGTTCTCAGCCACACATTTGTAGGTCTCCTCCAGGGAGAGGTGGCGCTGGCCGGATCTCCTCCGGTGGAAGCTGGAGACGGCCTCGTGCCTCCGCTCCTCGGTCAGGACCTCGCGGTAGTTGATGAAGCCCCTCTCCAGCTTCTTGCGGTACAGCAGCCCGTCGATCACCTCGAAGTGAGGCGACCACCGGGAGGCTTGCCCGCGCCCTTTGGACCCCGGCCCGGCGGCTCGCTCCCGGTCCCCGTCCGTCCAGGGTTTGGGTGGACAGAACGTTTCCGTGTGCGCGTAACGGACGCTGCTGTGGGTGCAGTCGCCGGCCATGTCGATGCGAGTCTGTCAAAGTCCGTCTTCTTCTTCTCCTCTTGTGGCGAGTTACAGTTGAAAAACTAGTGTTTGTTTAAAGGGGGTCCGGGTCGCCCCCTGCGTGTGGCGGCGGGGAGCTGCGTGCCAAACTTTGCCAACCGACCCGCTACGCAATCCACGTGGATGAGGTGACAGCCCACCGCTTATCCCACCTTAAAAGCCCACCTATTCACCACCCACTAATACAAACAAAACAACCAACAGCAGCGCGGGGATAAAACCCTAGACGCCTATTGAGATATTACACAGAAAGTGACCGTCATGTCTTGTGTTTTTGGCTGAAAACGTGTATTTTGGCTGAAGTGTGGCGTCAGATGGGGACGAACACTGGACGGTGCCGCTTTGTATCCTAGCTGTCACCGAGAGCATCACTTCTCACTATCGGATCAAATGTGTCCGACATCCCGGGAATGAGCAGGAACGCCCGATTCAGAGCCGTTTCCTCTTTTTGTCCTCACAATCTTTACGATTACTCGACACCAATAACGCGACTGTCCATCCGAGTGTGGATAATAAATGCGTGCAGAAAGACAGTGCCGCGCCAACACCGCCGAGCCAAGTGATGCAAAGTCCCCACAGCGATCACGTAAACAGGCTTCACCGCCAACCTCTCACCGGGAGTCCGTCTTCCATCTATCTCAGGGGTCGGGGGAGGCCTCCGGGGCTGGATGGCGGCGGGCAGCCTCACCTCCGGCGATAACTTGAGATTTCTTTTCGCCAACTCGAGTCGGAAGCAACATGATGACGCAGCTCTCAGCTCAGCATCGCCACTTGAACGACCTAAAAGCGAGGCTGGTCTCCTGACGACCAGCCCCTCAAAAGGTCGCCAAATCGCCGCCGCTTGGCCCCGAAAGCGAGCCAGCAAGCTCCGGCCGGGCACCCGACACAGTTAGAGCCGCTCCGGCCACAACAAAGCCAGTTCAGCGGGCAAATTTACCAATTTTTCAAACTCGTAACCTTCTGTTTGTTGCTAATCGGCAGCCTAACAGAGCCAACTGCTCCCCGCCTTCACACAAAGGCCATTAGCAGAAGCTTTAAAGAGCCCCGAAAAGCTCGAACGTGATTGGCTGACGGCGCTGCCACTCAAGCTACTTTTCGCTCCTCTGTATCACGGTCGGTAGTTCGCGCACGGTGCCTGTATAGTAGTATTTGGTTCCCCTGGCTGCACAGGCAAGTTAAACCCGATACACCCAAAAGATTTTATTCAAACACCTTTTACAGACCCTGTGGGTGAAACCAGCGGACACACGCGGTCTCATACGGACCGGAGCCGCAAAATGATAAAATATAATCCTCCAAAAATACACATAAATCCACATTTCTTCCTTTGTATCACAGCAAACCAGCACAGGTGCATTTTTAACGTTCCCTCAATTAATATTAATCACAAAAAGCTAAATTAAACATTTTATTTTGAAAAATGGCCACCAACAAGATATGTTCAATGCAGCAATTTACTGGTTTTGTATTGGCAGCAAAATCACCTTTTCAAGTACATTCTGCTTATTTTGACTAAAGTCCTATTCTTGAACATAAGTGGATATTTACCTATATCCACCAAGAACGATACTATGACCTCACTGTACTCTTACTACTAAATAAAAGATGCAGCATGGTTCAAGTATGTGTGACATTTTCTGCTGAAAAAGCGACAATTCATCTAATTTTGCTCTTTTCTTTTAGAAGCAATGCATCGTATTAAATTAACGAGCTGCAACACAACTCATTTTGTTTCTAAAGTGCTAATGATAAATAACTTCCCTTTAAATAATCCAACACTCAAGCTATAATATGTAAAAATTGTATCTGAGCGTTTGTTTCTTTATGCTTAAAGTTGAATATGATGGAGCTGCTTAGCTGAGCTGTAGTTCTCAATATAACCATTACTTTCAGTTTAATTGTTTTAACAAGAGACAATTCCTGCAAGAAAAACTGTTGTCTTGAATTTCTGTTAATGCAAGATTTCACC
>JASSRZ010000023.1:13174142-13190051 GCA_032164315.1 Malacoctenus gilli | reverse complement strand
AGCGACAATTCATCTAATTTTGCTCTTTTCTTTTAGAAGCAATGCATCGTATTAAATTAACGAGCTGCAACACAACTTATTTTGTTTCTAAAGTGCTAATGATAAATAACTTCCCTTTAAATAATACAACACTCAAGCTATAATATGTAAAAATTGTATCTGAGCGTTTGTTTCTTTATGCTTAAAGTTGAATATGATAGAGCTGCTTAGCTGAGCTGTAGTTCTCAATATAACCATTACTTTCGGTTTAATTGTTTTAACAAGAGACAATTCCTGCAAGAAAAACTGTTGTCTTGAATTTCTGTTAATGCAAGATTTCACCATATGACAAACACCAATGAGCTTTGTAACACAGTCCTTTAATAAACAATAATATAGAAAATAAAGAGCTTGATTATTTCCATTTATTCACGAGTTTTGTTATAATTGAAAGTGGCTCCATCTTTTTCCTCACAACACTTTTTTTTTTAATCACAAATACATATTTTTGATTAAAAAAAAAGTCAAAATAAATGTTCTGGTTTAAAGGAAATTTAAACCTCAAAACACAAAGCAACTATAATGCATGTTCACAATGTGACAAAACACAATAAACACATAATAAACCACAAAAAAGAAAATCTAAAGAGGATCTAAAGAGCGCAGCGGTGGGGAGAACACAAAGCGACGCTGTTGCACGCTGGCGTTCAGTCCACGGCGAGCTTCTGCGGTCAAACACTGAAGTCTCCTCGCTGCCACCCTCTGATTTCGTCACGCCACACTGTCCCAACGAGCACTAATCCTGGGCGACGCTGCTCTTTGCGGGAGGGTCGCTGGTCTTGGGTCGTTTGGACTCTGGAGGCTGACACACTGGATCAGTGGGAGGAGATGGGCGCTCTGATGAGAGATCAGCAGAAAGAACTGTCAGTCTTCGTCCAGCTCATGATGAAAATGCTCAGATTAGCAGTTGATCGCTTGTCCAGTTTGTTTATGAAACGCGAAGATTGTTTACCAACCATGTTTGGCCTTTTCTGTGGACGACGGAGTGCTGAAAAGTGAGCCGACAGCCCCGGATCGAACTCCGACCGGAGTCAACGACACTCTCCTGTAAAACAAACGACAAAGAAGCTTTAAGTGTAAGAAAAACAAAGAGTCAAAGCAGAAAAAAAACTGAACTAAAAAAAAGTGAAGAGTTTATAACTTCCTCCTACTTTTAGCACAGTCTCTGTTTATCTAATTTAGCTGTTGGTTAATAATAAAAAAAACTGGTTCCAAGATGGGTCAGAAACAAAGACACGAGCAGGCCTGCCTTTGTGTACGAGCAGTCTGTCAGAGCGATTATTATTTTATAGTCAGTGGGGGGTCCAACGAATCCCCCAAACCAGACAGGGCTTTGTTCACACTGCTGCCTCTGGCCACATGTAAAACAGCGACTGTGTCACAGCCTCGGGGAAAAAAGAGTCCTCTCAGCTTCTCCAGACGCGGTTCCGCCATTGCAAGACGAAAACAACAGATTTTGAAAAGAGCAAAGAGCTTTTTACACTCTTTGTGCTCATCAATGTAAACAACATCTTTAGACTTAATCAGCTTAGCGCCTTTAATCATCAGGGGGAAGGGAAGAGGCGGCGGGTCGTCATTTCAGCGCCACTCCAGTCAAAACACATTCGTATAGTCAAAAATATCAAAACGAGTGAGCAAGGATGAACTCGTAACCTGTTGAACGACACTAAATAGAAATCTGACGACTAAAAATAAATCTTTTAGTTCGAATTGTTGATGTAATTTTACATAATTTGGACAAAATGAAGCCGGTCTCCGTGTACAGCTTTGGTGACTCTCACCTTGGGGTGGGCCCCTTTGAGGTGGTGGTACCTTTCGGGGTGGTGGTACCGGCACTGTTGGCACTATTCAGGGGTTTGGGTGTGGAGGGAGTGAGGGGGCCGGCACGTGGCTGCGCTTTGGGGGAGTTGGTGGGGGTGAGGGGAGCCAAGCGGGTTTGGGGAGTGGAGGGAGTGCTGGTGGTCTGAGCCGGGGATGCGGGTGGGACTTTCGGGGAGACGGGCTTCCCCCAACCCTCCAGGGTGTTGAGGGTGATCCTTCGTGGCTGAGGTTTGGACTTGGCATTGGGGGTGCTCTTCTTCTCCTCCGCAGGGCTGGCGTGGGGGGTCTCCTTGCTGGTTTGCGACGTCGCGGCCGCCACCGAGCTCGGCGTTTGTGACACGGGAGACGAGTTCCTGGTTCCCGATGACTTCTTGCCCTTTTTCTCAACGCCGCTGTTCGGGACGAAGACCTCCAGGGCGGGCGGCTCCTTCAGAGGAGTCCCCAGCTCCCCGGGAGAGAAGGACAGGAAGGAGCAGTAACCGTCGGTGGAGGAAACCGCCAGGAAGGAGCCGTCACGAGACCTGAACAGGATACAGCAGAGACAGACGGGAAACATGGTTATACGAATGGCTTCTTACAGTAACAAGTTTACATGCTAACATGCAGGATTCAGCGTATACTCGGTTCTCTGTGTAGTTTCGATGAAGGCTTGTGAATGTAATTTAATTGGCTGTAAAGAAAATCAAGTCAGACCAATATAAAAACAAATCTCCCAAAGTTCCAGTTGGAAACAAATCAGTTCTGCTCACTGATGAATCATCCCACAGACTGGAGGCTGGACTTCCCCTCTGTCATACAAACAATAGAGGGTCTTTTACTGCAGTAAACTGTGGCCTACAACTCAAATTAGAACTAGATTGCTTCCGTAATTAAACCATATAAAGCTTATTTTATGCATTTTTACATCCACTTGTCACGTTGTAACTCCTGCTTGCTTGAAATGTCCTGCCAGCGTTTCAGTCGTCACACTTTTTTCAGGACGGCATCGAGTTGTGGCTTAACAGCCCAAAAGAGGGTCAAGTAGAAGCAGGTGTTTGTTCACCATGTGAGGTCGCTGAGCGTGTGGTAGTGGATGTTGGACACCAGGCCGAACGGAAATGTCTGCTGCGTGTCGTAGAGGAGGATGGAGTCCTCCGAGGCCACGGCGAAAACCATCCGGTACGGCAAGTGGAAAACATTGGGGAGCGTCTGGACGGAGCCGTCTGAAGGAGAGAAGGAGCAACGTGAGGAACAGACGAGTGAAAATATAAGGATGTCTCTGTTTATCTTCTCTCGTTTGCTCTTGCCTTCTCCCTTTTTGGTCCTCAGTTCGAAGTAGACGGGACAGCAGCGCACGGCCAGAGTGGCTTTACCTGGACACGGCAAGTGAGCGATCGGCCTTCAAGACAAAGAAATCAAAACTTAAATGGTGAATATCGAGAAAAACGTACAAGAAAAACCTTGTAAAGTTGTTGAATTTTAAAAGCTCACCTCTTGAGACTTTTTCTGGAAAAAATGTAGGTGGTATTCATGATGTTTTCTCCGATTTCCACACATCCAGCTGAGGATCAAAGGAGACAAAAGAGGGCTTATACTCATTACAGTTCTACTTGGTGACTCTCAGGATGCAACAACATGAAAGCCACATCACTGGCACGTGAGACTCTGTGTGTGTGTGTGTGTGTGTGTGTGTGTGTGTGTACCAGGCGCAAGCAGGAACGACCCATCTGGCGTGAATGAGAGACGGCGAAAGAAGGACCTCATACTGTCATCGTGGAACATCCTGTACTGCTTCGCCTGTAAAGTTACACACTATCATTACGGCGTGGAAGTTTACATGAAATGTTTCAATGACCTGACAGACCAGCTGAGTGTCGCAGTGGTTTGATTTTTGTGTTAGACTTTGACTTGCGTAACTGAGAGTTAGTTTGAAACATTTACATTTATTTCCAGTTTGGTTTCTGTCTTTGTGAGCTTCTGAATTTGCAGTTTCACCACTGAGGATCACTGGCTTCACCTGGACTGTGTCTAACACATCAGCATGAATCTATACGAGGTTCAACGTGTATTCAAGTATCCAGTTCACATGTTAGAGGAGTTTATAGCAGAATAACGTGACTGCTCCCAACACCACGAGTGAGAGAAAGAGAAACTTGCACTGACGTCTCCGTCTGCAAGCGGCCCCGAGCTCATTTTGCTGACACAGAAGGCCTTCTTCTTGGTGTGAGTGCCGTAAACGCGCATCACCCTGAAGGGAGTGGAAAAACAATCGGTGAACGGTTTGAAACTCACTTTTTTTTTAGTCATGGATCATGAACAGTAGGTTTGAAAGCTCTGGCCCACCTGTCACAGCTCAGGGTGGCGATGTACTGCCCCTGTGGATCCCAGGTGACACCCTGCACGTAGCTCTTGTGGTCATTCAGGATGCCGAGTTTCTTTCCTAAACACAGAACACGTATGATATAGAGCAAAATGTAGGATTTGAGTACATAAAAAAACAAACAAAAGGCATATTTGTTGAAATGTCAGATGACCACACAAACAAACCTTTGTTGACGTCCCACATGATGGCAGTGTTGTCAACTGATCCCGACACCATGAAGTTTCCATCTGTAGTCCAGGATATATCATAAACGTCCTCTATGTGGCCCCTGAGTCATTGAAAGACACACAAAAAATTGAAATGCTGCAAAACTCGGAAAGAATACAGCCATGAAACACAGTATCACAAGTGTCTAATGTACTTATTGCATTCACAGAGAATGTAAACGATAAAATAGAGGAAAACAATGCATTTGGTTGCAAACTAAAGCGTCATGCTCTAATCAGCAGAAACAGAAGTTAAGTTGTAACACAGCGTCTTCGTTGACAATGGAAACCCTTTAATGTGTTCCTGTCGTGGTGTTTAAGGCAGCGTGGTGCTGAGCGGGAGCCGACTGGATTTGCTGTCATCGTGTACCTGAGAGTCTTGACCACAGACCAGCTCTCCTTGTTGAGCAGATCGTCCTCCTCGCTCTGAAAGACTGGAGTCTGTTCAGGCTCCTTGGAGTCATTGAGCTTCCACAGCAGAATCAATTGATCTTCAGCAAAAGACAACCGAAGAAAAATGTTGAGAACAAAAAAAACTCATTTGTTTTTTTTGGGTTTTTTTTTTAAAGTCAACATTCATCTTCTGATGGCGTACCGTCTCCCCCTGAAGCCAGCAGCTCTCCGTTGGGACTGAAGCGCACCACATTGACTGCCTTGGTGTGTCGGGCCAGATTGGACAGAAACTCCACCACTGCTTTCCCATCTGGACCGGTGTCAACTCTCCACAGCTGCACCAACATTACAGAAAAAAAACATCTAGTTGCTTGTTTGACCACAGACAATATGGAACCATTCATGCTATATACCATCACACAATCGTCTTGAAAATATCGATAATTCTCTGAGCACAGCATCACTACTGAATACTTGCATTACTTTTAACATTTGCTCATATAATAAATGAGTTTATTCCGTTTCAGCTTAATTATTGCGACACACCTGCAGCTAGTTTGTATCAAACGACAGGGACTTCCAACAGGTCATCTTCAACAAACAGTCAATAGTATGGTCTTTCCATCAATACCTGCCTGTTTGAGTGTATATTTGATGTCCCCGTCCACTCACCCTGACTGTGCTGTCCACTCCAGCTGTGGCCAGCCGGTGGATGCGTCCATCGGGGCCGTGCTGGAAGTCCAGACTGTAGACGGGCTCCTTGTTGTGCCACGCAATCTCACAAGTTACTACCTTCATTTCTGTTCAGTCCCGTTGGTCCTCACACGCCGCTGCGGATAAAAAACATGGACAGCGGACATGTCAAAGAGGCGTCATGACAGATTGCGGACAGAACAGGTCGATAAAGCTGATAATTTCCCCGCAGGGTCTATAAATCCTGAAGCACCGGCAAGCTATCACCGTTAGCAGCTATCTTGTTCCTTGCAAGTCGGTGTGGACAGTTTACAGCCTAAAGTAACGGACAGATGCTTAACGGAAGTGTCCGTGACATTTCAGTGACCGTGTAAGTGTCATAAACACGCGCGTTGCTTTGTTTACCCTTCAAAATGAATCAAATTCCAAATAACTGTCAGTCTTTTTACCTCTTCTGTCGTCCAGCTCAGTCACTTATTTCCCGCGTACGGTTCGTTCAAAACTTCCGGCTAGTGGTCGGCAATGATTGGACGAGAACGTAAAAGAGGCGGGGCTTAGGGTGCCTTACTTTTGTTTTTTTGAGGAGACGAATACAGATTCGCGAAAGACGAAAAACGCATAAATATAAAATAAACATGTAAATATTTTACATTTTACGCACATACAGAGAAGACAGACATAGATAGCGTGCAGCTACACTCTTGATTTATTATTTTCATGACGTAAGGAAGAGAAACTTTTTTTCCGAGTTGACATTTACCAGGTTGCAGGTTTCCAAAATAATGTACTTGTGTGTTAAATTCTACATTTGTGTGTTTCTGCAGTTCCTTCATAACTGGTTTCCCCACAGCAAATCTGCATGACTTGCTTTGAAAACATTCTGAATCATCAAGTCTGAGAATAAAATCAAAGCATTCAAACAAAAACACAAACAAATGCAGCCATAACCTGCAAAGACCAGATATTTTATTTTGCAGCAAAGGTTACAACGTGGAAATCAAGTGTTGAGTAAAACACTTGAGACATTGAGTCCACAATACTTTGTAAGCTACCTTTGATAATAAATACATGCATGCAGGCACGTATCAGGGTGTACTATGTAGTTCGCAGAACTAGCCAACTTTAAAAAGGCATTGCAGCTTTAGCAGCAAGAAACCTCCACTTTCAACAAAAACAAGCAAAACCTGAAAGAGTAAGTGCACAGTTCTCTGCATCAAATGCAAACTCTTAAATAAAACTTGTTTTAATTCCCTTCAGTGACAAAAGATTTTGTTTTTTTGGACTAACATACATTCAATAAGTCGAATAAGTCAATCTGGGAAATTTGTATCCTGTCATTTTAAGTTAAGGCTGTTGGAAAACACTTTGCTTTGAACCAAACATAAAACCTCCTCACAGCATAATTGGAAAAGTCCGGCATCGATAAGATACTTTCAGGTAGTGTTTACAGATGAATACTTGCAGCTTATGGAGGAAGACAACTGATCTAAAAAGGAACGACGTGCAGATTTGGTCCAGTTGGACGAACTAAATGTCCCAGTGCAAGACAGGTTTTTGGAAGATGTTTGTGTTGCTCATCAGGTTTAAACATGGTGGGGCTTTTTGCAGGCTTGATGAGAGCGCGTTTCTGGGCAGTTCCCAGAAAGTGTAAAAATAGATTTGACAAAATATATACATCGATACAAAAACCACAAAAAGCCAACGTCTGTAATTGTGTGACATAATCAAACTCTTGAGCAAATGATGTCTTGGAGCCAAAACCTGCTAACAGATGAGTTACTTCAACATAGGCTGAAATGGTAATTATATTGCTTTCTTTAAGAAAAAGATTGTAAATTAGATCAAAGATGAAAACTGCCAACATAAACAAATACATTGCTTAGTTTTCCCACACTGCTGAAGGTCTCTTGGCATTTCGAAGCACAATGCTACACTTAATGGACTGAATCCCAAAATTAATCAAATATGTGCATTTAGCTGATCCACCAAACCTAAAAAAGACTCCTGGTTATTGACGATATTGTCAAGCATCTCATCGATGACGTTGCACTGGTAGTTCACTTGTCCCAGGTCCAGCGCGGGAACCACGTGGACGAGCACGCGTCCGATGTTGTGGCGAAGCTCGACCAAACTGAGAGGAGAGAAAGCAGATCGGTGGAAGGAGGATCAATTGTGGTTCTGATTTATGACTTATTTAGGGGTGGGGTGGGATGGAGGGGTCTTTTCCAAGCTGGCTCACCTCTTGAACGCATCCTCGCTCGAAACTGCGGCCGAGCTCGTAGACGGTTCCTCCCCGTCTGAAGGCGGCTGGTCCGAAGAGACGACGGTCGCCGATCCCGTCGGCTCTTTTTCCTTCTGTTCCTGCAACCTCAGGACGAGTTCTTCGCACTGAGCCGCGATGTCTTCCTTCTCCTTCTTCAGACTTTCCACCTGGTTCCAGAGAGAAAGACAAAGTCAAGTAAGGAGAGAAAAATATTAGCTTCAATGTAAAAAATATTCAAAAGCGTAAACCAGAGCAAAACACAGTGGCCTGAAAACTCAGTCCATCTAAAAACAGATGTGTGTTGATGGAGCTGTGCTATGTTTGACTTGGGACTCGCCCCCTCACCGATTGGTTCTTTGAGTTTGGTGCTCTTGCAGACTGAGTGGTACGTGATCACGAACGACCACACACTGACCTGTGAGAGCAGCATGTCTTTCCTCTTGTTTATTTCGTCCACTTCCTGAATGAGCTGCTCGGCCTGCAGAGCAACTTCAGAGTCTCTCTCCTCGTGCTGCTTCGCAGCGTCCTCCTCCTGTTTGGACTCCTGTTTGACTTCCTCAGGCAGACGTCGGTACCCCTCCGTTTCGTCCGTCTGGGTGAGCTGATGTGAGAGCTCCTTCTTCACATTCGCGCCCATCTGCTCCTGCATTTCCTGCAGCTTGCAGGTGAGCTCTTGAACCTGCAGTTTCAGAGCGTCTCGCTCAGTGTATACGTCACTCTCCAGTTCATATGTGACTCCGTTCTGCATGGGGACGTCTCTGTGGTTGTCCCCCAAACTGTCCCCGTGGCTCTCTTGCTTTAAACCTTTCTCTTCAACATTGCTGGCGTCCAAGCCAGAGTTGTGGTCGTGTGCGTTTGGCATCGTCCCTTCCTTTCTCGCCTCGTCTTGTTGGGAACTCTCCTCCAGCTTCACTTTGGGTGCGTCTGTCTGCGTGGTGGTGCTGGACACATGGGGAGCAGGTTCTGGGGAGGGTATGGCGCCCCCTGCTGTGCACCCTGCAGAGCTGGCTGCTGCCACACTTGTCTCTGAGGAGTCAGCCACAGCAGCAGCATTACCCTCCAGCAGCAAGCTGATCGATTCATTTTCCTTCTCCGTCTTCACTTTTGTCATGCCGATCCCAGCCCGTGGGGGCTTGGGTGTGCTGGCTGTCTCCAAGATGACGAGGTCGTCATCAGTTTCATCGCCGTCACTGATTATGGGCACGGCGAGGGGGCTGGCTGAGCCCAGCGATCCAGGTGAATCCACGCTGCCGCTGTTACCGCTGTTAAGTTTTCGTCTTTTCAGTGTTAGTGGTTTGACAGGACGGTGTCGTTTCGCACTGCAGAGCACAGGACACCGAGTCAGCACACGTCTTGGTTTGTTGCGATACGTTTCGGCTCACAATAAACACAGACTCGTACCTCTGGGGGGTCGCGGACAGCGAGCACACGTTCGTGATGATTGGAAGGCCGTTGTTATCGGCTGGGGTGCAGGCTGCAGAAAAACAAGGTTCGTTTGAATCTCAGACTTACTTTCTTTACGTCACACTCAGCAGGAACTTCCACCCCCCGTTCACCTGCTTTGGGAAGCTTGACAACCTGCGGCGAGACCTCAGGCCTTGGGGAAGTATTCGGAGTGGAGGAAGTTGAACAGGAAGCCTGTGGCCGAGAAAAAAGGGAATAAAATGCTTCAGTATCAACGTTTCTCAGAGTAAATCCATCGGCTCTGATGGCACAAATCATCTCCTTTAAAATTCACTTTCACTTCTCTAAAACTCTGTCATGTCTGTTGGTTCCACACTGACTGACTTCCAGATTTCTCTGTTGTAGTTTGATCGTCTCAGCTAACTCAGGGAGCTTCCTCCTCCTCCTCCTGACGCTCTTTGTCTTCCTGCCTCTGTGATTTTACCCCCATAACCTCTAAAGGAAAGAGACACAATCTGTACTTGAAGTGTAAATTTTCATAGAATATTTTGTGCTCAATAACTTAAAAAAGTCCAATTTGAAAAAAAAAAGATAAGATAAAGCATTCAGTTTATCTTACCCTTTGAATCTGTAGTTTTCTTTTCTTCTCCCTCTCTCTGGAACAAACAGATCACAAGCGGTAAAACAACACAAGCGGCAAATAACTCTTTTTTCTAACTGAAATCACTCAATCGACAGCCGATGGGCCAGAAAACGCGGGACTCACTGCTCCCTGAAGGTCTTCCTGTACGAAGGCTGGTCGTCATCAGAGTCTTCAGGTTCTTCCTCGACCTGGCAGGTCCTGCAAAAGGCCACGATTGAGATGATGAGGAAGAAGATAAGAGCGTATACAAGGACGTTACTGCGACTACAAAACTTGTGTGCAATCACTTTGTGTATTTTGAGGAGAATTCTGGACTTGGGAAACTAGAAATGGCTCAATTTTGACAAGCAGTATTTCACAGAGATAAAGAGAGGTGTTTTTAATGTTTTGCCATTATTTGGTTCGCTTCACTTTCACACCGAACTTTCAAGGGGACCAAACCACTTTTTCAGCGTCACACAGGAGAAACAAATTCCTGTAACAATCACTGACCTCAGGTCAGAAAAGAACAATGTCTAAATTTCAGTTTCGCTGCCGATTCGCGCACCTGAACTGAGGATCGGGGTTCATGCGGCAGAACCACTTATCCGGCAGCTTGCTGCAGTCGATCCCGTCGGGAAGTTTGCGCCAGCGCAGGCAGCCGTCACACTGCACCCAGTTCTGATCCGGTCGCTTCCTGAAGACGACTCAAGCTGGTTAACACTCACATGCTCTCTCACATAAATGCACCAGGCAAATAGATGCAAACTGGACTGACATGGTGTCTTCCATCGGGACGGTGCTGTTTGGGTTTTCCTTCTTCATCTCGAAGTGCATTTCATGCCAGTATTCCTCGAGCTTGATCCCCAAACTGGTGATAGCTTTCCTGCGGGAACACAAAGAGCCTGTTTGATTTTGGAGACTTAACCAAAAAAAAACATGGAAGCAGTTTTTTTCAGAGCTGGATCAAAGCTTCATGATCGCAATTCAACGTGAGCGGTAAACTCACCGGTACTTATCTGACTCGAGGAAGTTCTGCTTGTTGTGGGTTGGTTCCAGAAAGTTACACTCAATGACCCCGATAACTCCGACGCCTCGGTTGTCGGCCTGAAGAGGGACAGAATCGGCAAGTTTTACCCATGATTGATAGCACGCCTGCCATCTTGGAGGGCAATTGGAGCAAAAGAACAACAAAATCGTTCTCCAAAATGCACTCAGCTTCGTCTGAACACATGCGTAAACCATAGTTAAATATGATTAACTTTTGTTCTGAACTTCCTCCTTTGAATATAATCCCTGCAAGATGGCGCCCACGTAGTGCATTATGGGTAAAAAAAAAATCAGTCCCGGACCACAGTCAGAAAACCCTTTAAAATATAGGATAACTAAACTGATCTGTAGGAGAGGAAACTCACTTTGAGCTGGCAGCCCACCCGCTCGTAGGCCTTGATGAGCCGGTTCTTGTGGTACATCATGAAGCCGTACTGTTCAGTACTTTTGGTGTTAAATCCAAAGATGATAGAAATCCGTCTACCTAACTGAGAGAACAAAAACAAAGAGCAACTCTAAGACATTTAAATAAACAAACAGAACACACACACACAACGCGTTGACAGACGCTTACCAGGCTCTGGGGCTTGTAGTGGTCCTTCCTGATGCAGGCCAGACTCTTTTTGATGAGCTGAGACTTCACCTTCACACCTCGGACCATGATCTGCATCCGAGGCTTGAGGTAAAGAACGCTGCAATAGGCCTAAAGACACACAAACAACGTAGTTTTAATAAAAAAGGGACAAAAAGTTGGATATTTCAGTCAAGTCAGTGTGTTTAAACAGTTGTTAAACAGTCATTCGATTGTTCCTTACCCGCAGTGAGTACTGAGTTTCTGGTGTTTGAGACGCCGCTCTGTCCGAATGAGAAGCTCCACCGTTGATGGTCTCGTTGAACTCGGACGGGATCTGGATGTCGTAGCGGTCTTTCTCAAAATCAAACTCCAGCCCTCCCGCAGACGTCCTGGTTGAAAACAAAGTTCAGGTGACTTGTGAGGATATTTGTTTAAACTTTAACGTTCACGTAGTGCAGCGCTGCAAGACAGATGTTCACTGTAGCTGCTTTTAAAGTGAACAAGAAGGTTGACAAAATATCGGTTTTTTTAACTGTGGTGGGAGCCTGAGAAACATTGGTAGCTGAGCCCCCCGGTCACTCACTAAAGCTCCTCCTACTGTCTAAAATTCTTGCTTGCGTTGTACGTCGCTTTGGACAAAAGCATCTGGGAAATTAAACTGGAAAACTCTCGAACGACTGGTTCTGGTTCGTCATGTGTTGATACGATCAAGGTTTTTCATCTTTTAACAGAAGAAAAACGCAGAACAACAGCTGCGCCCTTATCGTGTGTGTGTGTGTGTGTGTGTCTGTGTGTGTGTTGGACAGACCTGCGGAGATTCCAGATGATAATTCGAGTGCCGGTTTTCCCAGCAGACGAGCACGACGTGATGGTGGAGAGTTCGGAGTACAACTCCTCCTGTGTGTTGAAAGGAGAGTACTGCAGGATGGCCTGCAGGCTGGCCTTGTGGTGTTCGGGCAGAAATAGTGAATTTCATGTCAAGGACAACCACAGCGGAAAAAGCAGGAACCTCTGAAACAACTATAATAAGGACTTTATCGTGTCCATATAGCACGGTCGCAAACAATCGGCGGATTTATGCAGGTTTTACATTAACAGACTCCCAACTCTCTGAAAATATTGGATGTAAACGTCTTTGCGAAGTGACTAGTTGACTGTTGTTCAGTCGACTTCCCCAAAAACACTCCCTTTATGTGCGTTTTATGCATCATGTCAAGGATATACATGTCTGGTCCTTTTTGGTCGAAGCAAACGATCGGTACGACGATTTGCTTGGCGTCGATCTTCTCCAGGTAGGTCTGCGACAGCATCCCGACACACAAGGCCTCCTTGGACTTGGAGAAGACGATGGCGTCCCTGCCCAGACGCATGGACCCCGACTTGAAGCCGTTGCCGTAGATCCCGATGGGCTCCTGCCCATTGACCGCAATCTTGTCACTGTATCCAAAGCTGAAGGAGGGAAAAAAAAAAAAACGATCTTCAGGTTGAGATTATTTCCAACGGAGCTTTCTGGACAAACAGAGCGGCCGTTTCTGCACCTGAGCATCTTGTGCATGGACTCATTGTTCAGTCCGTTCCCGTTATCCATGAAGGTGAGACACGCCTCTCCTTTGATCACAGTCTTATCGATCCAGAACTGCTTGGCGCTGACATCCGGATCATACGCATTATCTAACAATAAACCACAAAAACAAAGAAACAATGAAACTGTTGAAACATTTGAAGAGAAAATTTCGTTGGTCAGTGTCCTTCAACTTGTGTTTTATTTGTAGGTGCAAGTTTTTTTGCGTGTTTTTTGACGAACACCTGTGAAGTACTACGAATTATATTTCCCAGTACCAAAAGTTCTGTGCCATTAAAGATCAATACTGTGTAAGGATGACTCATCAGAATCCTTTGTGAATATTATGTAAAGTCTGAGTATTGGCTTGCCCTCGTAAAAAAAAGCAGCGCCACGCCCAAATGAGTCACCCAAACGCAGGGAAAAAAAGGCACGTGGAGAAAGCGAAACTGAGAAAGGCGAAAGCAGTGACTCACCAATCAGCTCAGCGATGGCGCTGAAGGGCCAGGTGTGGCTGGTGGAGTTGGTGTGAAGAAACTTGGGCGCCAGCTGCAAGCGAAGCGAAAGTCAAGTTTAAAGAGTCGGCGGTGGGTGGGATAAAAACGAGGCTTCAGCGACACAGATGTAGCGAAATAAGTCATGAAAACAGGTCATCAATAAGCAATCAAGCTATAATCAATCAAGCAATTGTCAATCAATCAATCCTAAATCAACAGCTGAAACTGTGACTCAGCATCGCAACAGGAGACTATAAAAACGATCCAGTTTCACTTCCACCCGGATAACAAGTTCTTCTGCTTCAGTCAGCAGCAACTAATAATGAATGAAAGCACGAGTCAGGCCCGTATTTGTTGTGATAGTACCAAACACTACTTTAAATAACTACGAGTGAGCGGCAGCTGCAGAAGAGTTCGACACTTTCCCTTGCAAAGTGACAAATGCTGAGCAAAAACACGACAGACTTGGTTTACGACGTCTCCTTCCTGTTCATGCTTTGCTCAACAGACTTCTGGCTTATCTCACTGTCCCAACACTTGCAGAGGTTTTCAGAGGGGGTCAGACATGGGGGGGGGGGGGGCAGGGGGGCAAAAACAGGGAAGTGGAGGGACAAACAAGCTGCTCAATGTCTGCAAAATGAAGAAGCTGTTGGTGGACTTCAGAGGACAGGCCACCCATCTAAAGCCATTAATGGATCAGACGTGGACACGACGATGCCGGTGCCGATGTGTCCACTTACATAATAAACATGACTGGACGATGAATACAGATGCAGTGTTGGAAAGAGTCTCCAGAGAGTTCAGAAAAGCCTAACTCTTCCTCTCCCTTCTGTATTTGTGTACATTTACATCAGTTTTGTCTATGCTAGTCTGGCGCAGCAACTTTCTTTGGGAAATACTCAAGCTCGTCTTCTTTCTGTTCGCGTGGACACGTCTATAAAGTTAAGTCAGAAGCAAAACGTAGTGCCCATCACATTTAAGCCCCCCTGCAGGTGAGAGCGGCTTCGAACAACCACCTGCACCGCACTAACCGCCGACGAGCTCAGCAGATACAAACTGCGCCCTTCCTGTCGCGATGTCACCGTCTTCCTGACACCAACATAGTCTGTCGCTAGTATTTTATACATTTCGGAGGGAGTCAGAAGACATTTAGTCAGGTAAAAAACGCGTAAAGTCTCAGACTCACTGTGCTCAGAGGGATCCCATGGTCCGCCTGCGTCGCCATGTTTACTCGCTCTGGTCGGTTTTCTTCCTCTGTTGCAGGCTTTACCAAAACAAAAGCTAGAACGCATGTCGCCCCCACTGGAGGAGAGTGGAACTACAGCTCGCTCTCCTGAAACCGTCTCAAAAGTTGGAGACGTCACAAAAAACATTTGAAAGATAAAAAATAACCAAGTGGAAGTTTTTTTTAAATACTATAATTATAAAGGTATTTAGAATTATTGGTTTTTGCTTCTAAATACATGAGTGGTGACATCAATAATGGCACTATGGTTCCAAAAATTAAGGTTCCAGGCTTCAAAGTGACTGTGAAAATAAAGTCCTGACACATTTTTGTGTCTTGTGAAGAAATTCAGGTTAAAAAAAATACAAACTTTTTTGTTTTTGTTTTTTGGACATCAGTGCTAAATATGCATATGAACTGGAGAAACATTTAATGTGTGAATTCTCATGTTTTGTGTCTTGATACCCCTCAATTTGTTGGCGTAAAAAAAGACAAATTAGAGGAAAAAAATTGCATTTTATTATTTTTGATAAGTAATATCACTAAAACTACTTTTTCTGAGTAATTTGAAGTACGACACATTCCTTCACTGTTGGTCGCTTGTTTTGAATTTGCTTATCTTCTTTTATATATCATCGTTTGTTAAGTTTCGAGTCACAAGTTTCAATGAATGGAGGTGTGCTGACATGCAGATAAAGCGCAGCACTTCAGTTTAGTGTTTAAATTTATTGAGATTCATTTCAGCTCAAAAACATGACATGGTCCTTCACATCCAAAATAAGTTACTTCAACATTCAACATAGTGGAAAACAGCCGACGGGCAGTTGTAAAAGCTATTCATGAGCAACGACGGAGAAAAGCTCATTTCCCTTCAAACATCCCAAAACGGCGAGTAAGTATTACACTGAGGCACAGCCGATAGATGGTCAGAGGGTTGTTTGTTTTTCCTGGAGTACACAAAGCACATTCAGTAACTCAACAATAAAACTCTAAACGTACGTCAACATGAGAGTAAAGACGTGCAGTCTTCACATTCTTCGGGTCAGACAGGAAGTAGATTAGACATAGAATGATGGAGAAAAACAAAGCGAACATTATTCAACAGGGTTCTTACACAGCGAACGAATCATTTTGTGCCAAATTTGAAAAGCTCCATGGGAACTTCGATCAATATAAGGTGCATGCTGTGTTAAAACAAC
>JASSRZ010000023.1:13160544-13174042 GCA_032164315.1 Malacoctenus gilli | reverse complement strand
CGAATCATTTTGTGCCAAATTTGAAAAGCTCCATGGGAACTTCGATCAATATAAGGTGCATGCTGTGTTAAAACAACAGGAAATGTTGTTGGTGGGGTTTTTTTTATCCGATTACATGAAAGTAAAGAGAGATTCATGAATCCGAATGCATAAATGAGTTACAGAAAGGAGTCAGTATGGAACATTTATACTACATTTAAACATAATGACTATCATGGAGTCCCTTTGTGTTTTTTTTCAGTGTGAATTCCTGTTCTTTCAGTGTGAGATGCAGCAATTTAAAAGCAGATTTACAAAACCATTTCCCTCATTTCCATTTGAGAACACGTTAAGAGAGGTTGTGCCCATGTTAGCGTTTCATTTGCATGGCTGCGGCTGAGAAAAGCTCGAGTTTAGGAGCGCTTTTGGTTTTGTTTTTAGCTCTCCATGAAGTCCAGGAATTCTTCTTCGGTGATGGCCTCCATCCTCTTCAGGACTGCATGCGAACTGGCCGCAGGGTAGTCTGCGACTGGGAAGAGGTGGTCCGCGGGGTGGTCGTGAAGGGGGTGCTCTTGGTGGCAAGAGCAGAGGCTGCGCAGGAAGGGCAACAGCTGGGTGATGGAGGAGAGGGAGCGCTGGGTGAGGAGGGGGAACTCCAAGGAGTCGGTGGAGGAGTCGTCTGCCAGCTCGGTCATGGCCTGGAAGAGCGGGACACCAGACAGTCAGGAAAACAGACACTGGTTGTCACTTTCCCTAAACCAAGGTGATAAACTCCTCTCAACTGAGGGTCTGCGAGCATCTTTGGAGTCATAAAATGTTCTTCGAGGCAATCGCTTTGCATTTCAAACACCTTTAACAATTGGGCTTTGTCCTGCTCTGGCTCCTATCTCCACTTGTTGAAAGCTTTTGACTGTCGGCGGTTTTTCCCGCTCAACCCCTCACATTCCTCTCAAGGCCTGGTCTTTACATTATTTACACTTTTTGTTTACACTCTCCCCAGGCCAAAAAACAAAGAAACATCCTCACAGGTTTTGCGACCCCACCGTTGCAACTGTTTTCACACCAACCGACAGGTTGGATTCAATTATTTCAATTAATAAATAAAACAAAATTAAAATTTTAAAAAAAAGTTTTTCAGGTGTCACTTATTAAAAAAAAAACATTAAAAAAAAAAGTCTTTCAGGATTCATTTATTTAAAAAAATTAAACAAACAAAAAACTTAAAATACTTTCTTTTTTTCAGGTTTCACTTATTTCAAGCCAAAAGATTCTTCACCAAGCTGCTTTGTTTTCGAAGTGAAGAAAAAAAATTTGCATCCTGAAACAAGTGAGAATTCACTCTTGAAATAAGCCGAATCCACGATGCATTAATTGGGAAAAAGTTTACTTCTAAAGTGTGGTGAGATATCAGTGATTTGAATGTTTCCTGGGAGCCGTGACGCCTGCTCTTTCTCACCCCGTAGCGCTGCATTATTCCTTCGAGCACTCTCACGACGTGCGGTTTGCTTTCCTGGAGGCCTTCGATCAGAGCGTTCTCGGGACCCTTGTAGCAGTTCACGTCCACCTCAGGCACAAACGCCCAGCGATACCTGGGTGATCAGAAAAAACCTCGGCACATTAACCAGACGGTCACGATACTTGCACAGCTTTTTGACACCTCTAAAACCTGCTCTCACATCTGAAATAAAGGGATTCGCTCCGGGGGAAAAGCCAGCGAGGTGTCCAGAAACTTGCACGCTGACAGGTACATGTTCAGCTCCGCTTGAGAGAAATTCACTGGTCCATTTTTGTCAACGGCTCCACGCACCACTTTCGCCAGCCTTCAAAGAAGCACAAGTTGTCAGAATGAGACATGCAAAAGAGTGTTTTTCGATTAATTTGCGAATAAAAAGATTAACTAACTTTGAAACGTCTTTTTCTGTGTGCAGAGCTTTTTCCAGTCGAGTAAAAGTGCGAATCTGAAACGCAAACGACTGTCGTCACGATATCTGAAAACCTGCAGTCCTACGAGACACATCTGAAGGGAAATGTAGGGGGGGGGGCTTACTAGCTCTGTGACCATGATCGGCCAGAGAGACGTCAGGTGCTGGAACGAGATCCGCAACAGCAGAACGCGAAACATCAGGAACATCTGCGCCGAAACGGCAGGGTTCGGGTTCATTCGCAAAGTCTCCGTCAGACGCTCTGGAAAAAAGAAAAGTGAAACCACATTATTTTGTTTACCAAACGATGCTGAAAACAACAATACTCGTTGATGTTGGAATCCAGAATTGTCTCCTCACCTTGGATGAGCGGCAGATAGAGGTGGTACTGGTCCAACTCTCCGCTGAACATGGCGAACGCCTGCCGCTTCAGCAGCATCGGCTTTTGGTCGGCACTCGCAAACAGTTTGAGGGAGCTGCTCTGCATACCTGCAGCCCACAAACACAAAAAACTCAAACAATGAAATACTTACATGATGACTGACAACAGATTTTTGAGCCAATCAGGATTTTTTGTAATGTTTTAGGTTTAGATGAACTTTGTTTATGCCAAATCTGACGTCTCCAAATTAGAAATACTGGTTCCGATGCTCGTTGATAAAACTTCCATGCTTGAAAGTGCTCCTTCACTAAAAGACAGATTTGACGTGTTCCCTGCGAGGTCCGTACTCACTCATGAGGTCTTTGAACATGGTCTTCTCGTGAGTCAGCAGGTGGTCAACAATGGACTTCCAGCTGCAGAGCGAAAAAATCCAGTCAAATAAATGTACAACTCCTCCGAATCACATGTGAAATTCAGTTTAACTCCGCCGCCGAGTATTTCTGTCCGACGCGCGCTGACCTGTCTGCGCAGGAGGCCTCCATGGTGAAGAAGAGAGGGTCCATGAAAAGCTCAAAGACTTCTTTCTTCCAGGCTCTCTTGGTGTAGGCGTACCCGCTCAGGCTGCTCAGCAGCTGAGCGCCGGCCTCGAAGCTGGGCACGTTGTAGGCACTGCGGGAGGCCAAACCCCAGGTGAGTCCTCCATGCGGCGTTCTGTAAGGGCAGCGTTTTGTGATACGTACCTGTGGTTCTTCAGGTAGGGGAAAACGTAGTACATGAGACGGGAGATGAGAGGGACGGCTTTCTCCTTCTCGTCGCTGCGATAGACCATGTCCAGGAGAGGCGCCAAGATCTTCGCGGGGGAGAGAGAGAGAGAGAGAAACGGTGCTGAACAGTTTCCGATTTATCCGTCATGTTTTCTTCTTTGATGGCGAGTAAAAAAACTGCACCTCGGCCAGGAGAACGAGCGCCTGCACACTGTAGACGGAGGGAGCCGAGGACGACACCATGGTGCTGGCTTGGGCCACTGAATCTGACCAACAGAGAAACACCAGCACTTGTTTCCACAATGTTTTGACGACTGTGAAATTTCAGACTCACAAAAACACTAAAACGAGGTGTATCGCAGCAGCGACCATTCTGAGGGAACCACAAAGAAACAAACAAACAGAAAATGATACGATACAGCTGAAGCAGCACATAAGTGTGATGTTGTGATCTGAATTTTGGGACTAAAAACGGTCTCTTTTGCTCATGACTGATCAAAGTGTTGAAGGTCTGAAATACAGATCTCAGCTTAGACGGGTTAAACGTTAAAGCTTTGGATAGATAAGATGTTGAACATTCTGTTTTAGACCCACACAAGGACTTTAAATTTACCCAAGCAAATTCATTTTTCTTTGTTTTGTCACTTAAATGAAATCAAACTTAATCTGGACTCTCAGAGCTGATTTGAGGATTATTACTTGAAGTCACGATGTCCTTCAGCAGTGTTTTTCTAGTCATATTATGCTGAGGACCATCAGGTTTCCATGGGAGCAGGGACAAAATGTCGACTCTTAAGTCAGATTTGAAAAAGAAAAACACACACAAAAAGAAAAATGAGGACCAGTTTCCATGACAACAGGGGCGACTTTCTTTTTGAGGCTCCATCAGGTTGAATGTGGCTGAAGGCCGTATTGATTTCCTGTGTTCATTTTCCTTAAAACACTGATCAGGGTGCGCGGCCGACATGCGCATGTGAAAGACGTCTGAAAGTTACCACAAAGGTCTCCGTCCACTTCGTCCGCCTCCTCCGCCTCTTGGCACACCTGAGGCTGAACTTTGACCTCCAAGTTGCGGCTGAGCCAGCTGGTCTGCTCCAGGGACGAGCCGGCGATGCCTCCCACCGCCTCCAGGATCCGCTGAGTCACCTCCTGCACCATCATGAATGATTACCATCATAAACGACTTGAACATTATTTACACTCAGTTCCACTTCACCTCCTGTTGCAAGGGGGGACCTCAATTAGTGACGCACACCCAAACATCGGAGTGATTTGACACTCTTTTGCTTTGCGTGATGCTAGTTGAAGTTCAACACTTAAAAAGTGGGTCATAGTGGTAATAAAACATCACCACAGATTCAGTTGACCTGCATATGAAACGTGTTGTTGATGTGAAAAGCGAAAACAATCATTTTATTGTGTTTTAAATGGTTTGCGTATATCTGACACTACCTCTGTGGGTGTGTGCATGTGTGTGTGTTGTGATTCAACTCAACAATCTTCAAAACAGCACTGAATGGAAATAGTTTTGGTTCACCTGCAGATCTTTGGTGTCCTTTTTACTGTCCATGTTGGGAAGCCGATTGACAAAATCATTCAGGATTCTGCAAGAAAAGGATCCATTACTGACAATCCACCGCAAAAAGTAACTAAAAAGACGACAAAACAATCTTTTAAGCTACTTTTTTACTTGTTTGCGTGTCACATAAAGAAGAAAAATACATGCGTTGACAAGGACTGACCCCAGCAGTAAGAAGTGTCCGGGCGGGGCCAGGTTGAGCTGCACGGACTCCCGCAGCAGACTGAGGAGAGGCGCCACGTTTTCCTGCAGGGCCTGAGCTGAAATACTGCAGACAGGAAAGATGCACAAATTCAGCATTCGCAGGACGATTCCAGTCGACCTTAGAACTCATTTTCACGTTGTAGTTTGGTACGCACCTCTGGATGTAGGCATAGCTGAACTGCAGCATGGGAACATCGACCAGAGTCGACTTCTGGTGGAGACAAGACGAAGAAAGTCAAACTTAAATCCGTGACGTACCAGTTGTGAGACATCGAAGCCACGTTTGTGTTTGCGTACCTGTTCTCCTTTGATCTGATGAGGCTTTTTCACCACTTCTTTGACCAAATAGAGGATGGCGTCAGTGTGGAGGGTGTTCATGGATTTGACCAGCTCCACGATGGTTTGACGGGTCTCGCTGGCCACAGGGAGAACCTGACGGTCAGACGGTGAAGATGAGTCGGGAACTCCGACAAAACAACCTGATCTTTGCTTTTCGGCGGCGACTCTGACCTTGTTTCTGTGTCTCCTCTTGCTCTTCCTGTTGCTCCAAACTACGGCCACTGAAGCCATCAGCTGAATGCCGTAAACTTTAGTAAGAGGAAGCAGGAACTCCAAGATCCGCTGCCGCAAAGTCTGTAGAGGCAGAAAATGTAAAGTTCTGTTTGAATTCATAAACAAAGCTGAACAGACAAGTGTACAGTTGATGGATGATGAAGAAACACCAGATAAGTTGCAACATGAATGTGCAGTTATACCAAATACACACCCGGGGATTTTTGAAATATACGGACGTCGAATTGTGTCTGCTGCTCTGGGCAGAGTCTGACGCGCGCCTCTGAAACTCCTCCCTCAGGATCACGCCCCACAGCAACGCCATGCTACTGAGCATGTGTGGCAGCGCCTCAAGCACAGCGTTGCGAGCGTTGCGGACATCCACGGCGTCGCAAGCGACGAGGGACTGGCAGAGAGGAAGGAAAGCGAAAAAACGAGGAGGAATTCAGCAAAAATCTGAAGCACAAGCTGGATTTTTACGTGAACGCCGGTTTTCTTACTCTCTTGTTGTCAAGGAGACAGAAGTGGGTGATGGTGGTCAGGCCTTCGAGCAGAGTCAGAGGATAGTCGGGGGCGATGTTTTCCCGTCTTCCACCCAGGCTGAACAAAAGTTAGAGAAGAAAACCAAATATTTCAACGAAAGCACAACAGTGTTCTCTCTGAAATAGTGACAGTATCTAAGTATTTATTCTATCAAGATGATAAAAATCGGGTAAAACTTTCACAAGAAATAAGCTTGTGAATAATTAAATTTTTTGACAAAAGGTCTAAGACCATTTACTCGCTAAAAGTAGCTAAAATGTTTCTTCAAAGTACCTCTGGTTTGTCTTTCCTCCATCGTGTTCGTAGAGCTTCACGAGTTCGTCCAAGTTCCTGCAGATCTGATTGATGAGCGGCGACACGATAATGCCCAACGAGCGTCCCAGGTACGGCAGGGAGGAGCACAGCAGCGCCACCCAGTGGGGGTGCATGGCGTAGCCGTACTGAGGCTGCAGCGCCCGGGCGGCGGCCGAGACGAACATGCCCTGGGCCGTGATGGGGTGGCTCTGGACGTACTGCGCGGCCTTGATCGACTGCTGGAACAAGACCGCCGTTTGCCACTCCCGGGCCAGCGGCGTGCTCGCCGGTGAGGCCTCACGAGAGTCGCCGGCCTGAGCGGACGCGCCACCGCCACCAGGCCCGGCCGCCAGGGCGACTCCGCCCGGCCCCACGTGGTATTCCAGGACGATGAGGGCGTGAAGGAGCTTGAGGAGTTGCATTTGCAAGGCGAACTGCTCCTGTCCACCTCCCGCCCCGAGATTCACGAGACTCTCCTCCGACAGGCCGCCCTGCTCCTCAAGAAGCTCCGCGGCTTTGGCCGTTCCCTTATCGGTTCCCCGCTGAGTGGCGTACATCGACTGGCAGAGCGTCAGCAGGGCAAACTGCTGCACTTTGCAGCTGGACAGGAGTCTGCGGATGGACTCCAGGTGGTCCCTGCTGCTCTCCTGCGGCTGCACCATGCAGCAGAGCTGGTTCACCATCCGAGTCAGCACCTCCACGCTCTTCACCTGCACCTCCCTGTTCCCCTGCAGGTCCAGGGGACTCAGACTGAGATAGGAGGGGTAATGGGAGCGCAGGAATCGCAGGCAGAGCGACACCAGCAGCTCGATCAACAGCGACGGGGGCACCGAGGGCGACGAGGAGGGCGACAGCAGGCCGCCATAGAAGCTCCGCCCGTCCTGAGCCTGCTGGTGGCGCTGCAGGAGGTTGGAGACCAGGTTCAGATGTGCGGCGGAGCTCGTGTCCAAAGAGGTAGTGGCGAGGGCGTCCACCAGGGGGCACTCCGCGCTCTTCCTCAGCAGGCTGTCGAGAAGAGCCAGGCCCTGACGCAACTGGCACCAGCCGCCCGCCACGGGATACAGCAGCACATGGCGGAACAGCGAGTCGATGGCCTCTCGCCGTTCGCGCTCCTGCTTCAACTGGCGGGATCTGGCGATGGCCTCCAGCTCCAGGTCCTCCTCGTCCTCGCTCGACAGCGAGTCCGACGCCTGCGTGTGCTCCGACTCCGCCCGCCGCAGCCCGTTGACCAGGCCGCCCTCCTCAAGGCTGCGCGACGGCGCCGAGCCCGAGCTGGAGTTTTCGGTGGACGCCTGGGCGCCGCTGGTGTCAGCCGACTCCGTGTGCTCGCTCTCGGGCTCCTCCTCTTCCTCGTCGTTGTGCTCCTCTTCCTCCGTCTCCTCGCTTTCGCTCCTCGACGCCGCCAGAGCCTCGGGCGGCTTCGGCGGCTCCGGGCAGCTGTCCAACTCCGCCCACAGAGACTCGCGGTCCACAATGTCCGAGAAGTTTAGGGTGATGACCTCCGTTGCCATGGTGTCTGCAGAGGTCTTGGTGGAGTTTCGACTTCTGCTGTTGGAAACCTTCAGATCGCCTTAGAAACAACAATCACACATTAACTTTATCATGAAGCCAAACTGAGTTACTCAAGCGACTCCACATTAACTCTTACCTGAGCTGAGACTCTGTTTGATGCTCTGGATGGAGCAGCTCTGTGTGGACGGGTGCAGCAGCAACAACAGGACGGGCTCCAGGATGCGGACCACGTCGTTGAGAGACAGAGCTCTGCTGAGCCAGCACTGAGCGGCGGCGCTTATGGAGCTGTCCGTGCAGCTCAGGCTGTCCAACACAACACACAGAGACCTGGGAGGGACACACAAGTGGGCGAGCGTGACGACTCTTGCTGCAACTCCGCGATTTCTTGCCTGAAGAGGAACCGAGTTTGCGGCAAAGACAGCGCAAAGGCCGAGTCTCTCACAAACTAGTGAATGGAAACGATAACTCTCAACAACCAGCCAATCTCCATCATGGAGGCCTGAGAGTTTCACCGATTGATGGTTATCTTTAATTCTCAGTATGTAGTACATTGTATCTACAGATAAACATCGGTTGTTGTAGATCGTCCCGTAACAATAAGAGCTAAAAATGAGTTAAAGACAAGCGTTTCATCCTCCATGTTGTCTTATATCACATGTTAAAGTTGAGAATTTAAGGAGGTTTTTTGGTCTGCTTTTGTATGTTTTTTGTAGAAACAGGCAAAACAGTTTCTGTTTCAGTTGAAAGTTTCCCCAGGATATTTACCGAACGTCTCTTTGCTTTTAAACTCACACAGGTTTCACACAAAAAGTCAAACTCGATCCCGGGAGATCGAGTTTAGTCATGACACAATGCTCGTACCTGTACAAGGTCTATATTAGATGCACTATGACTTATTTCACTAAAACATCAACAGAAGAAGAGACACCGTTTAACGATCACCTGAACGCAAACCGCTGGCTCACCTGTCGAAGGAGCGGTTGAGGGAAAGGGACCTGTTGCCCTGGATCTCACGGGTCAGGTGCCACAGCACTGTGAAGCGGTGAAGCGCCTCCAGCCTGACACCCTGAGGGAAGACAAACAAACCGTCAGCTCCGTTTGCTCCACTCGTCCGGTTATCAGCCAGCTGCATTCGTGCGTCCATGTTAAACCGATGTACTGAGGAAGAAGAGGGTCTGCGGGCATGCGTACCTTGTCTTTGTGCAGCAGCGCCTGGCAGATGATGTCCTCACAGATGGAGGCTGACGGAGCCAAACAGTGCAGCCGGTAGAAGAGCTCCACACAGGAGATGTGCTGCTCCCGCCGCTCGGTGTCCAGCTGACTCCACAAAACCTGGGACACCCTCTGGGTTTGATGACAAAAAAGGAATCAATTGAGTACTACATTGACACAATACTTTCTAGCACAAATACTTTCCTTTATGTTCATCTAACCTGGTAGAAATCGGTGCCCTCCTCGATGGCCCGGAGCACCGTCGGGTAGATGGGCGGCACGGTGATCATCTGCAGCCGCCCGCTCAGGGGGTTGGAGTCGGAGGTGTGGTAGCGCCTGTGCTTGTCCTGAATGACCAGCGCCAAGGACTGCGAGTGGTTGATGAGCTCCAGCAGGGACGCCACCGCCGTGTGCTGGATGCTGTAGTCTCTGGACAGGCAGCAAAGCGTCATCAGAGACCTCAGCCACACGGGGAGTTTCTGGATCTCACCGCCTGGGGAAAAAAAAAAAAAGACGGGATTTTATTCCTTTTAACGTTCGTTGATGGGTTTTTTGGACGGAGAAACCTCCGCTCATGGATCCTGAACTGACCTGTGTTGTCAAACATGTCTGCATGGAGAGCCAGCGTCTCCTCTTCACTCAGGTAGATGGGAAACGTGGTGCACTCCAACATCAGGTGGCACGTGGCGACGAAGGCCTGCCGACAGGCCTCGGAGATTTCTGCCCTCCCTCGGGGCATGTACCCCGCCGCCCAGTCCAGACCGCCGGACTGAGCGCGCTCCTTTTTCTTCCCGATAATTACCGGCGAGTTCCTCTGATCCGCGAAGGGAGCGCCTTGGTCGGGCTCCTCGTTCGGACCTCTGACATCCTCCACCTGCACCAACAGGTATCTGGGAATTTTCCAGAAATGACGGTTAGTAAATGAAGGACCTTGATGCTCCTTTATGCGAGACCTGCAGCGGCTCACCTGGTCGTTATGAAGGCCAGGATGTCCTGCAAACACTGGCTCATGGTGTCCACGCTGCCTCCCCGTCTCCACATCCCTTCGCCCTCTTTGCAAATGGAGTTTCCATTGACTCCCATTTCCATCCCGGGCAGAAGGTGCTGCTCTGACGGCGAGGCGCTGATGCCCAGCCCGCTGTCCTCAGACCTGAGCGGTGGGTAAACGCCGTCTGCCGGTTCGGCCTCAAACCCTCCGTTGCGGATCAGTTCTACGTCGGGATCATCGTTTTCAGGACCGCCACTGGCATCTCTCTCGCCTTCACTCTCTGGATCCTGGATGACGTAAAATCGATAAGTTAAAGCAAAGAGAACAAAGTCACACTGGTCAGACTTTCCAGGATTCATCACCTGAGTCTGCGTCCTCTCTTCTTCTGGGGACTGCAGGTCCATCTCCTCCGCCTGCGCCGCCGCTTCGACGTCCATGTACGCCACCGGCATCTGGATCTTGCTCAGGACCTTGAAGCACGCTCGCAACCCCTGCGTGACGTCTTCCAGGGACACCGAGTCCATGCGGCTGCACAGGGTTCGCAGCATGGAGCCCAGCATCTCTGGGAGTAAATGGGACTGGATGTCAGCATGGAGCTCCTGTGAGAAAAAAAGCAAAAACACAGAAATATTAAACATCATCAACTGAAAGATGAAGACAAGTGAAGCTTTGAGTCAAGATTGAAGAGCTCTCGTCCCGCTGTGACGCAATTTTGTGTGATTCGGTTTCTTCTAAACATTTTACTACTTTTCTTGCCATTTTTAGTGAAGCAGCTGAGCAGGTGTGTGTCGTTTACCAGAGGAAGCACATCAAGCAGGAAAACGATGAGGTTGGACATCTCTGAGACGGTCGGAGGCGGATGACTGCGGTCCTGCTCGGGAGGCGTCGGCGGGTCGTCTTTGTCGCTGGATGGAACGTGGAAGATCATTGCTTTGGTGTTTCTCTTTTAATTGCTACTTTTTAATATGTTGGACTTCTTGAAAATTGTGTGTTTTAGTTGTTTTCATACCTGAGAGACGTGCAAAAGCGTCTGGTCATGTACTCCCAGAGATATTCACTGTTCATGGAGCTCACGAGCATGTTCATCGTCTTTATGATCTCTGACGCGTTCTTATTCTCCTTGATTTTACTGTTGAAGTAGAAAACGCTGCTGGTTAAGGATTCCTGGAATAATTAACTCAACGTTGACTTTTATTTTGGATCCAGCAGCTGAAGCTCCCACCACTTCCTGTTCAATACCTTGCCAGCAGGTTTCCAGAGAGTCCCGCGTTGGCGGCGTTTTCCTCTGCCAGCATCTTGTGACAGTAGCGGTAGAAAGCTCGGACCACCTCCAGCAACACGCTGCTCAGAACGTCTGGACCTGCGTGTAAAAATGGCCGCTGTAAAAACAGGCTCGAAGCACATTGAGATCGCAAACAAAAGGTCAAGGAGATCAATTCGTTTGGCGACGTGAGGCGCCGGCGCGGCGCCGCTCCGCCCCTGCTCACCTATCTCCGGTTTGTCCAGCAGGCTGATGATGATGCGAAAGGGCCTGAGGTAACCGATCACGTTGTCCGGGGCGCAATCGACATACTTATGTTGGAGGATGTCATTCAGAGCCTGAAGTCAAGACATGCAAACAGAAGAGGACAAACACGGTGAGAGCAAAACTCAAACAGACGTTTCTCACCCGACGCAACGTGCGAGAGACGTTTGGTGTTTGTAAACGGTGTCGGAAATATCTCGCTTGGGAAAATTACTGTGCTGAATTACTTCTTTACCTCTGAGAGACTCTACTTGTTACTTTGTGAATGTTTTAAGTCACAAGAAATGACACGAAGTGCAGGAAAAGGAGTTATAAATGGGTTATTGTATCTTAATATTGAGCCAAGCAACCGTTTAAGTCTATTTTCATCTCATTGTGATGTTAAAAAAAACATATAAAAGGTTCCAGCTGAATAAAAACCACAAAAATGTTGTGTTGCTACCTTCACAAGAAAGTCTCTGGAGTATGTGTTGAAGTAATACGCCATGTGCTCCTCTGTGGTGGAGGAGAGCATCGGGTGCGGCGCCACCATCCCCCCTTTTATGTCAGTACCTGTAAAACACAACATGACGACAAGATCAGAAACGGCCGCTCGGTCACTCATCAAGCGGAGGCTTCGATCGTGTGAGTCAGCGGCGCGGCGACCCGGACCCAGGAGCCAGGCGTAGAGGCGTCGGTTCAGCGACATGTCTCTCCTGAGGAGCGTCAGAGAGGCGGCGGACACCACGGTGGTCATGTCGTTGACGCTCAGGACGATGCAGCGCTCCGCCGGGTGCTGAGGCGACGGCAAACGATGGAAAAGACAAAGAAAGATATGAAATTTTAAAAACTTTGTTCCCAGAAAGCAGAATTAATCCAAAACGACTGTTTGTGGCAGCCATGAATACATCTAACTCTTCGAATTGATGCGTGCTCTGCTCATAATAATAACCGCACGCAGTGGATCAATTCAATCTAATTACGTAAATCGAGTTAGAAGAGACAAAACAAACAGGAATGCAACAAAAACAGTAGGAACTGAGTGGGTGTTTTTACCAAGCAGGTGGCAAAGGGGAAAAAGTAGAGCAGGATTTCCAGCGTGTTTCTCTGCACCAGGACGTTCGTGTCCTGCAGTGAAAGACAGACCGACTTCACCTGCAAACAGACGGATAAAAAGTCAGCAAATCAGCTTTTTCTTGGCTCCGCAAGGAGAGTTGTGGACAGGAGGACGACCAGCGGGGACTCACCACCACGCGGTGGTCGTAGCCCAGCATGTGCATCTGCTGCTTCAGCGACACCATGCGGTCGAAATGCGTGACGATGAAGACGGTCGCCGGCAATCGCACCATAGGGGTGATCAGCATGCTGCCCCACAGGGCGCCGTAGAAGACCTGCTGACCAACCAGCAGGGACAACTTGACCAGCAAAGCGTCCGTCCTGGAGAGGACAAAGTGGACAAATGGAAGCAATATCAATCAATGTTTCACAGAAGCAGGCAAGAAAAAAAGTCCTGCAATGACTCTACGAGATACAGTTTGGTTCATACTTGAGTTTGCATTCAATGTAGAGAATCACTGAGTAATTTGCTGCTAAAAAAAGTTACAGTTGAAAGTGAAACGTTTCTTTCTCTGTTGCAATTGGTTGAGAGAGTTTCCTGAAGTGTGTAATTGTGCCGTCACGCAATCAGAGAATCACCCAAAAGGAGTCAAAAAACCACAACCAGCTGAATACAGAAGTTCATCTGGGGTTTTCCATTTTCCGGGGAGAGTTTTGAGTGCGAACTGAAAGGTTTTTCCACGTCTGTGGAACCGGTACCTGTCGTAGACCTCCAGACCTTCTTCCAGACCCGGGAGGAGTCCCGTGATGAAGGCCTGTAGACTCGGCAGCAAAGCCCTCTGCAGGGGGAGATAGTAGCGCTCGTACAGCGTCAGCAGCACCGGTTTCACCGCCATGGCCGCGTGACCCAGCAGCGGGACCAACCCCGAGCTTAAACACACACACACACACACACACACACACACACACACACACACACACACACACACACACACACACACACACAC
>JASSRZ010000023.1:13146132-13160444 GCA_032164315.1 Malacoctenus gilli | reverse complement strand
CACACACACACACACACACACACACACACACACACACACACACACACACACACACACACACACACACACACACTAAGTCACTCAAGCACCAGATGAGGCCGTCTCTCTCCCGGACAAGCCGAGGTCGCTTTCTCCACCTGTAAATGAAGAGATCCTTGGCGAGCCATTTGGTGCCGATGATTTTGAAAATGACCTCGTAGGTCTCCAGCGCCTTCAGGTGGACTCCGCTGGGGAGAGCCGGGTGCAGGCACTGAGCCAGACGCTTCCCGATGATCAGCCTCTTGGGCAGCAGCGAGTAACGGAGGTTGCTCTGCAGGGCCTGAGAGACAGAAAGAGACAGACAGAGACGGTAGTGATGGATATCACTCGACACTGAGGGCACCGATCTGCTGAGATCCCGGTTTGCAACCTCACAAAAACACTTTGCACCTGATCTACTGAGCGAAATGTTACAGCGATGACACGAACAAACGGCATTTGAGGCCCGTGTGAAAGCTGTCACGCTGCTCCACTGAGCGCAGAATGAAACGTGATATTGCGGCGTTAAAAGATACACACTTAAGTGTCACAGTCAAAAGAGAGAGAAGAGAAACCTGGAGGCTGATCTGTCATCAACGACACTGGGAAAAAAATGGGGAGCTCCAAGATTTCAGCAAGCTTTAACCAGCTTTTGGGCCAAAGATCTCGTTTTGTGCCCATTGTTACACGTGCGAAATTACACTAGCTTGAGCTTTAAATCTGACAGTTTCACGGAGATAGAACAAACATACAAAAAGAGCTGCGAATACACAACACAGTAACACCTTTTGTGCAGATTGGGCAGAAACTTTAAGCGATAGCTTTGTAAAATGAAGACGGAGAGTCATTCTGAGAAAGAGGAAGTAAACTTGATGGAAACATCGATGCTTCAGCGTTTGTAATCAGAGTGAGGAATCCCGGGAAAGTAACCGCTGAACCGCAGAAACTTCATCTCACTTTACCTTGTTGAGCTTTCCCAGGGAGGAGATGAGATCCGCCCACTCGCTGGACGACTCAAAGTTTCGCAGCGCTTTCTCGATGACCGACGCATAGTTGCGGTAGCGGTAGTCGTTCTGCAGCTCCAACTCCTCGGGATCCATGATGCGTCAGTCCGATCCCGGCATGATCAACACAGTACGTCTGGGAACAAAAACAGAAACGGACAAAAAAAAAAAAAAGAGTAAACATAAACAGCTGCTGGACTTCCCTCCTCCTCCTCCTCCTCCTCCTCCTCCTCCTCCTCCTGAGGCTTGTTTGTCACAAATAAAGTTAGCCAATTGGCTTCGGCTCACTAGCATATACGAGCTGCGAGGACAAATGTCCTCTTTCATGGCGGGTCAATGTTTGACTCGCTGACCTGTCTCTGTCAGTCCGACATCTGACAGAGAGCAATTTCAGACAAAACCAGTTGAACACAGAGCACAAAAGGTTTATTTCGGGACATGCTGGAATTCAAAAACTGCAGTGATTGATTTTATCGACCGGATGGGAGCAAAAAACGGGGGAAACGGTGATACATTATCACCTCTACACAAACACTGAGGTTTCCACTGGGCCAAAGCACAAAAGGAGAGATTGATTCACAGTCGTGTTTAAGACTTATTGTCGCGTTGGATTTAAATTTGAAGCTTTGTTTTGACCTCCACTCATTTCTGAGGCGTGAGCAGTTCCAAGCCTTCTGGGTGCTGCGAGAGGAAATAACTTCTGTAACGAAGAGTAAATTCTTGGTTCCCTCCACTGCAAATAGCCAGAAGTTTGTGTGCGCCTGCGGCATATTTGAATACTGTCAAACAAAAAGAAAAAAAAACATGGGTGGGGGAGCAGGGAAGCAGGATTAGAGGAGCACAGACATCTGGACTCCCCACGGCTGAGCCGCGAGGGGCTTTACCGCGGACGGCCGAGGCCAGCAACATGTGCTCGGGGCGACGGTGCTTGGAGCCATTTCAGAAAAGCTCAATTTGCACTCGAAAGTGAGAAAAAAAATGACAGAGTTTGAGGTATTTATATCTGAACACAGTCATCTCGTCTTGCATGAGTGCGCCGACACGTCAGGAAGAGGAGAAACGAGTCTCCTTCCCGTCTGTGGAGGCACGTCAGTTAAAAACTGACAGATGGTAAAAGGCGCTGGAGATCTGGTGGCTTGTTTAACTGACGACGGACCACAGAGGTCAAAGAGCAAACGCGGCAATAAAAACGTGTGAATGTCGAGAAATTGTCTCTGAAAATAAAGGAAACGAGACCAGAGGGATCAACGGCGAAACTCGTCACTGAAAACCTCAACGTCACTGTGGAGCTCATGGACTTCAAACGCTGATCAGAGAACGGTGAGGGTGTAAATATTTTATGTAAGTGCAAAGAAAGAATCATTCAGCCACACACTTTTGAATAACGTCTAGAAATGTTACTTAGATGCTAAAAGCATCCGCAAAAAGAGGCACTTGTGGAAATGTAATTACTTCCTGATCTCACACACACAAACACAAACACACACACACACACACAGTACAAAACTGTCCTTTGTGCCTTTTTACTCATCATTAAAATACTTTTTGTTTTGTTGTTTTTCTAAATATAAGTGTTACGCACCACTGTTCTTATGGGACGAGCTTGCAAGTATGACTTACTGATGATAAGTGTCAGTTTGACGTTGAAATTAAGTCGTTCAAGCGGAACCAAACGCGCATTTTCACTTCCTTCCTGAATGAACCAGCGCAGCATGAATCTTGCAAATAAAAGAGAAACTCCAACCACGCGTTTCTGCACACTGTGGTGGAACACAGAGTGTGTGTTGCTTAGAGGGTGGACACACACACATACACATAAAGATTGTGGCTGCGTCACCTGACTGACACCACCATCACAAACGGGCTCCGATTTGACGGGGCTCGAGCCGGGGAGAGGCGGCGGCTCGGGGATGGATGAGGAGGATGCGGCGGCGGCGGCGGCGGCACCGCGACCAGTTGATACCGGACTGCGGCTGCCTTTGGCCGGCGATGCACGTTGAGGCATCATTGGATTTTAGCGACGGGAGTGATTATGTAACCGCACGACCTCCCCGCAGACACTGGACGACAACAGCCGCGCTGCCTGAATGAGCGTGATGATGCGGTAAACACATTACGTGAGCTCTAGCGCATTTTGCACAAATATAGCAGATAAACTGCGATATTGTCAACAAAATAATAAATCATAGGAAATAACTATACGGTGATACGAGGAGAAATCCCAGTTTTAACCAGATAAGCCTCGCTATATGAAATAAATCCAGCTAGCTGTCAGGTGCATCAGGGACTCACCAGCTAAACTCTGGGTGCGTCGGGCCGCACACGCGTCAAAGCGGCCGGACCGAGTTGAGAAGACGCGGCCCGGGTCCTCCTGCTCATGCTCCTCTTTCTCCGCGGCTCAGGAACAAACACAAGGACTCATTTCCTCGCAGAATGACAGCGGGTGAAGCCAGCCATCTCCACAGGCAGCAGCGCTTTCAGACACCAACGGGGCGGGACCTTTCTGTCTCAGCTGATCCTGCGCGGAGGGCGGCTCACTGTCCGGCGGACGAGGGGCCGCTGGGAGTCGTATTTTCACAACTTATGGCAATATTTGTTTTGCAACTGTCATTCAAAAGTCAATACTCAAAAAACACAATTAATTCATGCCTTGAGCAAAATAAAACCAGTTTCTTGCTGTTAAAAGGAGAAACACGTATTGCAGTAAACTCTCTGACCCCTATCATGTTGGTACATTCCAGGATGTGCCGTGTTTACAAACCTCTCACCTCACTGTCAGATGCTTCAGCATGTATTTCACAGCCGACAGCATTGTAATGCGACCGAACATACTTTTTATAATAGCTGTTTAAAAAAAAACAATGTTAGAAGTCAATTAATTTGTGAAAACACAGCTTTTGCTGCGACTTTTTGTAGTCAAATAAATATTTTAGCGTTTGTTATCTTTTACCCGGCAAAATGGCCATAGCTTGTGTTTTGGGACAATGACTTTCTTGTCTTTCGATCACTTTTTTGTCATTAAGTACACACAGATCCTCCAGCACTGAATGCATTTCTGAAATTGTGCGTGGGTGGTTTATTTTTTCCTTCCTCCAGAAACCAACTTATTATTGAGACATATTTTGTTGCTCGGTGATAATAATTAGTTTCAATTCTTATTTCACTGAGTAAAGCGACACTTGTGAATTTCCCCTATTTTCAGATTTTTTTGGGACGGTAATTCCATCTTATTTTAGACCATTGGACTCATTTGTCTGTACTTTTGCACCAAAAAAACGTATTTGCTTCTATTGTTTCGATGTGTGAAAAAAATGTAATCGAGCCTTATCTTTAAGATTACATCTGTTATGTTACACTCGGGAGAATCACTGGACAAAGCCTACTTTAGTTTGCAAGTGCAACAGTCAGCCAATAGATGGAGCCAGTCTACAAACAAACGTTTGGACGAGCCGCTCATGTAACCACAAATAACTTAAATAATGACACAAATAATGTTTTAAGAAGTTTCCACTGACGCAGTTAGTGTTTGGATACTTTTATACATTTTTATCATGAATGTTTTTTGGACGAGGTGCATGCAACCTTGAGAAACCCAAAATTGAAACTACCAATGTTTCTTTAGTATCCAAATACAAACAAATTCAATTCAAAGCACATTTGTCAACCACAAATTACTATTAATTGGAGGTGAAAAGGGAAAAAAGGCACGCTGAATAAAATTGAGTCTCTTCGTATTATGCAGCCAGATAATCTAACTCTATTTTCATGTGATCTTTCATTGCAGCCAAATTGAGATGTATATAGTGCAACAACGACTAAACACCAAAAACAAACAGTCATTTATTCGAGCCTTTATCTTGTATCTTCTCCAAACTGATGCATCTCTATTTACTGCCTAACCTGATATAAAATCTCGCTTTGGATCAGCGCTGCTGTCGATTGACAACGGACGGCGGTGCATGCTGGGAAATGTAGTTTCTCCCCTCCAGATGGAATTTTCCACGGTATCCCGTGTGGAGGAGTGAGTGGAAACTTACTGCGTCGCCCCGCCGCTGATTGTGCTGCGCCGAGGCGCCGTGCGGGATGTTTTGCTGGAAGTCGCCCAGTTAAATCATAATCTGATGGGACTGCTGAGTCTGCTGACGATGTTTGTCATGACACAAACAAGATGCTGGATGATGGGAGCAATGATGTGCACTGCTCTTATTACCACAGTGGTTTTTCATCACATTGGGGTATCTGCGACTGTATTATGATTAGGATTAAAATACTGTGAAGTACAAGTGGAAGATATCAATGAGTAGAATGGTTTGAGAGGCACTTGATTGGAGTAAATGTGGAAGTGTTTATTTCAGAATCCTCTGAAATAATCCTCTCTGAATGGCATGAATATGATCAAATGAATGTCATGATCAGCCTTTTAATTGACCTAACAAGCAGCTTATGTGAGTTGCAATGAGTTAGGACATTGTTGTTGTAAACTTGTTCCTTTGCTCTAAGATGTTTGTTATTTCATCCCTGATGAACAGCATTGTCTTTGTCCAACATGCAAAATTAAAAACACGTGTTTTAACAAAAAGCCGAGTTTCATAACCCCAAATGATCGTAAGTATTTTTATTGGCGAAGGGGGTGGAATTGATTTCTCGGGAGGCTTCGGCAAGAACAACAACAAAAAAATGCAACTATTTGTGGCCCGGCTGTCCAGTTATTCAGAGACACAGCGCTTCGGACTCAAGATCATTCCAGATTACGCCACCCTAAATCTGATTAGCAGACAGATTTCTGTAATCAGTCAATCCAGGAGTTTCTGGAAGTTTCGCAGGGCTCCAGTTTCGTACTTCATGCTATTGCTCACTTTTATTTGAAAGTACGTGGAGGCAAATAACTGCCCAGGTTGATGCATTCACTGCATTGAATAAAACCCATGAAATCTGCTTGTATTTACTCTGGGAGTTGCAGGAGATGATGGTAAAACCCTCTGCAGACACTGGGTGAAGAAACACAAACACACTCCTGGAGACAATTTAGGGCTGCTGTTTAACATCATTTTTATATATTTGGACAGGAAACTGTTTAGGGGAGCCATGCACACATAAGTGATAACATGCAGACTGCAATAACACAGGAATCCAGAACATCTGTGGTGCTGCCCTCTTTATTTAGCATCAAACATGTTTTCTTCCTTGTTTATTCGTTTACAATCCTGGTTCTGTTTTTTTTTAATGAGCAACAAATAAAGTAGAAAGAGATGTAAGAAGAGCACATACAAAATAACAATCAGGACGTTTAAAGTGGGAAACTGCTCAAATAATTCAAGAAATAAACCCTCCTTTCAAAATAAATGCAAACACACGTCATCTTTGGCTCGTGTTCACGCATGTTTTGTGGTTTCGGTGTTTTTTGATAGATAAAGGAAAGTTTTTCTGGCTTAACTTTCAGTATGTATGTTGAGTAACATTCAGACGTTTTGAATTTGTTTTCTATAATTAATAAAAGCAATATTTCTGTATTTCATCCTGACTCAACAGCGCTTCCGGACTGAAAATGCATGGAGGTGGGCGTGTCCACTGAGCTCCGGCTTCCCGTGTTTTTTGCGTCTTTTTGCTTCATTTGTCTTCTTTTGTAGTCTCAGTCGTCTTTCTTCTGTAAGATAAATTCACACATCAGCCTGACACGTGTGGCAGTGACGTTTTCGTTTTACCCAGTGAGCGCTTTTTTTCCGCGTGCGGGCGCGTCACGGCTGCGCTCCCCGCGCGGGGCCGCTGGGGCGCGGAGCGCAGCGCCTATAAGAAGGAGCGGAGGCAGCGGCGCTCTGTGACGGGCATCGCCGCTCCGTGGAGGAACCCAAGGAGGAAGAGGGAGGAGGAGGAAGAGGAAGAAGGACGCCGGAGACAGAGACAGAGACAGAGACACAGAGCCGACCACGGACAGCTGCGACCCCGGGACTGGGGGAGTGGGAGGACGGGTCTTCTTCTGGAGGGAGGGGAGGGGAGAGGGAGTCACCTTCTCCTCACTCTCCTCTTTCAAGGCGTGGAAAGCGGCTTTTAGCATCTCTCGCGCTAACACGAGCAAACAAGGTACATGTGTTGTTGACGGCGGAGTCCCTGTTTAACCGCTGCCCGGCGAACCGTTGCCTTTCTTCCGGTTGTCACACTTCTGCTGCTCAGTTCATTGCGTAATTCCAGCGTCAGACCTTCGTTTGACAGCCGACCTCGGCCACGCTGAGAACATAACGATAATTCACTGTTCAGAACACGAGGCTCATTCATCTGCTGTGTCAAACGGAGCCCGGAGGTGCATGGCTGCTTTATATCGGGAAGGCAGTGGGGGCTTTGACGCGTCTTGGAGATGCGCAGCTCTCGCAGTCGGACGAATGAATGACTGTTCTAGAAATTTCCGACCACCTGATTGGTGCGACCGTGAACCGGTGTCAGCTCTGTCGGCTCGTCAGCCACATCTGGACCCCCCCCCCCCTCCCTCCCCCAAATTAAAGCACAATTGTTCTGGGAAAGCCAACAATTCAGACGCTGGAGTCGGCTGGATTTTCGCTTTTCCTGCGTCCCCGCTCAGCCCCAAATTGGCTGTTTAAACTGCAAACAAAGGTGGAGCAACGTGGTGTCTCAAGTTGGTGCTCGTTCATTCTGTACACGTGACATGAACCACATCGCGTGGTTTATAAAGCATACTTAAGGAGGACTGGTTCGCCGTGTCTGTCAGGACAGGTGTGCTCAGGTGTTGGCACCCAGGCTCTCTGTTGTAGTTCCTTATTCCATCATAACAGAAGTTAAAGTCACTGTGTGAATGTGTGCATAACTTCATGATGCTTCTGCTGGCACGGAGTTCAAATTGATGCAGAATTCAACTTTGCAAATCAAATTTCATCCTCATCCGTTCAGTGACGTTCAAGTTTTGCGGTGCCAGAGTTTCTTCAGGCGGTGAAGCGACGACTTCAGGGAGCGAAGCGCCCTTATGGTGACACGGTCCGAATGGAGACAAAGACTGCTCTTGTAGAGATGGGTGGTTCTGCTCAGAGCGCCGGCTGTGGAGGCGTAGAGGGGGGGGGATTTTTTCTGCCATGCATGGCAGCAGACTGAAACCTCGGGAGACGGCAGGCGTCCAGCCTCGCGTTCGTGCAGCATCGCGCCCGACCGAAAACAGATGTGCCTCGCACCTCCCCGTGTTTGTTACTGTTTGCTGACACCAGGCGCTTTAAATCGCCTCCTATTTTGCTGGGTTGGGATGAAACGCAAAAGGCAGAAAGAGCAAAACTGACTCTAATCCGGTGGTTTTACTTTCTGGGATAAACTCAAAGATGTGACTTCAGACTGTGAGTTTAAGACCAACTCAGTTTGACGTTTTTGATACTTTAGGACGATTCGGTGAGTCTTTTCTGCTGTTTTTTTTGTCTTAACGCTTCTTTTCTTTATAAATCATAATGACAAAGTAGTTGTTGGACGCGCCAGCTCAGGATTACTTCCTTTTGAACTTCTATGTATTATAAATCGCAGGATCAGGTTGAGAGGTGCATGTTAGGTAATTCTGGACCTCCACAATCTTTGGCTGTGCATTTTTTTCTCCCCCGTTTGTTCGGTCCTGATGTCTTGCGTAATAATACTTTGAAGTTCTACAGTCGCATTGCTCGGGTGCTTTTTGAGGGATTAGAGGAAAGTCATCGGCAGGTTAAACCCAAAGCACTAGAAGAATTAAAGGACCACAGCACCCAAACAAGTTTACCACTCTAAATGTGATCGATTTTGAGCGTAATACTCGATGTTTGACGGTTGTATTTGATTGTGGACTGTTGTGTAGTTGAATGTCGGTGACGGTTAAAGATTTGTGTCCGTGTCTTTGTTTCTATCTTGTGTCGATAAAGGTTTGTTGTCGAGCGTGCAGCGTCTGTGTGTTCCCTGTTGTCGCCCCCCTTTGACGGAGGATCTAATGAGGTGTTTGTCTTTGCTGTCTTGCAGGAATGTTAACTCTAGGCTTTTCTAGACCAGAGGCCTACAGCATCCTCCTCTAAAACTAAGAACCACCTCAGTGCCGGCGGATGCCGCCCATCCAAAGCGCACCTAGTGAATTTGACCTGACGGTGGATCCTGCAGCTTCCATCCAGACAGCAAACCAAGCCGAACATTGCTCCTTTTTTTTAGCGCTCGCTGCCACCGCTTTGGCTGTAAACACACGCGTGTTGTTGTGAGTCTTTTCGCTCCCAAGCGAGGGTTTTTTTTTTTTTTAAGAAAAATGGGTCCTGGAATGGAGGCGGCGGACGTGGCGGTGGTGGCGCTGTACTTTGTCCTGGTGCTGGTCATCGGGTGCCTGGCCATGTGGAAGGCCAACCGCAGCACCGTGAAGGGCTACTTCCTGGCGGGCCGCTCCATGACGTGGATCGTGATCGGCGCCTCGCTCTTCGTCAGCAACATCGGCAGCGAGCACTTCATCGGCCTGGCCGGCTCGGGCGCGGCCAGCGGCTTCGCCGTCGGAGCGTGGGAGTTCAACGCGCTGCTGCTCCTGCAGCTGCTGGGCTGGGTCTTCATCCCCGTGTACATCCACTCGGGGGTCTTCACCATGCCCGAGTACCTCTCCAAGCGCTACGGCGGCAACAGGCTGAAGGTCTACTTCGCCTTCTTGTCCGTCTTGCTCTACATCTTCACCAAGCTGTCGGTGGATTTGTACGCCGGGGCGCTCTTCATCCAGGAGTCGCTGGGCTGGAACCTTTACCTGTCCATCGTTCTGCTCATCAGCATGACCGCTCTGCTCACCGTCACCGGCGGGCTGGTGGCGGTGCTCTACACGGACGCCCTGCAGGCCGTGCTGATGATCGGCGGCGCCTTAACTCTGACCATCATGAGCCTGGTGAAGGTCGGCGGGCTGGAAGGCGTCCGAACTAAGTACATGCAGGCGGTTCCCAACGTCACCGCCATAACGGCGTCTGGAAACTACACGTACTCGCCTTCTTGCCGCATCGAGCCCAAACCGAACTCGCTACGCATCCTCCGAGGCCCCCTGGACGAAGACATCCCCTGGCCGGGCTTCATTCTCGGCCAGACTCCGGCGTCCATCTGGTACTGGTGCGCCGACCAGGTGATTGTCCAGCGGGTCCTGGCAGCCAAGAACATCGCTCACGCCAAGTGCTCCACGCTGATGGCCGGCTTCCTGAAGATCCTGCCCATGTTCGTCATCGTGATCCCCGGAATGATCTCCCGCATCCTCTTCGCCGACGAGATCGCCTGCATCGGGCCCGAGCACTGCATGGCGGTGTGCGGCTCCCACGCCGGCTGCTCCAACATCGCCTACCCGCGCCTGGTCATGGCCGTGATGCCCGTGGGGCTCCGGGGTCTGATGATGGCGGTGATGATCGCGGCTCTGATGAGCGACCTGGACTCCATCTTTAACAGCGCCAGCACCATCTTCACCCTGGACATCTACCAGACCGCTCGCAAGGAGGCGTCGCAGCGCGAGCTGCTGATCGTGGGCCGCATGTTCGTGGTGCTGATGGTGGGCATCAGCATCGCCTGGGTCCCGGTCATCATCGAGATGCAGGGCGGGCAGACGTACCTGTACATCCAGGAAGTGGCCGGATACCTGACTCCTCCCATCGCGGCCCTTTTCCTGCTCGGCGTGTTCTGGAAGCGCTGCAACGAGAAGGGGGCGTTTTGGGGGGGAATGACCGGCTTCACGCTCGGCACCCTCCGGCTGATCCTCGCCTTCGTCTACCGCCGGCCCCCCTGCGACCAGCCCGACGATCGCCCGGCCTTCATCGTCCACGTCCACTACATGTACTTTGCGGCGGGGCTCTTCTGGATTTCCGGGCTGGTGGCGGTGGTGGTCAGTCTCTGCACCTCCCCGCCGGACGAGGAGCAGGTGCGCACCACCACCGTCTGGGGGCTCCGCAACATCGAAAAGGTTCCCATGAAGGACCCCGAGGAAGCCTATCGCCTCACGGACAAGACCCGCTGCAACGGGGACGGCAGCTTCCGCAAGGAGATGCCCGCCGACGTGCGCAAGGAGCGCTGCCTGGACGGGGCGGACCTCAAACTTCTGGTCCCGTCGACCGATCGCGACCCGGTGACTCCGAGCGCCGAGGCGTCGCCCGCCGCCACGCCGGGCGACCATTTCTGCAGAGGGAGGATGGAGAGGATCCTGTCGGAGGACGGCTGTCACGGCGACGGCGCCGCCTGCAAATGCATGCGCGTGCTGGACTGTTTCTGCGGCTACAAGGAAGCCGCGCTGAACCCGCCGCCGAAAACGGCGCAGGACGACGCGAGGCTCATCGCCGAGATGTTGTACGAGCCGCCGCGGGTCAAATTCCTCCTCAACCTGGGCCTGCTGTGCGTCTGCTCGGTGGGCATCGTCTTGTTTGTTTATTTCTCACTGTAGATGGTGAGGGGGGACTCAATGGAGGTGTGTATGTGTGTGTGCGTGTGTGGGGGAGGTTTTGAAGCCGTTGGAGTTGAAATTTTTTCAGATTTGAGAATCTCCGTCTGTAATATTTACAGTTGTCTTTTCTAGCTCTCTAACGTGGATCCAAGCTTATTCGAATCATTGTTTTCAAATGATTGAAGCTTCTCGACATTACACTTTGTATTTCTGTACGACTGCGTCTCCTTCAGCACTTCCTGCTCCGGTCCGTTCGGCACTCGTTCCGACTCTCCACTGGGATTCATTTCGACTCCGTGTTCCTCTTTTTATGTGACGTTTAAATCTGCCTTATACGACATCCGCACTTGTCTCTCTGCCCCTCATCCTTGTGTTCTGTGATTCAAAGGTCTAATTTCTTGACGGTGACCGTCAGTTTAGCTGCTGGTGTAGCGATCGTTTGTGTGTTTTTATCGCGACATGATTTTGATTTGGACGCTGTGAAAGTTTCGAATGGGATTCTGCTGTTCAGAGCCGAGTATTAGCACTGCGTTGTGTCGGTGCACAACTCTTAATTTGAGTATTTGAAATGTTTTTTGGTGATTTTTGGCAAATATTGATTCCTCACTTGTCATTATAAGGGTTTAATTTTATATCTTGTGAAACGAGAATTAAGCGCACCTTCATTAAGTTCACTCGAGTCGCTGCTTACTTGGCTTTCTGGAAACACTGCCTCAGAGGGAATTTAGTCAAACTCAGTTTTTATTTGGGGGAAAAAAAGCACAAAATGAAGCTTTTTTTCCGGCACCGATGAACAACATTTATCACTCGATAGATCATTTGGATTCCCTGTTACTTTTTGGGACGTTAATAACCAAACACCATTTATCTCTAGAGCCGTCTTGCTATACTGATATAATGTTGATTACTACTGTGTTTCTACTATTTGTTTTGTGTGTGCCAGTGTTTTGTGTTAAGGTTAACAAGCGAGATATATATACTTTTTATGTACTCGTGTATCCAAAAACTGCAAGTACTGATGCTCATGACTCTGTATTAGTTTGTGTTTTAAGCTAAAGAATTCACGTTTCACGTCATTAAAAGACAAGTTTGTATTCTGTTGACGTCGTTCAGGGTTCAACCGAAAACGCGTTCTGCGTTTCTTCTTCTGTGGTCGTCTAAACTCGTGTGTATCTGTGTACCTCTGGAGCACTGCAGGCACGGACGTGTCTTTCAAGCTTGTTTGAGCTGCACCTTTTATATATAAACCTCCCACCAAATGTGTCTTAGTGCGCAAAGCTTGAGCTGAAAGGTCAAAATGTCAGAAACTGGTCAAAAGATTAGAATTCCTGTTAAGACCTTTGCTTAAAATCTGCCTTCAGCTTGAGAAATTCTAGTTGTTGGATCAGCTGAAGAGTTTTTCAGATGATTTGCTCCACAAAACGATGTCGACACGTCAACACGCACCAAAATAAGAGCTGCGTGATCTGTGTTTCAATGTATTCCATCACTCTCATACATAAACTGGTCAATCTTTATCGTCGTTGCTTTTAGGAGATGTGTGACATGGGGGGGGGGGGTTGTAATGAGGTGTTGCTGTGTGGGAGTAGAGCTTTAAAACTTTTTTTATCCGAGAGAGAGAAGATGTTCGTTATTTTTATGGATGTTATTTTCATGAATGATAATAAAGTTTCTGTGGAGAGCCAACATATGACGTGTTGTCGTCCTTCTGGTGAGGAGAGGAGATGAGTTAATGTCATCTGATCTTTTTAACACATAACAAACTTAAACGGATTAAATCGAGATGAGGTCAGAATGTTTTCTCGGCACATCTCACATTTTTCTGAGTCACGTCTTCCTGATCTGTCCATTTTGGACCTTCACTTCCGGTGGTTTGCATACATGAAGTTTTGCTGTTATTGTTGATTGGGATTACGTAAACCCGGCACGGCGCTCCTAATCTGCTCAGAGCCAGATGAGGATTGGATGATTTCCAGGCGACTTTCTATAAGATTCGACCAACGGAAAAACAAAACGCCGGCGACTCCCAAAGCTCCACTTGGCATTAGTGTCACTAAATACATGCGTTTGTCCTCTGTGAACCAAACCGCTCTACTTTGAATAATTACCCGTGGATTAAAAGAAGAAATGTTCAGCATGAAAATCCGTTCTGACATTAGATTTCTAAGGAGCAGAACAACATTCAACACCGTTAAATTCATCATATTTCTGTCAGGTTGGTCTTCAGAGGCCACAATATTTACAGAGCGACTCATTTTGCTGAATCCTTCTCACTCCGTGGAGCAACGACATCAAATACATCAGTTTAGTGACGTCTTGACTGCTACTCAACGAATGAATGAATGAGAGTCTTCGCAGGGTGACCAGGAACCAACCAGGAAAGGACTCTGTCGCTCTGGGAGGGGGGGGGGCGGGGGGGAGGGTGTCGACCCCCTCCGGAAAAAAGACAGTCATGCCATAAATATGCGGTTTGTCATCACCGACTTAACGGTGGGGTGCGAGTGACCCCGCCGGATGGCCTCGCTTCACCTCCTAGTCGGAGAGCTCGAACAGGAACCTGACGGCAAAATTACGCAGGAAATCAAACCAACGTTTTGAAAATTCTTCTGAAAAAATGTGTTTGACGAACTTTTATTTGTGAAATTTCAGCAACTCAGGTGATCAAACTGATTTCTTCTTAAAATAACATTCACTGTTGGCTTAAAGCCCTCAACAATCTGTGCATAATGATCTCCCACCGAGTGATCCATTAAAGCTGCGCAGCGGGATCGACTTGTTTTATTCCCCATGACTTTTGTAGGTGAGACAAGGTCACACACACACAGACACACACAGACACACACAGACACACAGACACACACAGACACACACACACACACACACACACACACACACACACACACACACACACA
>JASSRZ010000023.1:13124542-13138959 GCA_032164315.1 Malacoctenus gilli | reverse complement strand
CCGTCCATCTGACACTGATGCGATTTTGAGTCCTCCTGATTCGCTATCATCCAGTTTTTATCAATCATCGATGAATCCCTTGTTGTAGGTCGTCATTGGAACACCGAGCGCTTTTCTAGTTGCTTCTTTTAGAGTCATTTTGTCCTCTTTAAGCTGTCTGACTCTTGAGGTTCTTGCATGGATGAAATTTTAACTTTCAACCCTACAAACGGACAGGAAGAGTCGCACCACTCCTCTGAATCCTAAGATATCACGTTTTTCTTTTTAGACTGTGTCAACCTTCAGGATTTTTCCTTTATACGGCCAGAGAGTGACGTTGAATCCAGGCCTTTAACTATGTTTTAGTTCTGCAGTTCGACCTTGAGTCTCACAGTCTCTCTTGCCCAGTTTTCCCTCTCCTGCAGGTCTGTGAGTTAACTGGCGATGCCACCAAACTGCACTCAGACGATGGGAAACCACGACGAAGAAACCTCGAGCGGAGACGTGAAGCGGCGAGTCGCCAAAAGCTCAAAGACGTGAAGGACATTTTCCGATACAAACAACTCTCGATTTGACGGGAAGTCCCTTCAGCGACACATTCAGCGGCCCGGTTAATCATCGGGTATAAAATTAAATTTATCACCTCATAAAAACTGGCCGTTCACGGCCGATACCCACTCAGAACTAATTGGTTATGCTTGAATTCCCGAGAGCTTTTCAAACAACACAAAGACGCCAGCGCCTCTTGTGTCGGCATGTTCAGACCTGCGACGCGTGAGCGTGACCTGACACGGCTTCAGTGAACTTTTCCAGAGATTATGTAAGATTCGGATCCGGCAGTTTGGGTTTTACTGTTGACTTTCTCTTCTCTTGCTTCTCTGTGTTTTAGTCTCGTCTGACTTGTGACCTGTGACGATTCTTTTTTTGGAGCCGTTACCTTGCGCTCGTGCAAGGTTCGCTGGATTATAGTGCTGAACAGCATGCAAATAAAATCAGACTCCAGTTGCTGTTTGAACATCGGTGCAGAATAAAGAGGTAAAATCGGCCACAGGTGAATATTGCTGAGTCACGAGTCAAATTTTGACTTTTTTTACTTGCAGCTTTTCCTGAGAGACAATTGGAGATAAATCACAGCCACACACATGTCCTCCTCTCACCTCACTCCCACTTTTCTCGGCCTGGATCAGTTTTCACTGTACAAAGAATAAACTCGCGTTCTGGCAACGCAAAGCAAAACATAAGCAGAGGTGCAGGGAGACTTCTCACTGTTTCAGGATAAAGTTTCAAGCCTTTTTTTTTTTCGGCCAGTCATCATTTTCTGCACCGAAGTCAAACGGAGCTCTACTGACTCCTCGCTTCTCCCAGTGGATCTTTCCTCCTTCAGGTCATCCTTGAGCGGTCAGGTCAGCGAGGAGCTCAAGTCTGCAACATGCTGCCACCTGGTGGCGGTGAACCAACAGGACAAATCCCACCGAAGTACTTAAAAAAAGGGGGCAGAGCTCGAGCTGTTTAAGTTGCAGCAATGAGTCTTGGTGAATATGTTCGTCCCACTGAGGTAGGAGATTAGAAATATCAGATCTAACTGGGAATGTAATCACATGTTGAGGTAATAATGTTGTTTATCCATCATGATCTGTCGTTAAAACCCAACAGAACGTCTCTCGATGTTTGTTTAATGTGAAAAAAGTCTCATCTGAGCTTTCTCAGCATCAAATCACGTGTGAAACTGCAGGTTTTTAAACAGGCTCTGCAGTGAAAATACACCAGAGTCGTCTAAAGTCAATTTAACGGGGATTGCTTCATTGTAAGATCGATGCACAAACCTTCTCTCATCAGGAAAAAAGGTCAGAGATCAATTTATTCCTCCAGTTTCCGGCGACTGCCATGATTCAGCAGTCGGTACGTCGTCCTGCCTGCAGAGGGCAGCATCATCTTTATTCCAGTCACATCCAAAGTGAGGCTTGAAAGAACAGAAAAACAAAAGCGGATGCAGCAGCTGAAGGGTTGTGAGCACTGCAGGAACACTTGGTGTTTTTTTATGTTCAGGGTGAGAAAATTCAGGCTGGATTTAAAGTTTTCAAGGTTCAAAATAAACGAAAACTGTTGCATTCACAGCTGTAAGTGCCATTTCTTGCATCTTGTGTTTTTAATTGACATTTTTCAAGTCGTCTTTGATCTCTCAGTAAAAGAAAATCATCACTCAGTTTGATCTGACAGCTCTTTGACTCTTTTACAACCTGAGATAACAAGCAGGTTGTTTGAGCTGCCTTTTGCGCACCTGCTCGCCTGATTTCTCAAAGGCCTTCGCTTTAGGTGAATCCATGTTTTCTGCTCCAGAACGGAACATCAGACCCTCAGTTTTCTGCTCACCTTCAGATACCTGAACACCCCCCCCCCCTTGAATCTCTGGGGCTCAGCTGTCTCATCGCCTGTCAATGAATCCCTCAAATAGACCCGCTACAGTAACTCATTATTCAACCCACACTGTCTTCCTCTGCTATCTGCTGTTCTCACTTGCCGCTTTATTTTTAGCCTTCAAACAACTGGTCTCCTAAAAATGGGCCTATCCTTCATGGGTAGGGGAAGAGCTGTGCTGCTATGTATGGTATCCACCCCCCCCCCCCCCCCCACAACCCCCACCGGTACCTCACGGGCCTGAGAGTGTTGCTCTTTCGCCTTTGTGTCTGCAGAGGGACGGCGTGAAGGAGTAATCGCTGCAGGAGAAGGAGTTTCTTGAGCTCATCGGGATACTTGAAGTGGTCGGATTGCCGCGGACCGCCGGGGATGCCTGGACGCTGCCTCTGACGGAGCCACTCCTGCAGCTTTTCGAACGCAAGCCTCTCCTCTCCGTAGGGCCGCAGGCGACCTCACCGGCTGTCCGGTTTGAAACTGTGCAAAGCGGCGGCGCGCGGAGGTTTGTCGACCATGCGCTCCCTGTGGTTGCTGGTGCTGCCCTGCCTGAGCCTGCTGCCTCTGGCTCCGGCCGAGAAGGGCCTGGAGTTCCCGCAGTACGACGGGAAGGACCGGGTGGTCGACATCAACGACAAGAACTACAAGAAAGAGCTGAAGAAGTACAACATGCTCTGCCTGTTCTACCACGAGCCTGTCCCGGACAGCAAGGAGCTGCAGAAGCAACACCAGATGACGGAGTTGGTGCTGGAGGTAAAGTATCAGGATGCACGCAGGAAGCAGGGACGGATTAAAGGAACAGGACAGAAAACAGATTCATAATTATCAAACGGACTCACAACTGCAGGAATGCAGCGCTCCATCGTTTGCGTTTTAAGTTATTCTGCAGACTTTCTTCAAGGTCAATATGTCTGTAAATCAGATGCAGCTCCCTGAGACGCATCGCTGTCACGCCAGGTTGTTTCAGCCCTGATTCAATGAGGGTCTTCATCCCAGCTGGTGGGTTCGGGCCTGAAGCTCTCCTGTGTGTAGTTTGAAGGGCACGGCAGCTTTTCTTCCTCATTGACTCGTCGAAAGCACAACGAAAACTCGAAGAGTTCGGTTCCCGGGTCCTAAATAAACGTCTCGAACGGAGAGATGAACCGATTCGTGGTGTTTTAATCGCACAGTACTGTCGACCCGTCGAGTCTCCGATTACGGCCGCTCTTTGATGTGCTGCCAGTAACCTGAGCTGAGAAAGGCCGACCTGATATTCGCGTCACTTATTTTACACCTCACAGGTGGAGCGTTTTGGTCCCTGTGAAGCCACAAACAGCAAACACACAGACGCATGTTTCAGCCCTCTGGAGTCAAACGGATTTAATATCTGATAGATCGACAATTTGCAAGAGTTTTTGCAGTTTTTCTGCCTGTTTGGAATTCTACATTTTTCTCTCTATTTGCCTTTCAAATCTGTTACGACACAACTTTGAAAATGGGGAAGATTAAACATTTATGTTGACCATTTTTATCTGTTTTTTTATGAGGGGAAAGATGTTTATTTTAGAAACAAATCCTGAACTTTACTCAGACAGAATTAACAATGTGAGAGCCATTTGAATTCTGCAGATATGAGCTGCACTTGCTTGAATTAGACAACGTTTAATTATCCTGTTAAGTGAAGCAGGAATTGGCTACTTTTTGTTTGTTATCAAATTGTTTTATCAATTTTCATTCATGCAAAACATACAGTGAACAGTTCACTGAACTCCGTGTTACGTAGGAAATGAACGTTCACACTGGCTTCCTGGTTTGTGTTCCCTCCATTTGGTCCATTTCGAGGAATTCTTCTGCTTGAACTTGACAATAACTTCACACCGACGTCCCTCCTTCACCTGCTTCTTGAAGTTTGACTCTCTTCTTCATCACAGTTATCGAAACCCCCTGCAACGCGTTCAGCTTCATCATTTCACCCTTTGTGACGGCGCAGCCAAAACACGACTGTCGCTCATCCGCTGCATTTCGCACAATTGCTCGACACGATTATATGCATATGCTGATGTTGGTTATATTTAGCACAAGGCCGTCGGGGCGATTATGTAACTGTATCTCTTTGGCCTCGGGGCAGCTTGAGCGTGTCTGTCACATTGCCAACTTTGGTGCTGCTGTCAAACGGCCCGTTTCACTGAGAGTTTCATGAAACGCCTCAACTAAAAAAGGCATTTTTTTACTCCGGCAACTCGCAGCCTGAAACCAGCGCTGCCTTTTCCGTGTTTCCGCTCCCATTTGTGTGATTTTTCTCCCCCTCTTCAGTTGAAATGACGTTAAATGTGCATCTTTTGTTTGGCTGCAGCTCGCAGCTCAGGTCATGGAGGAGAAGGACATCGGCTTCGGGATGGTCGACTCCCAGAAAGACGCAAAGGTGGCGAAGAAACTGGGTGAGTGGCGGCTTGTTGGTTCCCTGCGATCGGTTCCTTCGTCTCCGCCGTGACGCCTCGTTTCCTGGGTGGCAGGTCTGGAGGAGGAGGGCAGCGTGTACGTCTTCAAGGCCGACAGGGTGGTGGAGTTCGACGGCCTGCTGTCCTCCAACACCCTGGTGGAGTTCTTGCTGGACGTGAGTGCACCTGCTGAGCGGAGGCCGCCCAGCTGCCGGAACTAATTCGGCACCGGCTTCACTCCTTCACCCCTTCTCCCCCCTGTCGGCTCCGCAGCTGCTGGAGGAGCCGGTGGAGGTGCTGGAAAACGCTCTGGAGCTGAAGGCCTTCGACAGGATGGAGGAGGACATCCGGCTCGTCGGCTACTTCAAGAGTGAAGACTCTGAGCGTGAGCGTGTATCTTTACCACCTGTATTTGCGTACTTGTTGGGGTTTTTTCCCTGCAGCCTGAACACGACGGGCGGCCTCATTGATAGATTTGTGGCAGGCTTTTTGTGGCACATGCCCTTTATTGTGGCAGGGGTTCTTTTTAACCCCCTCATCTCCATGGATTTACAGATCCATTTTTACCCCTCCTGCACACACAGCTGCCACCGCCTGGCCCCCTCCCCCCTCACGTGCTGCAGAGTAACTGAGACTAGTATAATCTACTGGCAGTAATGAACTGCTGCTCGGGGGCCGGCCGACCAACTGTGGGAGTCTTCGCTCGGGGTCAAAGTTGAGCTATTTCCGCTCCCCGACGTGCAAATGTCAAGTATACAAAGGAAAGAGACAAGCAGATGTGGGATCAGGAACGCACACGAGCACAGAAGCAGCTTTGTTGAGCATAACTTTATTTTTTATCTCCACTCTTGAATTAAACCTCCAGATTATGAAGCGTTTAAAGAAGCGGCAGAGCAGTTCCAGCCCTACATCAAGTTCTTTGCCACATTTGAAAAAACTGTAAGTGAAAACAGTCAGACGAGCGAACGCCGGGAGTTTCTATCGTTCTGAGGTCGACGTCTCGGCCGCTTCAGGTGGCCAAGGAGCTGACGCTGAAGCTGAACGAGGTGGACTTCTACGAGCCCTTCATGGAGGAGCCCGTCACCATCCCGGGCAAGCCGCTGTCCGAGGAGGAGCTGGTGGAGTTCATCACCGAGCACAGACGGTGAACGAACCGCGAGTCCACGACACGCGCACCTCTGTCTGTCGGTTTTCACATGTCGTCTAATGCCTTCGCTGCGTCTCCAGGCCCACCCTGAGGAAACTACGTGCAGAGGACATGTTTGAGACTTGGGTGAGTCACGTCCCGCCCGGCGACAGCAAACCTAAATCCACTTTTTTACCGATTGAAGCTTTTACAACAGTCAGCAGGAAATTTTTGTCTCTTTTTCCAGGAGGACGATATCGAAGGGATCCACATAGTGGCCTTCGCAGAGGAGGAGGATCCTGGTGAGGTCGTGATCCGGGTCGCACAAAACAAACAAAACATGAAAAATGTTAAGAAAGCTTTTCGGGACGATTACAACAAAAGAGCAGCTTTTATTCAAAAGTTTGTTGAAATCGTAACTTAAGTTTACAAATAATTAAAACTTCCAAGGAGATTTATCATTAGTGTGAGGAATCATTTCCGAAACCTTTTCTTGACGGCATTTTAGGCTTTAATTAGAAATTTTCGCTCAAAGCACCTAAAAATGTCCATTTTTTAACAGTTTGTATGTTGTATTGTTGTGATTTAACTCTGCGTGTTTCCAGATGGTTTCGAGTTTTTGGAAATCCTGAAGGAGGTCGCCAGAGACAACACCCACCTGCCCGAACTCAGCATCGTCTGGATCGATCCCGACGACTTCCCCCTGGTGAGCAAAACCAAAGGGACCAAGCGACAGGCGGGGACTCGGGCGGCCCGGAGCCCAAAAAAGGAAACGCTTGAGGCTGAACTTGTCTTTCTTTCACAGCTGATTCCCTATTGGGAGAAAACCTTCAAGGTGGACCTGTTCAGGCCGCAGATCGGCGTCGTCAACGTCACAGACGTGAGCCCACGACAGCCCGCCTGACTTCTGCTTCAGGTCACCGGCAAGTGTTTGACTTCTGTGTGTGTGCTTGCGTGTGTGTGTGTGTGTGTGTGTGTGTGTGCAGGCGGACAGTGTGTGGATGGACATGGATGACGAGGAGGAGCTGCCTTCGGCTCAGGAGCTGGAGGACTGGATCGAGGACGTGCTCTCTGGCAAAGTCAACACTGAGGATGATGACGACGATGAAGATGACGATGACGACGACGATGAAGACGATGACGAAGACGACGACGATGATGATGACGACGACGATGAGGATGATGATAACGAAGAGGATGATGACGAGGAAGACGATGAAGATGACGACGATGATGACGACGAGGACGACGACGATGACGACGACGACGAGGACGACGAGGATGATGAAGATGATGATGAGTAACTCAAACTCTGAGCATCGTTATCTTCACTTCAGTCTGTTTTCTCCGGACTGAGTCGATTGTACATTGAAATAATATTTGTCTAAAGAAAAAAAACACGATATTTCTTCTTCACATGTGCCTAATATTATGACTGAGGATATTTGATATTGATAAATGTCATTTTTTGACGATGTAAATAAGTCTGTGGAGGGTTTTTTTTGCCATTCGAATCAAAACAACACGTCCTTGAATATTTGGAGCGGACAAATAACAGTCAACAAAACGAGGGAATGATGTTTGAATGACTGTTGGTAATAAACGATCCTAAAATTCGATCATCTCGCTGTCGGATTTTCTTCTTTCTTTTTCTCATTGAATTTCATGGGAAGCAAATTTAGCTCAACGTGCTTTCATGAGCTTCTTTCAGACTGAGATGTAATCGTTTGCTTCACCTGCTGCGTTTTCTGCTCGAGGGGCTGCGAGACGGCGAGAATACAAAATAAGAAGCTTTTTTTTTTTAAGGTAAACCTTCAATATCGCCTCTAATCTTTCACAATAGGCTTATTCTATAAGCGTCTTTCCTGTGATTTATCACGCTGTAGGTGCAGCGAGAAGATATTGTCATCACATCGCCGCATCGACCCCTGAAAAACTCATTTGGATGATAATTCCCCCGCGTGTGCTCTTTCCTTCCAGCGTCAATCCTTTATTCGAGTGTTTATTTTGGCGTTCGATCCTCGTTTCTCACAAAGTGAGGCAACGTAAACAGGAGCAGAGGATTTAAAAGCCAAGCCTGGTTAAAGAGCTTCACGTTCATCTAAATGAATTCATACGAGGTGGAAATGCTTTCAAAATACACGACATTTAAAGTCATTTCATTACAAAATGAGAGGTAATTTTGCAGTAAACGCAGCGAAGATCCAGATTTGCGACGCAACGTTTCCTCATCTGAGGTGAAATAATTTAAAGATCAGAACAAACTTCTTTTTCCAACTTTTTTATTCTCAATTTTCTCGTAACAAATGTGACTTTGACACCACTGCAGTGATAATACATGTTTGTTTGTCATATAAAAGGAGACACGGACAACTTGAAATGACTCGTCAGCTGCGTCAAAAAAAAAAATCGACCTCTCTTTTCTTTCTCTTTTCGTTTTCCTCTTTTAACTTTCTCAGATTTCACACACGCACACATCAGAACTGCACATGTACGCCGAGCACATCCTAAATACTGTGTATTACCGAGGCACATGTGTAGTCAAGAAGAGTTAACTTACAGCCATACAAAACATCCCTACAGAGACCTAGGAAATGAACCCACACGGCCTGAGAGCACAGAAACACTCTTGAGGGGGCATAAACTTCTTTTTTTTTTTTTGTCCCACGAAACAACAAGCCTCATAAATACAAAGGGTCTTTAAAAATACAGTTAAAACGTTCCTACACATTGAAAGTTTGGTTGACGCTCGGCGGTGTTCCTGTGATCGCAGGTAGGCGGCAGTAGAGTGACACGAGGGCGCTCAAGGAATAAACACTGAGCAGGAATACTGATTTGAGTTGATCCACTTTCAACAGGGTATAATATTGTGAGCTTTTGGGGAAAAACACTGCCATGAATCCTGTTTTAAAATGATTATTTCGGTCATGAATCAAATCTGGGGGTGTCTGAGAAACCAAACTGCATGAGGTTGAACATGAGACACAGAGAAAACCACTCAGTACATCAAACCTCCGGGACGAGCCGCCGCGTGAGAGAGCGATCGGCGTACGAACGCAGGCGGCGAGCTGCGCAAACACAAACGCTACGTGCTTCGGTCTTCGCTTATTGACTCAGCTGTCTGGCGTCGGTTGCGCTGCGGTTGGCGTTCAGCGTGAGACACTCCTGCGATTTCCTGTGACATTTACCAACGTGTCTCCGGCTATTTACAGACGGGGCGTTTCAACGAATACAGACGGATAAAATCAGTACAAAATCTCTGACAAAAAGATTAACCCCAAAAAAAATCATCAATCAATGCACAATTTTCAGTATAAAAAAGTCTGTAAGGATAAAGGATATCGACATATAAATACTGTACATACATCTGTAATGCAAGACAATTAAATAATACCAAGACTGCCAAGAATCTGTATCAAATGTCCCGCTCGGTACACAAACACACAGTGGAGACAGAGAGAACCACGAGCCAGAAAAACACACAAACGCACTCACTTGTTTCTCCTTAAAAATCATCGCGGATGATGAGCAGGCACACAGTGGCACATGCGAGTAAAGAAGGTGGTCTGTGAGCGTCGTCTGGAGTGCATAGAGGAAAAACTGAGCTGCGCTCTGTGAATGTCAGCAGGCGACAGCAAGTGTGGTTCCCTTTGTTGTCTGTCTTTTATCGTGTTTTCTCCTCGGGAAAAGACAAAAAAAACAATGATAGTCTAGGTGAAAAACCTACATGAACATGAGTACAAAAACCAGTACAAAAAGTCTTTTTTTGTTCTTTTTCTTTTCTTTGTTTTGAAGTTCTGTGAGTTCGCTGCTCCGGCGCGCCGCCGTTAAACGGACGTCTCGGACTGGAGCAGCAGTATAAACTTGTGCGACTTGGGGTCGACGAACTCCTCCGTCACCCGGATGTAGGGGATGGCTCGGACGGTGACGGCCAGGCTGAAGTCGAGGCACCTGAGCAGGAACTCCGTCCCTTCCTTGAGGCCGCTGGTGACGGAGGCCTCGCTGACCAGAGTCCACTGATCCGCCATCCAGCGCTCGGGGCCGTACTGCAGGGTGGGGCCGGGGGCCAGGTAGGCCTCCAGGAACGCCTGAACGCACACAAACCACCAATAAATCTTTTAGTCTGAAGTTTAGTATACTATACCTCTCCTATGGAAGACCGAGCTGACCTTAGGACTCATGTTGTTGACCAGGCAGAAGGCCAGATGCTTCTGGATGCTCTCCATGCTGTGGCAGTGCTGCCGCCTGGTGGTGCGGAGGTACTTCTGCAGGGCGCGAGCCAGCGAGGGGAACACGGCCAGAGCCGCCTCGCGCACGTCCATGATGTCGGACGGTGTCGCACGCTCGTCTTCTTTCTTCATGCGCCGCACGTGCGTGAAAGCCTCCTCTACAGCCACCACCAGTCTGAGACGCACATTTTAAAAATAGTGAGACTTTTTAAACTACGTCTAATCAATTTCACTTTTTTATTTGAAATTCTCACGTTCTCAGTAAGTTTAAAGAACACTTTTTTCTAGCTTTAGTTGTTGAAAATGCTAAATAGTTAAATTTAGTTGATCTTAAATTAGTTTTAGGAACATTTTTAGGTTTATCCTCATTAATTCAAGTGAAAATGCAACGAGTCACGCGATCTCGTGATTTCTAATTTCCCTGAATGCATCATAGGCATGACAGGAGTAGCTAAAGGCCTGAGAGGCCGTCAATCAAGGTGTTACCTAGGTAACAGTTGGAGAGCGAGAACATTTCCCTCTGATTGGTTGGGAAAATAGAAGGTGGGATTTGTGTTGCAAGCAGTGATGATCAACTTACAAAGTCAAGGGGTGAGTATCAGATTTGTATCTGTATGCTGGCCCGGTATTCATAAATATGAGTGTTTATAATGTATAAGTATCATATCGCTGCGGTAAATTTTGGATTTAAAGTCACAGTACTCCAGTTAGTCAATAGCAGCCACGCTGTTCCCACGACTCACCTGGCCCTGCGCTTGCGGACCCGCCTCTCGTAGTCGGCCTCTTCGTAGTACAGCTCGTTGTGGGCGCTGTCCTTGCGTTTGGCGGCAGCTGTGACCATCGCCCGTGACGGGTTTCCATTACCGGGCTGAGCCCCCGCTGTGCTCCCGGGGGCTGCACCAGGAGGAGAAGACGCCGGCAAATTGGTTATATCGCTTTGGCTCGAAGGGGGCAGACCTTGACCCGGCGCTCCCCCCGCCGGTGATTAATGGGGCGTTTCTTAATCTGAATCGCGGAGGGAACGACTCACGCTGGAAGGGAGCTCGGATCTTATCGCTGAAGGTGTAAAGCAACTGTAAATCCTCTCTCTTGGTTGGTATTCTGCTCATCTTTCCCCCTTCTGACTTTGAGACAGATTTAAGGCCTCTGCATGTAAATCCTTCTTCCTTATCTGGGACACTGGGCCGGTTTCACTCACAGCTAAATTTTAATTATAGCGCTGAGAAAAGAGGCAGTTTCTACTGGAAGCATTCACATTCCTTCACAGAAAGTCGTCTCTTTTTTTCTTTCGCTGGGTTGTTGAATTAAATATTCATTATTTCGCACATCAAAGGCCAGAGTTCTTGTCTGATCTGTGAATTTACTGGTGTGACAAACACATAAAACTAATGGAGGACGTAGAGCCGTGCGGTTTATCAGAGTTCTTGTGGTTTAAGATTCGGGTTGGGTCCATATTCATGAAGAGTTTGGGGGGGTGGGGGGGGGTGTTACCGGGAGTCAGTGCTGCAGGTCAGGTGAGGAAATGAATCATTAAAACTCCAATCTGCATATGTATTTTCATGCACATCTATTCAGGTGAGAAAGAGATGAATGTCGTCATAAAAAAAAGAAGAAAAAACTGTCGGGTAATTTGCACAAGATTGTAAATATTTTCCCGCTGGAAACGTGAGTAAACAGCAGCCTCGTTTTCGTCCTGGCCTACATATTCATGCCACGGGAACGGTGGCTGAAATTGACTCAATGAGGGAGCGAATGGTGCGCGTGGGGAGGGGAGGAGGAAGGAGGAAGGAGGACTGTGGGAGTGCGTGAGAAATGAGCGTTGCTCTAATGAATTATTGAAGGCTTGAAATTCAGCGGCCCCCTAGAGGCCTTTCCGTTGCACTGTGGAGGAGAAAAGGGACGGGCGGAGGAGAGGGGGGGGGCCGGGAGGGTGAGGAGAGCGATGAGGACACCATATCCCATACTGCACCCGTTCTACAGAAATCCACGGCGTTGTGCGGCGGGTGGGGGGTGGGTGAAGGGGGGATTATTGGTTGGTGAGAGGAGGGGAAAAAAAGCCTTTTAACAGCAGGAAAGAGTGCAATATGCGGCATTACGGGATGTGTTGATGGGGGTGCGGGGAGGCAATATATCAAAGGCTTCTCAGTGCCACTGGTGGGGTGAGAGAGTGTGTGAGGGAGTGAGCGTGTGAGTGAGCGAGTGAGCGTGAGTGTGGTGGAAGCGTTTGCTGCGAGTTCGGGCTATATATAAATAAATATACACGTTGTGTTGGAGACGGAGGCTCCACGGTGCAGCGGAGACGGCGGGAAGTCGACTGTGAAATTGGTGGCTTCCTGTGATAAAGTGCTGCGGCGAGCAGTGGGCGAAGACTCTTATCTGTACTTACTGTCCAAAAGGTACGCTCTCAGTTTGTTTTTAAAAGCTGCGGATGGAAGAGATGGAGGAAGATGAAGAAGAGGGGCATCGCCACAGATGAAGACGGGGAACCCGAAGGCAGCCACAGAAAAAAAGGACACCAGCAGGAGTTTTGTACGACACGGGTGTAAATTTCAGGTGTGTGGGGGGGGGACTTACCGTCGACGTTATAGACCTTTAGGCCGGCCAGGTGTTTGGCAGCGCGATGCTTGGAGGCGGAAAGCAGAGCTGGGTTATGGAGGGGGAAGTCTCGGTAGTAATATTCCAGGATGGACAGCGCGGCCCTCTGGATGCTGCGGCACAGGTGGGAGAAGAGCAACAGCTGTAAAAGGCTCGTACCTCGTGGATTAGCGTCAAATCTAGAGACTCTTTCTTGTGCTTTGGAGACTCTGAACGACGGAAATAGTTGCACACATGCCGAGCCGGTCCACTGTCTTGGAAAGCAGAGAACCGCAACACCTTTTGGACAAATAACATGTGAGTACGCAGTCGCTGCCGCAGTCAGAGGAGATATCGCAACCAGACTGCTAACGAATGAGCAAAATCGTTGCTCTGTCGTGGAAAATTGATGCGCACAATTGCCGCATTAAGTCATTAGAAGACACGAATTTATTTTGGGCATCGATCTGTTCCAGTTGAGCAGGTTTGCGTGCAGGTTATTCTGCAGACACTCAGAGATGCTTCATCATGCAAAGCTAACACGAACCGGTGTTTCTTGTGGTTGTAACAGTTGGAGGAATGAGCCATGATGTGACTCCATGTGTCCAGCTCTTCTCTCCTCTCCCCTTCACCCCCTCCTCTTTCCTAAAATAGCCGCAGAGCCGAGGACACTGCTGAGTAACTCGATTACTTCCTGTGCCAGTCTTCCCAGTGGCTCTGAGCCTCCAATTACTCGCATACTTCAACGAGGGGGAACAGTGATGAGCGTGGTCAAACGCCGCCGCGCATCTCCGCCGACGGACTGCGAGATGGCTTTTATACACGCGCGTGCGTACCTGAGCTGGCCGATATTGTAGTGGCGCGTCTCGCCGTCCGTGGAGCGGATGACGCACACGCTGTAGCACGGCTGGAGGTGGCGAAGCTCCAGCAGGACCACCGCCAGGTAGTGGACGAAGAGCTGCGAGTCCACCAGCGACACGGCGAACTGGACGATGCCGTGGTAATCCTCGTCCTGGAGGGTCAACGTCAAAGAAGACAAAGAAAAACAATCTTAAATCAAGAAACTGAGGGACAAAATAATGAAGGACAAACGACATGTTGCAACGTTTTGGTCCACTGTGCCGACTGCTGCTTTCTTCAAACCCACCTGCGCATCAAGGATGCGAACGCCGTAGAAGAGCCAGTAAGACATGGTGAGGAGGAGGGTGAGCGTGGTGAGGAAGGCCCGGTACACGCACACCCGCGGCAGGCAGGCCCGGCCGGGCCGCAGGAACAGCGCCCAGACGGCCACCAGGAGGATGAGGAGCTTGAAGGAGATGGAGAGGAAGAGGCCCTCGCAGGCGGCGCCGCAGGCCTCCAGCCGGTCCGGCCACAGGACGGCCGGCAGGAGCAGGAAGACCAGGGGCGTGGCCAGCACCAGCAGCCCCACGCAGGAGCCCACGGCCACGGGCAGGTAGCGGCGGAAGCCCTGCGTCCGGTCCTGCACCTCCTTCCCCAGACCCACCACCTCCTCCTGGGACACGCTGAGCTCGGAGGTCCCGGTCACGGCGGTGGTGGTCTCCCCCCAGTTATCATCCTGGAATCCGAGAATATGTACGTGATACACGATGGGAATCATTTCTCACAGATTCAATATGAAAAAAGGTTCAAATACTATAGAAATTCTTCACTTTAAATAACTCT
>JASSRZ010000023.1:13092030-13103455 GCA_032164315.1 Malacoctenus gilli | reverse complement strand
ACGCTGCACCTGAGCCTCACTGTTTTGTTTTCTGCTGGAAACGTAAAGGAAACGTCCACGTCCTGTGGAGATATCCAGCGCTGCCAGCGTGTGACACATGCATTGTGTGTAATTATATAATTCACAGCGGTGGATATGAACAGTTTTTAGTAGTTGGGAAACAGGAAATAAACTTTCTTGGCGTCCAGGGACCAAAATAAAAGCGACTGCTGTTATTTGTCTTCAGAAGTGGCAATAAACATTTTAATTGTCTGGCCAGAAGCTCTGAAGCCTCCTTCTTATTTGCGCCACCTCTGATTTTTGACACAAACATGTTTGACACAGCAAATGTGGCATTAAGTAACAATAATTCAAAAGTATGTCGCAGGAAAATCCGACGCAGGCATCGTGAGGACGCTCCTCCAACTTCCAAGTTGCAATCTCTTCTATGGACACCAGGTGGCACTGTGAGCCTTGTTTTGATACAGCGAACAGGTAGTCATAACAGCCAACAGGAAGAGCTGGAGTTGTGTTTCTGTGCACCTTTTTCTGCCCCCCCTCCCTGCAGTCTTATCTCCATGGTTGTGGTTGTACGTGAGGCTCCTCCTGTGAACGACCTGCAGATGTTTCCTTTAGGTTTCACTGCACCAAAGAAGAAGAAAGACAAACAAAATCACGAGGCCCTCACCACACACCTGACACATGTCGAGCGTGAAACGCAGAGCGTGTCAACAAAAGACGGAGCGGGGATCATGTCGCTCACTCAAAAAGACAAAAACGCAAGCCTGCAGCAGAAACACTCGATCCTTTCCCGTCATAACAGCGGGAATGCGGCCAGAGGCTGCGCGGCGAACACAATGGGCGGCGAGCGAGCGGGCGGGCGAGATGATGCGCTCAGAAAGGGGCCGCAGAGATTCGACGAGACGGCATCATGAGGACCAGAAGGCCTCGCCGCGCCACATCTGGGCGACCCACCCCCCCCTTCCCCGCCCCCCCCGGCGCTGGGCTGACAAATAGCTTCCAATCCTTTAAACTCCAGTCAGCCTCGATGACGGAGGAAAAATAAGAGACACGAAGATGAGAGGTAGCTGACAAAGTGCCTCCATATGTCCTAGTCATGTTATGCATGTGCCTCCTATGTGCTAATATGTAGCAGTTGTTCTCCCCCCCCCCCCCTCCTCCTCCTCTTCCTCCTCCTCTAAGTGGCTGGTTTGATGAGACTTCAATCTGCTTTTCATCCCAGATGTGTGCCAGCTCACGTCTGCCTTTGATGCCCACCCCTCTCTCTCTCTCTCTCTCTCTCTCTCTCTCTCTCTCTCTCTCTCTCTCTCTCTTTCCTTTTTTATTTTCTCGCTCCCTCGTTTTACGGGGCAACCTTCGTGAGCAGGCCCGACCGCAGGGCGACCGTGCCTGCGCAGGCCGAGCAGCGCCGAAGCAAAACAGTGCCGAGCAGCGGTGACGGCGGAGCGAGAGGATCTCCCGCCACCGCATGTGCTTCATGTGGTGGCGGGAGACATCGGGAGGGGCGCGCGATTCTCAAACATCTTGCCGGCAGTCTGACGAGACGCACGGCTTCTCGAAAAACACGCTCGCAGTTACTGGATGAATGTTTCCCAACACGGACAAACAAACAGGGTCCGTCCACGTGTGGCGCAGCGAGCAGCGTGTGGCTTCGGAATAAACAAGACAAACTCTGTGAACAAACTAAACTTGCGATTCGACGCTGATTGTCTCGTTTCGACCACGCTGGGCCGCTACTGTGGTTTGGAAAACACGAGCGGGGGGGGGGACGTGGTTCGGGGTCCCGGCCCCTCCGTATGTTTTCAGCGTGGACCTCTTCATTTTCTCACTCCTGCCCACCTGCCTGCCCTGCGGCGACCTCACGTCCTCCCGGGGTCACCGGGGGTCAGCTCGCCGCCGTGGTTGTTTTGAGATCCAGGTTAAAAAAACAAACAAACACCAGGATGACTTTGCTTTTGCTTCACTTTTACTCCAAATAAGTCTGCACGTCAGACTGGTTTCTTTGCTCGATTCAAACCTTTGTTTCTGTGAGTCAATTCAGTTCTTTGAATTAATTGTCCAATTAAATAAAATTTACAGAAGAAAAGTCCGTCAGGGGTAAAAACGAGGAGGGAAAACGTGTCAATGGCATGAATCTTCCACTCGCTCACGTTTCACTATCGTTTTTCTCATCGAAGTAAAACTGGAGTCAGTACACGATCTCGCAGTATAATTACGCAGAGCCAGCTGGCAGATCAACAACGCTGATTGCTGATTGACAGCAGCTGCATTGAGCCTCCTCCAGGAGCTATAAGAACAGCATGTTGTGTCTTTTTCCCAGCATGAGGAGCGTTTGCCTCCACTGGTGAAGCGGCGGCTCGGCGGTTGTCTACGGCGCCCTTCGTGATGGGTAATCGGTGTACTTTTGTTGAACTTTTACAGCTGAGTCCTGTTTTTGTGACGCTGTTTTTCGATCCTCTTTTTTTTGGTAAGAGACGAGAGTGCTGATTGTTTACGCCCACCAGAGTTGCAACTCCTTCAACGCTGCGGCCAAACAAGAAGCCGTGGACGTCCTGACGTCGTCCCTGAACTGCCGAGTAAACGTGTCCGACCTGTACGCCATGAATTTTAAGGCAACTGCGACTGCAGCGGACGTCCTTGGTATTTAGTTTTTCAGGTGGGGAAAAAATTCAATTGTTTCGGCAGAGTTTAATAAAAGAAAAAACATAACTCGTGACATTGCAGACAAAGTCTGTCCGAAGCACTTCTCCTACGGCTGGGAAACACGGCGTGCATGGAACTACGGCAAACTGAGTGCGGACATCGACGAGGAGCAGCATAAACTCACGGTGGCGGACCTGGTTATCTTCCAGGTAACTTGCGAGGTGGGGAACTCCTGTCTTCGTCGTGCGCCATCTTTAACTCTTTCTCTCGCTCGCTCGCTCCAGTTCCCCATGTACTGGTTCGGCGTCCCCGCCATCCTGAAGGGCTGGTTCGATCGCGTGTTCGTCCCGGACTTCGCCCACACGAATAAGATTTACGATGATGGACCTTTCCAGGTGAGAAGCAGAAAGGTTTGTCTGAAGGTTCGTTCGCGTTCCAGCCTGACCTCGTCTTGCTGCAGCACAAAAAGGCCGTTCTGTCCTTCACCACCGACTGTCCCGAGTCCATGTTCACTCCGGACGGTCTCTATGGCGACATCAATGTCACCCTGTGGCCGCTGCAGGTGCGTTCGTGTCTCGGTTGAATAAACGGAGGTGCTGTTGGCGTGACGGGACTCTGACCAGCCGCTCTCTGCAGAACGGCATCCTGCACTTCTGCGGCTTCCGGGTCCTCGCTCCTCAGATCTTCTGGGCTCCGGCTTCGGCCTCCCCGGAGGCCCGCAAGGCCATGCTGGTGGGCTGGCGCCGGAGGCTGGAGGGCCTCCTGAACGAGGAGCCCATCTCCTTCAGCCCCATTGACTTCATGGCCAAAGGCGAGCCGCTCGATTACCAGCTGATGCCCAACATCTGAGAAACACGCCGGCTCGGAGTCGGACTCGACGGTCGGCGTCCAGCTGAGCAAACCGCTGTTGTGCCTCGACCAGATGAGAGCTGGAGTGTGAAGCCATTTTTAAATGCTGCTAAGTTTGTTTTACTGTCTTTGTTTTTGTACTTGTATCTTGTCCAGCTACCAAATTAAAAGTTAAAGAATCAATTTTTTTTTAACACGGAAGCCCAATAAAATGTGTATAAACCCAAAAAGTTGGCGTAATCTGCCTTGCAGTGACCTTGCCTGGGTTGATTCACCAAGTTGCTTGTTGACGGAGAGGATGGTAAAATCTAAACATTGTGAATTTGTTTTTGGGAGTCTCGAAGTAAATGTTTGTACTTAAAGGTCAGCTGGTTTCATGAGTCCACTAAATGAGGTCCCTTTTTATTCTTGGACCAGCTGCGGATCATGTCTAACGTCTGTTTTGGGAGGTTTTCTTCGCAAGTCCACAGATATAAAAGCTTGCGCACGCAGATGTTGGATTAATGAGGGGAAAAGTGGCGCTATAATTATCCCACCGATAACTTATCTGGAAAACAACGAAACACGGACGATCACTCCGTCAAACCGATAAATCTGGAAATAAAAACATGATCTCACATTTTCGCGTGCGTGCAGAAACGTGCCCGTTATGACAAAACACAAAAGGCATTTCCAGACAGGTTCTCCGTCTCTGGTTTTTTGGAAGGAACGTCAGAAACGATGAGTGATTTCCTGTTGGGAAAAAAACAGAATTTAAACTCGGTTTAAGATTCAGTAAATCAAGTGAGTCTCCAGTTAAAACTGAGCGAGTGAACCAGCAGCAGCAGCGATTCGGACGGTTCGCTGGTCCGAAAGATGTCGAAGGAAACTCGTCTTATTAGTAGGAATGAAAAGCTGCGAGCCAGATGCTCCGCGTGTTTATTGAGACATAACTTCAGTGTGAACTGGATCAATGCAATGCAGCTATTTTCAGTATTTTTTTTCCTCCTCACAACCACCTTGAAAACATAAACTGGAACGAATCCTGATGCGGCTCAAGAACAACCTGCTGCGTCTCGGCCCTGAGTCGATCTCTGGTCGCACGATCAACCTGCAGGACGTTTGCAGCCTCAACGGAGCTGCTTCATGAAAGAACTCGGGCATTTTTAACACCTTGACAACTATCAGAACCTCTCGGTTGCACACGAATAGATAAGTAGAAGCAGGTTTATTTTGGTTTCGTTTTTTCACCCTCAAGTTGGGTTTGAATCTTTCCTGTTGCTGCTTTTCGTCCCAGTCAAACGCAGCTTCCTGCTGCAAGTTTTGCATTTAAGCTTTAAATTAAGGCGCATTGTTGTTCTCGTATCTCATTTCGAGTGCCTCCCAAGAGAAAATAACCCCAGAATGAATCACAAATCCTTTTTCTTCCAAAATCTTTAATGAAGCTCTGATGCCTCATTTTTGAGTCATGTTTGCGATGAGAGGATCCTGATTTCTTCACTCAGTCACAGTTTCCAGGTAGATTTGACGGCCTCCATTGCAGATTGATCACACCTGCGTTGAGTCACGTGGGGGAGGTATAAAAACAGGAGTTCTTGCTTCTTCCCCGTGTGAGTAGCTCCTCCTCCATAGAAGCAGCTCATCAGCCGCTGTCAACGCCCTCCTCAGGCCGAGTAACGCTCATCCTTCTGTTTTTTTTTGTGTCTTTCAACCCTTGAAAAAAGCACGATGTTTGCCTGTGGTTCAGAGCGGAAGAACGTGCTGATCGTCTATGCCCACCAGAATCCAAATTCGTTCAACGCTAAAGCCAAACGTTCTGCGCAGTTGACTTTCTCGGAGATGAACTACTCGGTGGAAGTTTCCGACCTGTATGGCATGAACTTCAAAGCCACTGCGACTATCGACGACATTAGCGGTATGTCCGTAACTCTCAGCTGGAAGGAGTTGGGCTTTTTTTCTTGGGGTTAAACGACTTGTTCAATTGCAGGCAGGAATGAGAAAGCGGAGAAAGTGGAGAACTTCTGCTACGCAGAGGCATCCAGAGTGGCGAGGGAGGAGGGGAAGCTGGCTGCCGACATCGTGGAGGAGCAGAAGAAAGTGCTCGCTGCAGACCTGATCATCTTTCAGGTAAGTCTGCGAGGCCGTGAGCTGTCCTCGCCATGCTACTCGTTAACCCTTGTCTCTCCAGTTCCCCATGTACTGGTGCAGCGTCCCCGCCATCATGAAGGGCTGGTTCGATCGCGTCCTCACCAAGGGCTTCGCCCACACGGACGAGAAACGATTCAGCAAGGGAATCTTCAAGGTACGACCCGCAACGGTTTGTTCGGCGTTCGGCTCCCGTTTAAACCCTCAACTCGTCCTTGCAGGACAAGAAGGCCATGCTGTCCTTCTCCACGGATGCCTGTGCGAGACTCTTCTCTCCAATGGGGCCGAACGGCGACATAAACGTCACCCTGTGGCCGCTGCAGGTGGGTTCGTGTCTCGGTCAGACGAACGGCGGCGCCGTTGGCGCGACCGGAGTCTGACCAGCCGCTCTCTGCAGTACGGCATCCTGCACTACTGCGGCTTCCAGGTCCTCGCTCCTCAGATCTTCTGGGCTCTGGCTTTGGTCTCCCCAGACAACGGCAAGATCCTTCAGGAGAGGTGGGTCAGCAGGCTGAGCCGCATCATGTTCGAGCGGCCGCTCTCCTTCGCCCCCCTGGACTACTTCCAGGAAGCCGCTTTCAAGCTGAGACCCGACATCGTGGACGACAACCTGAAAGTGGCTCAGCTGCAGTCCTGCCGGATGAGAGCTCGAGTGTGAAGCCTGTTTTATTAACTCCAACTATATAATAAAGCTAATTAACCTTTTTAACATGTTTTGACTGGAAATTGACAGCGTCTCAGTCAAATGTCTGCTTGCTTTCTGGATCCACTTGACTGCAACATGTGACTTGAATAACCAACAAATGCTGGAGGAAATCTGGAAGCCAAGATTTGTTTAATCCAATTTTTATTGCAAAAACCCATCGAGTTAAATCCAGTGATTGTACCTGAAGCTTCATTTTGCAACATCGGCCTAAAAGATTCATTCCAGACAAGGAACTTGACTGTAGGCTGTATACTCCGGACTGAGCTTGGTCTCAGTGCAGGGCTTGAACTGCTGTGGCTTCATACTTGGCTTGAGATAATTCAGGTTTAAGATTTGACCTTCCGGGCCTGTTGTTGCAATATACTGAGGGTTAAATGGTCTGTTTTGTACCGTGTGTTTCTCACCAGTCTCAAGCCCACCTAATGCCTACTCGGAAAGGTCTGGCGCTCTAAAACCTGCTGAACGAGAATCCCTGACGACGGGTGTTTGCCCACCGAGCCCTCTTCCATCCACGGGCGGGACGTGAATTAAAGGGAAGGGGGGGTTCTGCTCATCCAGCGAGAGCTGCAATTAAGTTTCCTGCTCCGACTTGAATGTTTGGGTGAGCCCGCTGTCTGCCGCGCGTGCCTCGGTTTGGATTATTTTGGAGCGGCTCGCTGGCTCCTTCGTGCCATCTGGCTGAGGCTGGAGTGTTGTGCCGTCTCCTGTAAACAGACATATTGGCAACTGCCTGGTCTCGCTCGCTCGCATGCAGGACTGGACTCGGCGGGGAAGGGAAAGAAAAACCCACACGTAAGAGGCCGAGGCCTTTTTCTCAGAGAAGTGGCTTTTGTTTGGGTATGGAGGAAATGAGATGGGGAGAGGGCGGGGGGGGGAGGCCCACTTAAGGAAATGGCCTTGCACTCTGATGTCCAGACCGCAGCCTGCAAGTAGGAACTCGCGGGCGTGCGTGTTTGGCGGCCAAGGTTTCGCGAGGTCACCGCGTGTTTGTTTGCGTCGTGTCAAGTCCACTGGCGTAAATCGCCTGTCTCACCCACCCAAACGCTTCAGGAGGGAGAGAGTCCTCCGTCGTCGGCCGCTGACCCGAGCCGGACCTTCAATTCGTTGCTGCGCCGGGACTCGATTCCTCTCCCGGCTCGGCGCCCCGTTCGCCACATCAGAGGCGTTCCTGATGACCCTGCGGTTAAACAAGCTCGACTGAGGAGCCTTTGAAACGTGTGAATCATTCTGCGCTAATTTGCTTCGTGCGTGTAATTACAACATAATCCCCTGTAACTCTGCACCCTTAAAACGACACAAAAACTTAAACAACTCGGAAGAGTTCACAGCAGGAATGCGCCGCTGCACATTGTTGTCCCAGACGGAGGAGCCGACTGATAACGTGAGAATCGCCGCGTTCGTGGGCACGCCGTGTTTGTGCCCCCGTTGCTTTCTGCTGTGATGTCCATCCTGCTTGCCCATTGTCCATCCCGGCTCTCCCACCCCGGCTGCAGCCGAAGCCATTTTTGCCCAGTTCAATGGGAGGAAGTGGGCAACCATCTCACACCAACCGTGGAAAAAAAGGGTCTCCGGAAACACCCTCCAACCCCACTGGAAGCTAAACAGCACATATGTAAACGGACGAGAAAGAAAGAAGGATCATGTGATTCCGCGATAACGCTTCGCAGGCTGATGCGTCATCGTTTCGCCTAATGACTGTTTATTTTGCTCAGAAATGGATTATTTGAATAAGTAGTTTGATATTTCGTGGTGTGTTTATAGAAGAACTAATACCATTTGGCCACAATCTCTTGAAGCACATTTTTCCTCATTTTGGCTCACCAGAGGACCAGATCAGAACCAAGATTCAACCACATGTTCTTTGTAAAATCCCTCAAACTTGCTGCAAATTTCATCCAAATCCACCGAGAACTTTTAAAGTTATTCTGCCGAGAGTCAGACAAATGATTCAACCAACCAACCAACACGGGTGGAAACAGAATTTCTTTAACAGATGTAACCAACAAAAACGGGACACAGAGGAGTCATATTTTTAATTTATGAAGTCTTCCTCCACCAGAAAAGCAATAAATCAATAACAATTAAAGATCAAATCCTAAATCCCAATCCCTAGAAATCCAAAATTGGAAAAGTATCTTTGTAGATGAATTTTTCCACCTCAGTAACGATTCGGTCGCGTGTAACATACATTAGAGGAAACACGTTGCAGTACGCTGAATGACTTTTTCCTCCCTTCGCTCTCCGATTCGGTGCGAACGTAAACACGGCGCCTGAAGCTAAATATGTCTTTGGACGTGTGCGAGCCAGATGTGATTGATTTCTCCTCCGTTGACTTTTGGATGTTTTGATTGGGCCATAAATCGACCCTTGTGTTTGCACCAGATGTCACAAGGTTAACAACAGGCCAGCCATTAAGCACTCTGACCCGCAACCGGCAGGAAGAGAGAGGAGGCGGGCGAGCGAGGGCGAGAAGAATGGCCGAAAAAGACCGCCGCTGAAAAATGGAGGCAATTATTTATGATTCATTCTCGCGCTGTTTGGGGAGTTACATTAATATTCAATCCATCATACCTTCAATGGGAACAAAACCCCTCCACTTTGCCCAGCTCTGCTGGCGTCCACGTGTGCGCGAGGAGAGCGAGGCGCCGTCGGAGGCCGGGTCGTATGAAGATTGGCAGCAGGAAAAAGGATCTGCGAGCGGAGAACGACTGCTGCTAACTTTTGTGCTTAACGCTCCAACTGCCCCCCTTTTACCTTCGTATCACAGAGTGGCCATTGTATGTTGGCCATCATCACGGTGGTGAGGAATTCACTTTGACATTCGAGCACAATCAGCCCCCCGAAAACCCTCCACTGCACCAATCGCAGCGACTCCTGGAGAAAGATTTTTTCCTCCAGCAAGAAAAAAGTTAAAAAAAAAAAAAAAAGTCCAAAAGAGGGAAAAAAGTAAAAAAAAGAAAAAAAAGAAAAGAGAAATTAAAAAAAAAAAAGTCCAAAAGAGGGAAAAAAGTAAAAAAAGAGAAAAAAGTTAAAAAAAAAAAAAAGTCCAAAAGAGGGAAAAAAGTAAAAAAAAAAGAGAGAAAAAAGTTTTTTTTAAAAAAAGAGAAGAGAGAGTCAAAAAGAAAAAAGTCAAAAAGTAAAAAAAAAAGAAAAAACAACCAAAAATTCACAATTGATAGTTGAATTGTAAAAAAAAAATGTAAAAAAGAAAAAAACAGTAAAAAAGAAAAAAATCCCAAAAATTCAAGATTGATGGTTTGATAGTGGTTTCTTTGCATTTCTTTCTGTCAAAACCCCCCAAAAAAGTTGAAATATTTTTTAAAATTGAAACAACTTGCAGAAAAAAAGACCTGATTCACCAGCCAGGATTTGGAAATGAAGCATTTTTTATGGTTTTATTTTTTCTCATAAATCAGAAGCGCAAACAAGTTTGTGAGAGCAAAAACATGTGTGAGCGATCCAAAGATAAACGCGTGTAACCCGGCAGCCACATGATTGTGTGCGGGCCGAACAGCTGGTAAGAAAGGAGGATGAAAAAAAGAAAACAAAGGCCGAGAACAACAGCTGTGAGGGAAGACAAATACAAACAGTCCAGAAGCTTTTATACGACATCCAGAAGAGGAGCGCAAAACAGGAGTGGAGAAATAATCACAACAACAAAAAGAAACAACAACACCTCCTTCCTCTTTTCATGAACTCCTGCAGGATGTGTCTTTCATCCCTTGTTCATTTTATCCTCCTCTCCATCCTTCCTTTGTGTTGGTCTCTCGTCCTCTCGCCGATGTGAAAATACACAGGAAACTTTTACCACAATGGGACTTTTTCCACGCGTCCCTCGGCTCACCGGGGGGGACGGCGGTGGGTGGGTGGGTGGGGGGGGGATCCGGGATGCTCACCGGCGAGTGAAGCGCCCCGCGTGTAAACACTTTTCTCGGGCCGAGCCCCCTGACAGGCACCCCCGGTCCGTGATGGGGCCCAGGCGAGTCTGCGCTTTGCAACGTCGGAGGCCCCCGCCGCGGTGGGCCTGATGAATGGACGGACATCAGGCCACTGGCTTTGAATCGGGGGGGCTCTGATGTATCGAGTGCCTGGTACCGCGAGGCTGGCGTGAGGCCGCCAAGCTGTTTTGTATTTGGAGGCCGGAGCTGAGTGCGGCTGGGGAAAGGGGGTGTGGGGGGTTGGGGGGGGTGCTTGATGCAAGGCTTTCGGTGGTTTGGGGGGCGTGAGAGTGACGGGGTTAAGACTCCAGTCAGCCATTACGCTCCCCTCTAAATCCGCCTCGATATCGTAATGAGAAGCAGATCCTCGCTATCTCTGACGCGACACATCCTTCCCGGCTCCATCGCTCGCTCCGATCTTGACTTCTTTCTGTCTTTTTTTTATCTCATCTAATCTTCCCTCGCTCAGGTTTCGTGTCCCTCCTTCAGATCCGTCTCCTTGAGTCGCAGCGCGGACAGAATGAAAGACCTCGCGAGTACTCGCCGTCGCGTAATAGCGTGTAACTGGACTCGGGCTATCAGGAGATGAGACGATGAAGGGAGGATGATCGTGGGATCTCGTGCTGGCGCACCAGTCCAGATGCTGCCTGGGTTGCCACATCTTGACTGTAATCCCCCTGCCGTGCTGCACACACTTGGCTTTTTTGCGAGTGTGTGTAGTCAGAGAAGGGAGACCAATGAAAACCACCTGGGACAGAGAAAAATGGCCGGAGGTCGTTTTCCATCGCATGTTGCTGTTGCGATTCTGATCGCTCGTTTTGTGACTGCGGGGGCTTTTCCCCCCCCCTAAAAGATATGATATTTACAGCGTATCGCCCTCCAGATCTTTTTTCCCATTGAAAGCAGTCAGGCCTCACTCGGCAAGCTTGTTTATCTACATTATTTATTCTCTCATCCTGTTTGAGTGGTGCGGACTCTGTTTACGCCCAATGAAGCTGCGGGTGTTTAGTTTCCTCACTGGACGTTGCCATAAAACTTCACATTTCGTGTTTGCAACCGAAATGTCACTTGTTGATGCAACGTCAAGAGAAGAACAACAAAAAGCTCGAGCGAGGCCGTGAACTTGATCCCTGTGTCAGCAACGAGCCCCCCCACCCCCCCCGTT
>JASSRZ010000023.1:13047412-13063519 GCA_032164315.1 Malacoctenus gilli | reverse complement strand
ATGTGATCGGCACCATTACTGCAGTGATCAACAGTGGAAATATATTTCAAAATAAAAGCTGTGTTCTCGTTGGCCTCGGATATGGGCAATCACAACAGTCAAAGGCATTTTATTTTGAAACATATTAGAACATGCGGACATGAGAGATATCAACAAAGGAAGAACCTGCTGCATTGTTGGTTACTGACAGACGCCGATCTGCTCACCTGACCTTTATTTTGAAACTGCGTGTTGATCTGAAAGCAACGATGGGAGACAGTCGCTTAACGAGAAAGGAAAAGACCAGTTTAGTACGAAGTTCACATGAAGTTCAAACGCTTCTTGTTACCTCGGTAACCACAGAGTTTTTCTGTTTTGAGTTGATGTTGTGATGTCTTCTGATTTGTGGTTGTGTTTTGCTATTTGTGGTGCTGATTTGCACCTCTGGGTGAGTGTAGTTTTGTGGGGGAGGTTGCTATCAGTGGACGTTTTAACATTCTTTACATACAGCTACGAGCGTTGGATCCAATTTCCACCGTTTTTGCTCGGCTGCCAGCTCCAAGACGCTGTACCTTTAAGTTCGACTCCAACGAAGAGGGAAAGATTAAAGTATACGTCGGATTATATAAGCTTCTTTTACTTGACAGATATCACGTCACACGGCTCGGTCGCTAAGTGAAAGATTAAGACGATGATTTGAGGAGGGAAAGGCCGCCTCTTTGTTAAGCCTCTCCTCGTCTTTTGTATGGAGCCGCAGCCTCTCTTGAAAGGAGAGCCTTTAGTCTCAGTGACATTATCTGATTAAATAAAGGTTTTATTTAAACAAAGGGGAAATCGAGAAGAGCACCGCGCCCCTTTTTATTCTGCAAATGTGACATTTACTGCGAGTGGCTCGAGTGCCGGGGCTTAAAGAGCTGCAGGAAGGCTCTGATATTGGGTGACATTTGCCGAGCGAAGGGCCAGAAAGTCTCTCGTTAACGTTCGTCTCAGTGGCTGCTTTTGTGTGACGCTCTCTGAATTCTCACCTCAGTCTTCGTCAAGGTTTCGTCTTTTTCCTCTGCGTAGACATCCACTCCCTCACCCACTCACTCCCCCACTCCTTCACCCACTCACCCACCGCCTCCTGCAGATCGATGGCCAGGGAGGTTACTTTTGATGGAGGAGCTGCGCATCGATTGCAGCATTTCAGTTGGCGTAAGCAAAAGTAAACTAAACTCATTTACAAAAGTAGCTCAAGTTTTGCTTAGTTTAGGGGTTTCCTTCTTCATGTATATGAATATAAAGCAACAAAGTGTCATATTTCATATTCGGGTGTTTCAGTTTTTCTTCTGTCAAAAAAAAAAACGTTCAAATTGGAGATTTGCGACATTAAGCCCATTTGGCCTAAAACTCACCATGACTCCAAAGTGAAACTATTTCAAAAACATTTTCTTTTCACAACAACTGCTGAAAAAAAAGATTGTTTTGGCCCGTGTCATGCGGTTCACTTACTTTTCTCCTCCCCGGAGAGTCGTCCCAGTCAGATCCTGTCAGGAGACCCTCTGACCCCCACGGACAGGAAGAGAAAACAACAATAACGTGTTGTCTGTTCCAAGTATGAACAAGTGTCTCTGCTTGCGTAACGACTTTTTTCTGTTGCACATCTCACCTTTTCGCCGTTTCGCAGTTGTAATCGCTGAATGGCTCCTGGCTGAGGACGAGGAGTTTTCGCCAGGATTTGCTGGGGCGGCTGGAGCGTGCAGCGCTCGCCACGGTGGGTCCAGCAGCTGTTGGGAACGCCAGCTGGGGTCAGGATCTGGACTCCCACTTCGATCACGTGACGGCTTTTTCTCGCTATTTTTCCACAACAAATGTATTTTCTCCGGAGGAGATCGATGCTCGCTGCCAGAGTTTCTCCTTCGGCCCCTCCTCCCCTCCACAGCTGAGTCTTACTCTGCAGCTGACGCTCTTATATTCTTAGCACCTTCTCACCATTTAACACTTTTAACAGCAGAGGAGGAAGATAGAAACAACCTGCATCATTCACAGTTGGGTCTGCTGGAGGATACAGGCTGGGTCGCGCTTTAAAGACTTGGAATACGAGCAGATTTGTTGGCAGCTTGAGCTGCGAAAGACTTTACGAACGCCCGCGTGAGCTGAATGAATCAATGCAACGCGGCCTGCGAAAGTACCGAGCGATCTAATTTGCCGTAATGCACGGATCACAACAAGACAGCGAGAGAGGGAAAATAAATGCACATAAAAGCAAATCTGTGCGGTTTTTATTAGGAGAGGATTTCTCGTTTTCACACACCAGCTGGCTGCACTCTGCAAGAGCGTGTTGTGAGAAAATATTAGACTTGGCAGCTTTGTCTCCAGCAGTCCGCTCGCCTCTGCAGTCTTCAAGTACTCCAGATTAAATAAAGGGGATTACATTTTTTTTTCCAGAGTCAGTAGGTAATCTTTGCTTACACCGAGTATTCGGTGAACTGCCGGTATTAAATCACAGAAAGCACACTCATTAAATCCGTGTGCTTGTCCTTTCGTAACCCCTTTTCATAAATGCCACCAGTGCTCCCATTGCTGGCGTTCCGACTTCTCCATTAAAGCATTTGAATCATACGCTGGTGGAAGGGTCTGCTTCTCCTGGGAGGGGGGCTTACGTGGGCAATTAGCGTGACACTCTGGTGCACACAGGTGAGGTCGAATCCAACAAATTACACCATATAAAATCAAAAATACTGTTTAGTTATCGCATGAAAAATGTCACGACTAATTAAAACTGTTTCCATGAACTTTAGAAGGCGAATTTCGCAGGATGTAAGAGGAAAAGGTTCAGCTTTAGTGACTCTAAGGTCCCGTTTATATGGCGGACAGAAAGTCTGGTGTCTGAAGTGCCTTTTATTTTGACGGAAACGCGTGCTCAGGGGGGAAAAATGCATTAAAAGTAAATCCAACTTTAGGAACAAAATCGTACCGATGATCCATCTTTGCCTCTACATCGAAAGCAGTTGTACTGAATCTGTAAGGGCAGCAATCCAGAGCAGAGAAGAAGAGTGTTTTTGCCACAACAATGCGTCACACTGCCACCTATCCACCCGGTGTGCACACTACACTGATACGTCAGAAATTTCCCACACTTTTGCTTCTCCATTTGTGTGCAGATTTACCCCCGAAACACTCGTCTAACTACGGAATAAAACATAAGAACGCAACGCCACTTTTGCCTTTTCTTTTCGGACCGTTCTCGTCTTAAATTCACCTAAATTGTCCACAAGCATGTGAGTGACCAGACGAGTATTTATCAAGATGATGATAAATACACACAGACTTTTACAATTCGTCTCGTGTTCCTTGTGAAAAGATGATCTCAGTGAAAGTTTTATGGATATTGCATCTGGTACGTTCACAATCCAAATCAAGACGGAAAATGACACTTTAAACTCACGACATCAGGTGATTGTTTTCACATCCTCCTCTGGACTCGTCTCCTTTGCATGCTTGTCTGACAGGATCACTCCTCTGGATAGCTACAGGGGTTTACGGGATGTCCGGGACAATCCCACCCTCACATCTTCACGGCTAAGCCCCGCCTCCCTCTCCCCCCCAGCAGGAAAACAAACTGGATCAGGAGCATTAATGCAGCAGCAGGCGGCATCAGCCACCAACCCCACCCTTCCCGTTCCACTTATGACCCCCCCCCCCTCTCCACAATGACATCAGACCGCAGGGGTGAGCCCACAAAGACGAGCCTCAACACTCTCTCTTTCGGCCATCACAAGAAGCATGCTTATCGCTGTTTGTTTGCTCAGGCAACCAGAGTCAACAGCTGGCCAGGAGCAGGAGGAAGGCTTCAATCACGATAATACATGAAAGCTTCTGGAGCCGCACCAAGTTCCTAACCGCTGCACAGGAAACAGAGCGCAGGAACTCGGCTCCACTTGCACTATTTGTGTTCCCGTCCTCGATTGTGGGGGTCGAAGGTGACATTGACCTACGTTCAAGGCTGCGGCTCCCATATTCGGGCGGACGGGTGGAGACGTACACATCTTGAAGAGCACTTAGGCCGTTAGACGCAGGGCTCCCGTCTCACAGGGGTCCGACACATCCTTTCCTCCGCAGGTCAGCGGCCGTTATGCGAAGGGGTCGGATTCTCGCGTTTGTTCGTCGGCGCCGAGCTCGCAATCGATTCGTGAGTTAATTGATTCATCGCTGGTAAATGATGCACTTCGAACGAGCGCTGAACAAGTTCAGAACGGCTCGGCACAAACTGCTGCGTTGTCGCTAATTAGCCACCTGTAAAAGCTAAAACCCGAACCTCCAGAGACGCGTTTGCAAGCGCTGTTGAAGCCGCAGAGAGAGAAAAACTGCAGCCATGCTACTGAAGCTCAGCGGAGGGAGGCGGGGAAACAAAACGAACAGTTTTTTCCCCCCCCCGAACAAAACACTCTCGCTGAACGAAAATAAACACTAATTGCCGTCACTGTTCGAAGACGTCAAACTCCTGAAAATGACACCAACTATTGATGCACTAATTGAGCGAGCAGGCGGTTTTGAAATGATCAGTCTTCAGACTCGTAAGTGTGCAAAGACATTTTTTTTTAAACGGTCGTCACAGACGACCGAGATGCAGGAATGCGTGCGAGGCACTAAAGAAAAAGTCACCAGTAAGCTCATTAGGGATCACACTGCATATATTTCCAATGCAATGCAGGAACAGAAGTCTACCACCACTTTTCACACATGAAAGGTATTTTGTTTGAATATTCCAGTAGTTTCTGGAACAGGTTTTGTATAAATATCAGTATCTTAACGTCTGAGGAGGAGCCCGGCTCTGTCAAGGCAACGTCAAACATTCGGGATGTTTTGCAGGAAAGCCAGGTTTAAAAAAACACGGTGAAAATTAAATAAGCGGTAAATCGAATCTATCTTTTTTCCAAACATCCCCTGTTTTTGACGTGCTTCCAACAAAAGCTCCATCATCTGTTTTTCAATTCCACCTCGTATTTATTGCTCATTCGAGGGCTTTTAGAGGAATATAACAGTACATACATCTGGATCATACATCTCAATGTCCCCGGGAAAATATGCAAAAATGTGCGACAGCGCGTCACCGAGGAAAGTGCGAGTGTTTTCAGATTGAGTCAGTGTCAACAATGAGCACCAGGGAACAGCTTGGAGATGAACGAAAGTCACATTCCTGAGCTGCTCCTCCCCTGCAAAACCAGCCAAAGGTGTCTTTAATAGCGACTTCCAGTAAACCAACGCCTTTGTCTGACTTAAACGATGTGCAAAGTGTCCTAGCTGTTTACATTTCAGTGAAGAATGGGACTCTATGCAGTTTTCTATGACACAAGTGAATCAAATGTGAGCGTTATTCACCTTCCTAATTCCTCATTGTGCTCCGAAACACCTAAAGACCTGATATGAATCACCTCAGACCTTCAAAATAAGAGCCAAACTCGGCACAGGAAGGAGTCCTGTATGGGATGGACTAATTAAATGCAGCGTGGATCCACAAAATCTCCGTCAAAAGCTTCTTTTTACGACCTTCCTCGGGGTCCCGGGGGGCCCCCGGCTCTCGTCGGCGCCAGCCCACTCAGCTTCAACCCCACTCAGAAACTGTGTATATCATGTCCGCCTGTTTACCAGCGCGCGCCGTGCCACCAGTGTCCCAGTAATGCAAGACGTGGGCAAACCTCATAAATGTCACATTGTGTTTAGCCAATCCGTGTATATGAGGGCTGCTCTTTGTGGGCTGAGCCCCGGCAGACCGCGGCAGAGAGGCTTTTAAAAAGCTCAGCCTTCTGCTCCTGATAAATCACCGCGGCTCCCGCGTTGGTCCGGGCGACGGTCGAGCTGTCGCGGCGCACTGCGGAATGATGAAGGTGACGAGGAAGCTACACGGGGACACCGAACTGCGGGAGATTAAAATAACATAAATTACAGGATGGGGACTAATCAAGACTCACACAGTGTCCGAAGTTGGCTTTAGAATAAGTGCGAAGTGACCAGAAGTTTGACACAATAACATCCAACCAATTAAAACTCCCACTCGTGTGTTTTTGAGTGGATAGACTCGTAAAATCTGAGCTGATTACTCAGGACCAGATGTTCTCGAATACAACAACTGCTAGAATTTGACCCAGTTACAAGTCTAATGACTGTTATTAAGACATATTTCAAAGAACAGATTTTTCGAGAGAGTAAAGAAAAATGTTGGTACAAAGAAAAAGCTAAAACACCAATACAAGTCAAAGTAACTCGTAAAGAGCAAGTACTGCGTTTATCTAGAGTGCTAAAAGGTATTTGGAAATAAGTACTTCCACCCTGCTCACAGTTGCCTGGAAAATACATTTTATACACCTGCACAGAGGATGTTTGTATTGCAAACCTATTAAATTCTGACTGTTTTATTGCTTGGTCAAGGTGAGCGTACCAGGTAATATACAATTTATTAACAGTACTCCTGTGGATGTGTTTTTAGCATTGGTATAAGAGCAGTAGATTCAAAACAAGTCTCTGTTTTGCAGGTTCTTGTGGTCTGCAGACACAAACCTGTTCGCCATCTGTTTTTATCAGAAATACCATGTTTTTCACACCATCTGTAAAACATCTTCCAGAGAGATGATTAACTCATTCATGTCGACTCAAAACACAACATGACACCTTTTCCTCCCATGACCTCACTGACCAAATCTCTAAAATATTCTTAATTTTCGGCAGTGCCATGTTTACATTTTTGTTTGGTTGGTTGGTTGGTTTTGTCAATTTATGATTATACAAATATTGTATTCAGTGTTGAAAAGCTTTCAAAAACCACACAGATGCAAAAGTTTATCTTTTTTTTCTTTTTAAATTTTCCCTTTGTGAAAGTGTTGCTTTCTGCCTTGAATGACTTTCAATCCCAGTCGGTGCCTTTGGTTTCCACTAAGACATCGCAAGAGTGAAGCGCCATCTAGCGTTGAAAGGCGAGAATGCCCTGGAGAAGGCGGAAGTGTGAAGACCAGCGTGAGACCTACCAAAGCTCCCATAAACAGAAACGAGCAGCCGAAAACTGAGAGAAATGCGCATTTTTACGCAGGTTTCAGGTTGGTTACATGGGATTTTTTGAGGTTCTCCAACTTTTTAGCATCATAAAATAAATTTGAATATTTATTCTCAGCTTTGAAGATCATTTGACTGATAAAAAGTCATTCAAAACTATTCAAAAGTCTGTTGACAGATTAATCGTGTGTAAGTATTTGTGAATGAAATCACCCTTTAACTAAATAAATGGACCATTAAATGGTCTTGAATTGATCTATTTAGGAATAAACAGCGTAGAAATTGTAGTAAACATGCATGAATACAACATACCATGAATTCGTCCCTAGGTAAAAAGTTTGTGAACCGCCGCTTTGAATCAACCACGCGTGTTCATCCCGGTGTTTTCCTTTTGTTTTGAAAGTCGGCGGGCGGAAGTTTAGCTGCGATGTTGGGGTTATGTGCGCGCGTGCTAGCTGCCAGGCTGCACGCAGGCAGTGTCCGTAGCGGCAGGGGCGCCAGCAGGAGCAACGGTAGCAGCGGCAACATGTCGTACAGCGCGAAGATCGGCCCCTCCATCCTGAGCAGCGACCTGTCCTGTCTGGGCAGCGAGTGCGTCCGCATGATGGAGTGCGGCGCCGACTACCTGCACCTGGACGTCATGGACGGGTCAGTCCCTCGCCTGGCTCGCGGTTAGCCAGCGTGCTAACGGCTAGCAACTGCCACACGCTTTAATGAGTCAAAGTTCGCGTGGATCAGCGAGCTAATCGGCGCCCTGGTCAGAAGTTAATCTATGACAGCGGGTATTTTCAAAAACTGTGATTAAATTGGGAATATTTAAACCACCCAGTGTCAAACTGTTGTTAAGAAATCATAATAAAGCTGATTTCTTTCCAAATTTGAACTTCCGTGTGGCAAAAACTTGTGCAAGATGCTACTTAACACTATCTGCAGGCTGAATCTTTCTCTTTATTCCCTGTTCAGGCACTTTGTCCCGAACATCACATTTGGACATCCCATGGTGGAGTGTCTGAGGAAGTCGGTGGGCCAAGACCCCTTCTTTGGTGAGCTCACAGCCCCCCATAGTCCTGGATAAATCAGTTTTCTACCTCCAAAGTAGTTCAGTCTGTTGTCCTGCAAAATCTTGATCTGTTTGCAAGATTACAGCTCTTCCTCCTTCCTTGGAAGAGGAAAATGAGCCAATGATGTTGTGTGTCGTCGTGCTGTTGTAACCGAGTCGATGTTGCAGACATGCACATGATGGTGTCGAGGCCGGAGCAGTGGGTGAAGCCGATGGCGGCGGCTGGAGCCAACCAGTACACCTTCCACTTGGAGGCCACCACCAACCCAGGGAACCTCATCAAGGAGATAAAGGAGAGCGGCATGAAGGTGGGACGACGGGACCGTGCGTACACCGACACACTCGGTCAAAAACGTTCACATGTGCAAGTTGTATCTGTAACAAAGCAGAAATCTGAATGACAAAGTCATGTACAACTTCATCTTTGTTTGATTGATGGAAGTAGTCATAGTAGAAATGTAGTACTATAGTATTATTTGAGGATATAGGCAATACTTACATGAAAATCAAATTAAAAAGAGTGGATTTGATTTGGATCCACATGCTGAAACCGTGCGGGTGTTTCAGGTGGGTTTGGCCATCAAGCCGGGCACCACGGTGGAGGAGCTGGCACCGTGGGCAAACCAGATCGACATGGCGCTGGTGATGACCGTGGAGCCCGGCTTTGGAGGACAGAAGTTTATGGAGGACATGATGCCAAAGGTGAGCAGAGCAAATAACAAGAGCAAACAGACGGGGGAGGTCCACAAAACGAGTCTTCATTCCAGAAAACTGTGACCATGAAAAAGAACCAGACTGTACATCTTTTTTTTTTGTTCTGTACCTAAAAGGTCGTCATTTTCCTATTATTCTCATACATGTTGCGATAACAGTGAGGTTCAAGTAGCTCTGATATGACATTATGCTGCTGCAAGTACTTTTCAAGATGTTTGGGAAAAACTTTTCCAGATGCACCAATGAATTCTCTCAATTTTCCAGTATTTCTTGCAGTTTTACATGAATTACTCAACAACCCAACATCTCCTTAAAACACAATCACTTCATTGACACTTGTTGGTGAACTTGTTCCTTGTGTAAACAGGTAAAACAAGAAGTATCGCCGGCATGAAGGAAAAACTGAACACTTGACTGAAGAGATACCAAAAGTCGTTGAAGGATGGCGACTAAAACTGCCGGACAATAAAACAAAACCATTTGGTAGTTTTGTTATTGTCAGAGTATAACTTGTTTTTAAACACCCTGTTGCAAAACCCTTAAAAACCAAACTTTTGTTGCATAAGTGGCCCATAAAGTTTAATTTTGACGATGTTGTGAGACTCGTTCCATAAAACTTCCAGCAAAACCACAGAAGCACAAACTATTGTGTAACAGCAGCCCTAAAAAAAGTACATCTGCTGTTTGTGTCATGGTGTTGTTGTTGTGTTCTTCTCTTTCATCCTTCCTTCCCCTTTTTTTAACCGAAGTTGGGTCACTCAGATGTTGTGTAGATGCCACAAGAAAGTTTGTTTTTTGTACTGAACGGTCTCCTAAAGGACATCTGTCTTAACTCTGTGACGTCTCTGTGGGCGCGTTTGATTTGTGACGCAGGTGAGCTGGCTGCGGAGTCAGTTCCCTTCGCTCGACATCGAAGTGGACGGAGGAGTCGGCCCTGACACCATTCACAAGTGTGCGGAGGTGAGCGATCCAATATCCCAGCCAATATGAGCACTAAATTACTCCGGTTAACCACGGGGGGGGGGGGCTCCCATCTCACGGTGTGTGTGTGCGCGCGCTCGTCTTCTCTCCAGGCGGGGGCCAACATGATTGTGTCGGGCAGCGCTGTGATCGGTAATGACGACCCCCGCTCCGTCATCGCTCTGCTGCGCACCGCCGTGGCCGAGGCAATCCAGAAGCGCTCGCTGGACCGCTGAGGTGGCCTACTTACCCTGCAGCGCGCCCCCCCCCCTCCACCGCCCTCCACCACCTGCCCGTCCCAGCAACACACCTCGGCAGCCGGTGGGAACGACTCAATATGGACATTTCTGGGGCAGAGGTCGAGGTTCGCCGCCGGGGCCGGGGCCCTGCGGCCGAGCCGTCCGCCGATGGCCAATTTCACATCTGTCTGGACGTGACTGAAGCTGCGTCGAGTCTCGGCGAGACGGTTTGAACTCCACCCCCCCCCCCTCTCTGCTGCCACAGTTTCCTGTCTGAACAGTTCACTCGAAACGAGTCTTAACTCTGCTGGGAAGCCGCCGTTTCAGGACCGGAGCTGAGGTCACGCTAATCAAAGCGCTAAACATTCCCGATTGTCGATTTGACTCCCACTTAAACAACTTGAGCGTGAACTTTCAGTGGGAATCAAGTGGCCCCGAAAGCACTTTCAGTCAACCTTCAGTTTTTTGTCTCTCTCTGAATTCCATCTCGAATCATGTTCCATCGATTTAAAACAAACTATTTTGGCTCATTCAGTGTTTTTGTTGAAATCAAGTTATTTACTGTACTACTGAGCAAAATTACTGTACGTTACATGTCAACAAATTTTGGTTTTGTGCATTAAAAGGTCTCAAAGGAACTGTTTTGTTTGATTTTTAACTTAGTTAATGTTATTGGTAAATATTGGGAATGTTATGTGCATATGAAAGTATTTTTGAACAAAGGGTCTGAAGATGGTTTAAAAACTCAAAGAAATGTACAAGTTGCCACTGAATTACATGGAAATTGTTTCTGGTTTTGGCAAAGAGAAACTTGAATTTATTCAGTCTCATCGTTTATAAATAAAGGACACAGTGTTTAAAATGAAAAGATTATGAATGAGAAACAAACTGACGCTAAATTATCCTGACTACAATGCAATGACGTTTTTAGTCCACAATAAGTCTTCAACTTTCCACCGTTTCTCCATTCTTGTGCTGCGCATTTTCACCTGTAATGTCGTATCAGGTATTTCAGTCCCAAATGAGGATCATTAGCACTTCCAAAGTTGAAACAGAGCTGGCTGACATGTCGCCCTCTGTCCACTAGGGGGCAGCCTTGGACACAGTCCTCTTAACGAGGCGATCACGACCAAACGGCAAGAAGCTGTGATATTGATTTGAGACATTAATTACCCGTTTTTCGTCGCCTGGAATGAGAAACACTTTCAACAGTCTGTAATGTGTTCGGACTTGGAGGTGTGAGTTGCACAATTACAGAGCTTCGTGCAGGAAGACGGCGAGATGCTGGGAAAAGAGAGAGAGAGAGAGAGTGATGCCTTCACGTCGGCTTCCTGCAGCGGCCGCGCCGGGTTTTTTTTTCTAACCTCTGACATCTTCGCAGAAACTTTCATCGTCCCGTCAGCGCCCGATCAATACGTCCACGCAGCCGCGTTGTTTGTCTGGCGAATTTACTGGACGCGCCATTGTGATGCCAATAATCGTTTAGTCGGAATAAAGCCAGACGCAATCCGGAGAGTGGAAAGAATCGCCAGGAATCGATATGTTTTATTACATTTGTTGAGTCAGACTTGGACGCACGATCTCGCTCTCTTTTTTTTTTCCTCCCCAGAAAGACCAAAGACATGTTGGAGTGTGTGTTAACTCTCATCTCTTTGTCTGCCGAGAGAATCCCTGCTGTCAATGAGAATCACCCATGACACACTTCAAACTGCGAGCAGCTCGCGCTCAATAATGCAGCACATGTCTTGGAGGCATTTCACAGGCCCGCTGAAATATTGATGCCTAAAAATCTGTATTTTCAATTGGACGTCACGTATGGAGGCGCGATAATGCCATCACTCCTGCCCACCGCATCACCTTACACAAGTTGATGCGAGGGGTTCGCGGCGGGCGCGTGCGTGTGGTCGCGCACCAACGGGGACAACAACAAACACACACGCTATCCTGTGACCGATCTGGGGTCTAATAGATGATGACAAGCGTTTTGTACGTCGTTAAAGAAGGAGACACAACCCGTCGCGGCAGCACCGCCAGACTCCTCCAGCCGTGTCGTGGGCTCATTATGAGTTAATTGACAGTTGTTCCTCTCCGCCGTATATTGTGTCCTCACTGTTTACACACCGTCTGACGATCTATTACGACAAAATATCGCGGGAAGAATGAAGAGATATCCGCGCGCCGGGTGACACTGACGGAGTTCGTGTGGAACGGACAGACGATGCCATTACGGTGACACGCACATGCACACTGCCGCGCCACACATGCCGTGCCTCTAACTTATACATCAAAGTCAGTCATGAGAGGCTTCCCGCTCCGATGCCATGACAACTGCATCCACAGGTACCGTCAGCCGTGGTTACGGGCGGCGGTTTCAGGGCTGATGGCTGTGGCGCTCAGGAAAAGAAATGCACACGTGGCATTTTTTTCCCCCCTCCCGATCAAGCGTGAATTGTGCGTCACGAAGAAAAGAAAATGTCCATCACACAAAGGTGGAAAAAAAAAGAAGAGAGTGAAGAGTGAGGAAGGATTTTATGGCGGAGAGACGTCACATTCAGTGTTTGATCCTCGCACCAACTCGGAAGTGGGAGCATTTGTGTCACATGTCAACATGTGATGTGCAGGTCATCCAGCTCAGCCGCATCCAGGTTTTGGTAAGCAAAAACCACAACAGGATACTGGAATGATACTCCAAGATGCTTTGTAATCGCATTACATTTGTACATATAGTTACATCACTGCCTGGTCGCACCGAGAGAAATCCTTCGCCTCGGACGCTGCGATGCTGCCGTCACTTCCTGTCCACGAGAGCAGAAACCACCTCTGCTAATCGACGACTATCGAGCCTTCCACACGCTGATCTGAAGACGCTTCTTGATGTGTCGGCTTGTCGGCTGGGAATCTGCTTCTTTTTATACGCGTGATATTTCCTTTTCTTTTTCCTCTCTCGTGCAATTTCTGCTTCCATTCCCATTTGTTTTGTTCAATCTATTCCCCGCTGCATTCCTCTTGCCTCCCCCCCTCCCTCCCCCCGTCCTTTCCCCCCCTCTCTGGGATAATTATATAGCAGAATTATATCTTTCTGCTGCTTTCCTCGTCCTCAGCACTAACGGCACATTAGTGAACTTGCTTCGCCTGCTCCCGCTCATTCATAATTACTCGGCGTCCCACCGGAGAACAAGATGCACATTGCTGATTAGCTCGCTGTTGTTACCAACTTTACTTATGCATAAAGGCCTCATCTGATTGAGTGCGCATCACCGTATTAACAATTAAAAACAACTTGCTTAAGATAACAGTACAAAAGATCTCTTTGCTTTGCCCTCCAGCAAGGTTGGCTACATGTACAGCGCTCACTGTAAATATGATGGATAACCAGCCACCTTATTGCGAAGGAGGCGGAGGCGGGGAAGGAGGGGGTGGGGGGAGGGGGTGGGGGGCGCGTTGCCCTCGTTGCCTCTCAGCTCCTGTTTACAATAATGATGTGTGAAATGCCTGAAGGCTCGCTGCAGCGCCGGTTGCATTATGAGCTTATCTTTACTTGAAGGAGGTAATGTGCTCGCGTCGAAGTCTTTTATACGGCCGCTTCCGTCTGTCTGCCCGCTTTTCGGGTGTCTGGAGGCGAGCGAGAGTCGGAACTCCATCGCTTTCCAGACGTATAGCGCGTCAACGCTCGACTCCGAGCCGTGCCCCGCGACACAACTCTGCAAAACGCCAGAGTCAGACGGTTGTTTGTGTCGGTCCAGGACTCCGGAACGCAGTTATGCTGACTGCAACGCGGCAGGACGGATGATTTATGTCGGCGGTTCGCGTCTGGAACTCCATCAGGGTTTCACTCCCCTAGAAAACGGTTTGCAAAGAGGCGGGCACGTCGAGGACCTGCAGGCGATTGGACGAACCACCTATCCGTCACTGTCTGACAGCACAAGAGTTTGGCCGATCAGGCCGAAGAGCGAGTCGCCTCCAGGAATGAACGACAGCGCTCCAAGGACGCCGATCGTCTGGTCAACCTTCGGATTTTTCATGCAAGCAAAACAGAAATACTGCACAGAAAAATTTGTAACTACGTTCGAGGGACTAACCCTGAACCCAAGACCTGCTGGACAACATGGAGCTCGACCAATCAGGCTTCAGAGTGAGTCACTTCCTGCTTTCTTCATCTTATCCGCCTCTCAGAATGAATGAGTTTCTCAAGGACGCCGATCGTCGACATCGTTTCGAAGGAGATCTGCGCAGACCGACGTGAATTCACCTCCGTGTTTTTAAGGCAATGCTGATGCTGCGAAACCTTCGGCCGAAGGATTGCAGAGAAAAAGTTGTAGCTATATTTGTGGCTCTAAATTCCTCAAATGAGACTCGACTTGAACTCCTACGAGGCTCCGATGTTTCAATGATCGTTCATGACTCGGGATCCGAAACGTCGTGCAGCAACAAACCTCAAAAGCTCTCCGTGGTCTCTTCTTTTTTTTCTTAGTTTTGTCGGCATAAATATACTTAAGACTCAAGCCGCTGTATATTTATTTAGCTGTATGTGAGAATGCATTTGTTGGTTCAGAGGCAGCGAGGCGCTCGCAGCCTCACAGAATTGCTAATGTGGCCGTTGACTAGTCTCCTTTAAAAGCGCCTGCGGGCCACTATTTCCTCCCCGCCTGCTCCTGTTCACCAACACTTTATGTTAAACTTCCTCTGGTAAACACAGTCTTAAGTCGCCGAAAGCTCTCGCCTGCTTCTGGAGGAGCTTAAGAGATAAACTGTCTCTATGTGGTGAAAAAAAAATAAACCTCTTTTGTGATTTTTTTCCCCTTGAAAACCTTATTAATTTCTTTTTTTTTTTCCTTTTTTTTTACAAGGCTGTTTGACCCATCAGGTATGAAAATCACCAATCTAAATCCCTCAATAAAACAAATACAACAATGAAGGCTGGCGCAGCTAATTAGCTCCACGTCGGAATCTCAAGGCTCTCCCACGGCGTCGCAGCGCGAGAGACTAAACGCCGAGGTCTCGGGGGAAGATCGCGGCGAACTTCGCATCGCTCCGCTCCGTCTCCGCCAGAGCCGGCCCAGCTACACACACAATTTTAGCGGCTATCAATAATGGATGAATTGAGAATATTTCCGAGTGCATGTTTGTAAATTTGTGCATGTTTTTAATCCATAATGAATGAATTGGGACCATCAGCGTTTTTGTTGTTTGTATGTCAGTAGGTGTCGTGTTTTTGGGGGTTTTTTTTTCTTTTTTGAATCAGCGTGAAAGCGGCGCGGTTTCGCCTGGAGAACGGGAGATAATCATCAGCCAAATCTTGCCTCATTTTTTTTTTTTATCAACAACCATGACTAACACACCCGAAAACACGCACATCGATTCTTGAATCCTCTTTTTTTTCCCCAACAAACTCTCCAGCAGAATTCACACAGAGATTACCGACCGCTGCCGACACGAAACCGCGGCGCTACTTTCGGGCAGAACAGGTGGTTCGGTTCTGCGCGCTTCCTGCGCTTCTACATCGGCCCCTCGCTCCCTCCGTCTTCAACGTTCGTGCATCAACATGTCTTTTCGTGACTCATCCATGTGAGTCACACAACGCCCCAAAAAAATCAAACGCTGGCGTGTGAACTTTAAAGCGCTGCCTCCGTCATGTGTCATCTTCATGAGCAAAACAACCACCTCTACCTCGCTTATATATATAGACGCTTCGCATTGTGCGTGAGACGGGATGTCTTTATTCACCCAGGCAGCGATTTGTGAGGAAGATGAGACGAAACATGGTAGGTAAGTAGATAAAAGTAGAATATAGGGAAGAAAAGCGAGACCGTCTTCTGCATTACAGGTTTGCCGGTTGCAGAGACTAACGAGTCTGTATTGCTGAAGTTTGGCAACAACGTTTTATTGTGGAAAGTACAGGAAGTGTAACTTTCAACCAACTTTTCCACATGTGCTTGCAGGAATGTAAGTCTAGGGTTCATCCCATGAGTTTCGCTCTCGATGCCTGAAGAGGTGAAAGTTCTGCCTCGCTTAGTTTTGGAAAAAAAAAATGGTGTGGAATCTTTTTTGACAGTGAAAATGTTTCAGTCAGGATTATAAAAGTAGCCGTTTTATCATTTGGATTCACAGAAAAAGCGTGTCCCCCAAAAC
>JASSRZ010000023.1:13021105-13031548 GCA_032164315.1 Malacoctenus gilli | reverse complement strand
GGCCGGAGAGCACGCCTGTGTGTGTGTGTGTGTGTGTGTGTGTGTGTGTGTGTGTGTGTGTGTGTGTGTGTGTGTGTGTGTATTGGGGAGGCAGCGCCGCCGAGCCTTTCCTGCCTGCTCCCACTATTAGCCACTGATTTACATGGGGAGCAGCAGCACTGTATCTGGCTCTGAGTTATGACTTCAATTACAGCAGCAGCAGGACACACAAGCGCTTGTGTGCACACATGAATGAATGCATGCACGCACGCACACACACACACACACGCGCACACACTCACAAACACACACACACACACACACGCGCACACACTCACAAACACACACACACACGCACACAGGTGCTTGTGAGGGAGATGGAGAGACACAACACAGAGAATCTCATTGTGTCTTGCAGATTGGACCGAATAAGGAAATGAGCCCAAGATTGGATTGGTTTTGACAGAAAAGAGAGTGTGTGTGCGTGTGCGAGTGTGTGTGTGTGTGTGTGTGTGTGTGTGTGTGTGTGTGTGTGTGTGAGAGGCAGAGTCGAGGGGGTTTGCTCTTGTGAGGAGGAAGACATGGAGGGGAGGACTTGACCTTGAGTGTCTGGAGCAGACGTGATTAATCAAAAACCTTTTATGAAATTATTTTCTGTTTCACCGCCTCCCCTCCGACTCTCTTTATTTTTCACGCCTTGTGACGGATCCACTTGCGAGGGCCTTTCGGATTATTCACATGCACGATATAGAAAACTTGCGGTCGCCCCCCCCCATCCACACGACGACGCCCCAGGTGAGCTCGTGGCAAAGCCCAACGACATCCAGTCCCACCAAAGAGGCCACGGAGCAGCTTTACAGCCCCGTCACTGGCAACAACACCCGTGATAAAAGCCAACGATCGCGCGCAAACGTGCACGGGAGGGCCGCCGCGTTCCTATTATCGGGGAGACACTGACAGCGGCGAAGAAGCTATTTGGAGAAAAAAATGTAAACATCATGGAGAGAATTATGAGGGGGAGGAAGGAAGCAGGGAATTATAAAATATTGAAAAATCACAGGAGTGAGGAAGGAGCTGGGGGCGTGCGCGCCGGGAAACATGCAGCTAAGTGAGAGCGAAGGGGAGCGGAGACATTAGAGGCATCGCGAGCAGAGCGAGGAGAAACTCCGAAAGGAGGACAGCGCGAGAGGACGACGCGAGGGCGATCGGCCGGGCCTTAATGAAGACGGACGGCGCCCGTCCATGGCCCGATAAGCGGGGGGATATCCAACGGCCGCGCCCGGTGCCGGGCGCCATCAATAAAGGCGGGCGCCGCGTGGCGACTCCTTCAGCGGCGCGAAAAGGGGAGCGCGCGCGCAGCATCTGTCGGTGTCGGGCCGCATTAAACGGGGAAGCACACCCTCGACTATCCCAAAGAGAGGCAGCAACGGCGGCGGCGGACAGGATAGTGGGAGGAACACATCCTCTAACTCAAAGCGCGAGAGACGGAGTGAACGAGGAGGAGGAGGAGAGGAGAAGGAGACAAATAACCCCCCCCCCAAAAAAGAGCCCCCCCCCTTCCTCCTCCTCCTCCTCCTCCCTCCCTTCTCCCTCCATCGCCGTCTTTCCTGTATCGTGATGTTTGATCATTTGAGAGAAAGGTAGCCGGGGCGAGCGTAGGTGTGCGAGGAGGGATGAGGAGAAACTCTAAGTGGGGCAGCCCCTGCAACCCCCCCCCCCTCCCCTCGCCATTTTCATCACAATCATCAGTCTAACTCAGCCAATAGCCAGACGGCCTTAATATCGCACTCCCCCCTCGCCAAACACACGCACACACCAAAATGCGCATGCACACACTTAGATGATGAGGAGAGAAAGAAACGTATCGATCTCCCTAAATCATCATTAATCTGAACTCCGCTTCCATTAGGGAAGATTCGGCATAATTAGTTTTCCGCCTTTCTGGTGCGCACGCGCGTCCCGAGTTACGGGCAGGCGATATTGGATGGCGCGTGCGGAGACGGAGGCCTCCCCTTGCGAGCTGCCATGCGTAACATGTGTTTCGCCGTTATTGCATTTCAGGAAGAGACAAAGAGAAAACTCAATCAGCGGAAATCTAATCGCGCCGCCGTCCGTATGTGCCGCCGCGTACGGCGTTTATGCGACTTCTGTGCGTCCGCGGACATACTTTGCTGTGAGGAATAATATTGAATCATGTTCCATCATAGGATAATTACACTTTTGCTCCGGGCGGTAACCCCCCCCCCCCCCCCGATGAGTATACACATGCTGCTTGTTTGTGTAGGATGATGTTATTTGTGCTCCTGCGCGTGCAATGGTTCTCTCTCGCAAGGCGGCCCGTGGCGGCTAATTTCAGCTCGGCTGCGCCGCGGGCCGCACCCGCACAATGGACGTTAAAAAATAAACCTCGCGTGCACACGTACGCGCGGATACAGCGGCGAACTCGGCTGATATGACCCCTGGGACTTGGACACAGGCAGCACGCCGCTAATAGGATCTGGAACAGGAAGCGCGGGGGCCCGGGCTGAGCCACAGGCGCGGCGGCGGCGGCGGTTTTGACGGAGCGCTGCGATGACCGGCTGCTCGCCGCTTCCGAGCGGGGGGTTCGGTCCGGCTTTTATCTCCATCCAGCGCTTCTCTTCGGCTGATCTAAGATGCATGGATGTTGGATCAAGGATTCTTTTTCTGATGCGAGTTTTCAGCCTTTTTTCTTTTGAAGTCGTCGCACAATAATTTAATGAGGAGCGTCACTCCAGTTTTTTTTCCCCCCCTTTCTTTTTGCAGATCTTCCTCGTGCAGGCACACGCGGAGACACACACACACACGCACACACACACACACACACGCACACACACGCACACGCACACACACACACACAGAGCTTCTTTTTGAATGCAAGACAGTGGTGAAACGGACCATCAGAGAGCTGAGGGAAGCAGTTTGCCTGCAGTGCGTCGGGGAATCGGGGGTGAGAGAGGCTCCTGTACACATGCAAAGTAAGCATATGAAATATTTCAAGAAGCACATCACAAGGGGCCGGGACAGGGGCACTCATGCAATAAGTTTGACATGCACACAAGAGTGTGTATGCGCACATAACGCCGGTGAGGTAGCAGCTCATGCATATTGAGCAGGTACCGCTGGAAGCATGATTTAAAGTCTCTCAATTATGTATCTGGTCAGATGCTGTCTTTGCTCACATCTCATTACACACATCGCCCCCCCCTCCCTTTATGCCAAGTTCCCCGACAGAAAGGCTGGAAAATGCCAGCCGCTCTTTCAGCCAGGAGTGGTTAACATTTAGGAAAACGGAGCAGATGGGTTGGAAGAGGCGTCGGGCCTGGAAAAGACGTCCCGGCGAATGAATCATCCGTCGAAACGAGGGTCTGACGACGCAAAAAACGGAGAGAGAAACGCGCCGGGTTTTGGTGGAGCCGAACGCGACCGGGACAGAGCCGGGACTCGGCGACCAATCAGATAAAGGAATTACTCACTCGTACCCCCCTCCCCCTACGCGACGGCGCCCTTACGCGCCGAATGATCGCGCCGTTACGGTTCCTGATTGGATTTCAGTGGGCAACTGATCACATCGTCACGGTTACTGATGGCATTACCGAGGTAACTGATCGCCTTGTCATGGAGACGGACCCTGCGAGGAAAGACCGGGAGGAGGACTCCAAGCACCTGCGTTCGTGTGTGTGTGTGTGTGTGTGTGTGTGTATGTATGCTCAAGACTTTTCTAGTTAAGGATAAACAAAGTAAACTGCACATAGGGGGAAGGTAAATGAGCATTCAGGATGATAAGTCGATTTTCAAATAACTCCTGAAGGGCCGGGGAATTGGTGTGTGTGTGCGTTTGTGTGTGTGTGTGCGCGTGTGTGTGTGTGTTCTGCATGAGTGGTTAAGGTTAGAAGCAGAGTCAGTCAGGCAAGTAAAGCGCTGTTTCTGCTCTGCGTGTGTATGCAGGTCTCTTTACATCGGTTTGCATTGGCGTCCATCCGAATCGATATCGCGGCACGAGAGAGCGGGGACCGTCCGCACCGCACGCGCGGCGACGCGTCTCGCTGCCTCGCCTTTAACGCGTTATCGATCATCGCGGTCTGCGCCCCGGTAGCCCGATGCGGCGTCTTGCTTATCCCCAGCTAAGCGCGAGAGACGGGAGGCCGCGGGCGCACGACGCTCACGGACGACGACGTTTCGAAACACGTCGCCGACGTTATGACCACAAGTTGGTAAAAAAAAAGCTGCGTGTGAAGCCGCCCGTGCTGCTCAGATTTCTTCGGTTGGACCAGACAAATCTGGGCCGATACTTTGCTGAACCTGCTCCAGAAAAAAAATACTTGAAAATTGTTTATTTTCGGAGTATGGCTGAAGCACGTTCACCTGAATAAATGAAGCGTCCCACTGTAGAGGCTCACCGCACCCGGCTAAATTGGGCCAATGTGCCCGTGTGTTTTTTGGTTGCGTTCTCCCACTAATTGGGTTGTTCTGAATGGGTTTTTCCCTGCGTGTGTGTGTGTGTGTGTGTGTAGCACAGAGGGCCAATGAGGCCGGCGCCGACAGTTTAATGCCTCCGCTGAGGAAAAAGGTTCAAGGACGGATCGTTCACTCTCTCTCTCTCGCTCTCTCTCTCTCTCTCTATCACACTTTCTCACTCCCGCCGTCTCCAATCCGTTGCTTCCAACTCTTTCACCCCGCTCACTCAGTTTTCACTTCCTGTGGGATATTTAGCAACCCATTCACCGCGCTCCATTAGGAGACTCCGCCCTGCCCCTGCCCCTGCACGCGCACAAACACACATCCACGCACCGCACACCCACACACACACACACACTCCAATTAGTGGCTAAACCAGAGACTAGGAGCAATTAGAGCAGGCAGAAATCCTCTAAGCTCTGGTGAATTTGCTCAACGTGTAAGAGTGTGTGTGTGTGTGTGTGTGTTTGGCTTCGCGTGTGTTTTTCTGAATCTGTGTTTATCCCTGTTTGTGTGCTGGTCTGTGTCTGCTCCAATTAGGCGCGTGGCCGACTGGCACGCCGCCGCGCCGCGTTACCTGGCTGCAGGACGCTGATGCCGAGCAGGTTGGAGGTGCGGTTGGCGACTCTGCTCCAGCTGCTGTCGTAGTTCTTCCGCCACAGGACCGCCGTGCACTGGTACTTGCCGGCCTCGCGGCGCCCGGCCCGCGTGACCGACAGCCGGAAGTTGGTGTTGGAGTGGGAGCGGTCCACCGTGGTGCGGGTGCCCAGCCCCAGCAGCTGCTCCCCCCACTGCAGCGTGCCCTCGCGGGTGAACGTCACCAGGTCTTTGAACTCGCCCCGGTCCTCGTCGTCCGGCTCGGCGGCGGCCGGCATGAAGCGCCAGGTGACCGACGTGGGCACGCGCGGGTTGTGGCGCGGCTTGACCAGACACAGGAGGTCGAAGGAGTCGCCGAAGGTGATGGACGGCGTCCGCGAGGAGGCCGACACCATGAAGGAGGACTCTGGTGGGCGGGGAAAGACGAGAAAGCGACAAGATTAGGATGTGATCTCCTTAAATCATCTTTTTATTACGCTGCTAATGATCGCTTCCGCCTCACACATTCGCATTTCGCCACAATTTGAAGGCTTTTCTCTGGTGAAAAGCGCCGCTAATGCGAGAATTCAGAACATTTCCTTGGAAATAACTTTCCCTTTATATCCTGGCAACAAGGAGGAACAAAGCCAACTGCTCGAACAAATAAAAACAGGATTTACTCAGAGTTCAGTGACCTATACTGTAGGTAAAAGGCCTTTTTTTTTCCAATTTCCCCTCGTATTTTTCAGCATCATTATGGCCCGAGCGCCTAATGACAGCTGTGGAGATGCGAGCGCGAGTGTCTGCCTGCCTGCACGCCCGGTGCCTCGGAGAAAAAAAATTAATGGTGATGCAACAAAGCAAGAAAAAAAAAAACCCCGGGGAGAGATTTCCTCTAAGCGCCGATGTTCGATCTACGCCCAGCTCCGAGCCAAGTCTAAACTCTCCTCATTAAGCTAAAAACATTTGCACCGACTCCATATATTATTGCCAAGATACACCTACACTGGAAACGGCGAGCGAACGAGAAAAAAAAAAAAAAAAGGCGAGAGACGCTCGGCGGGGAAAAGAAATAAGAAAGAGAGAAAAAAAAGCTGGTCTCGGTTGGCCTTTAATAACCCGGCCCTGCTGCGCCTATTTTTGGTCTTTTCAATAAAAGGCTGCACGTGAATATTACAAAAATGGAAATATGCTGAGAAAAAGAGAAAGAGGAGGGAATGGAGACATCGCGGCGAAGTCCGATTTTGCCCCGTCGAGTAATTCATTGTTCTCTGGAGTTTCTCCATTATGTTCATATCAACAGCCTTGTTGCCATCTGCCTGCTCCTCACCCCCCCCCCCCCCATCACCCCTCGTCCTTTGACAGCCATCATCCCCCCGGTGTCCTTCAGGGTGTGTAATCAATGGCCCTCCGTCCAGACTCGGCGCGGCTCGGACCGCCGCCCGGGGCCATAATTCTCCAGCAGACAATAACTCTCCCCTCTCACTCTATCTCCCATCTCCCCTCTTCTATCTATCCATCCATCCATCCACCCCCCCCCCCCCCCCGCCGCCTCTCCGCCGCCCGTGTCACGGAGAGAGGAGGATTCACACCGCGGCATTGTTCCATACGGCTCTATTGTTCCCTGAGTGCGAAGCCGCTCGGCTGGTTTCATTCACGGTGCGAAAGTTGATGGAGAGAAAGAAGGAGCCCGCGAGCGCATCGCTATGCGCCGGCTCGCGCGTGCACATGTAGGCCCCCTCGCTCCTACATCTCAGACACAATAAGTGCCACTTAAAGCAATCAGCTGGAAAGACGACTCGCGAGCGAGCTGCTTTGTCTTCGCCATGGCAACAGATACACGAGATTCCCAGAGGACATCCGTCCACCCGTCCATCTCTCCATCCTACCGCTCCCTCCGGGTCTCGTCTGCAAGCTCACCGAGTCCATAAAGGAGGGGGAGGGGGGGGGGGGGCTAAATGACGGGCCGGTGGCCACATATAATAATAATATGCTGAGCTACAGTCTGGAGAGCGGTTCACTCGGAGGACAGGTCAATGTGAAACACAATCAGAGCTCCAGAAAGAAAAGTGGAGCACGCAGAATTCCTCCTCTCCCTCTCTTTTTTTTGGCAATTTTCGAAGACGCAAGAAGCACGGAGGCGAAGCGGGACAAAGAGAAAAGAAGTTGGAAGCGAAATAAGTTGTGGATTCGCATGACAGGTTTAGGTCCAATAAAACGGCGGCTGGAAGCTAAAGTGAGAAAAACGAGGGCCAAAACAAATCCGAGACCGAGTGGAAGCACGCGCGCTGACCGTCACACCAGAGTGCGCGTTCAGAGGGTGCTTTGATCAACAAGCATGGCGGGAGGGAAGAAGCGACGTCAAGGAGGGTAACCGAAGAAAGATGAGCAGCGCTGGACTTCTTTCCCCTCTTTTGCATAATGTCTCCCTTGTTTCTCAAACTAATGTTTCTGTTGTTGCCCCAACTTAACAAATGGCCACTTAAAAACTGACATCTCCTCTCCGCAGCGCCGCTGTGTGCTGCAGCGGGGAGCTAATCCGTTCGTTGCACGAGCGTGCGTGTGCGTTTGTGTATATATGTGTGTGTGCGCGTCGCACCCAGCGCCGGCCGGGCCTGCCAGCTCCTCGCGGCTTCGCTCCAGTGGCTTCCTCAGCCCGCGCCGAGGATGTTCAGCTTAACTCGGCAACGACAGAGGAGACCCGCCGACTGTGAAACACATTGCCGCCGCATTTCCATCCTAATAATTCCGCCTAATCCATACGGGAGCGCGCGAGTGTCCGTGGGCCCGCGATGAATGTCACGGAAGCGCCGGCGATGGGAGGCTGGGGGTGGGTTTTACCTACACTTTGGGTCACTCGGCTCGCTCGCACGGTGGGAGTTCGGGGGGACGCGAAACGAGTCCCCGAAACGCCAACGATTAATTTTTTAAGGAACAGCCTTGTTTTGAGATTTAGGTTAGAGAAAAGTCAGACTCCTGGCAGGAAATGACTGTATGTCAATGTGAAAGTCCCCTGAAGCAATAAAAAAACAGCTGAGCATGTGTGTGTGTGTAAGTGTGTGTGCCATGATAGCTCTTTCCCCTGAGCGCTGCATGAATAAACCATACTGTGTGGACGGCATGTTTTTCCTGCGCCATTCATCACTCTTTAGCAAATCACAAACCATCTGCTTTGTTTTGAATCGCTCGGCCATGTGCGCCGACACGCCGCGCTCCTCCGCATGTTCACGGGCCTTGAAGGTAGCAGAGCGACGGTTCATCGGCGGAATAACTCACCGACGGTCCTGACCGTGACGGCCTTGGACGCCGTCTTCTCCCCGATCGTCTCCCAGGTCAGCTCCGGCTCGGTGCCGCTCTGCAGCCACTCGGTGACCGAGCAGCGGTACTCGCCCTCGTCGCCGGGCAGCGCGTTGTACAGCGAGAGCGAGAAGGCGTCGTCCCGCGCCTTCTCCACGCGCACCTCGCCGTAGCCGGAGCGCTCCCTGTAGGCGGCGCCGTGCCGCACGGTGCCGTCCCGGTCCACGGAGGCCACCTCCTGGACCGCCTCGGGGTCCTGCTCGTCCGTCCACTGCCAGACGACGGAGAGCGGGCCGGTGGTGGACTGGACCGAGCAGATCAGCTGGATGGCGTCACCTTCGGGGACCTCGGACGAGTTACTGGACAGCGACACTGTGATGTTGCTCTCTGGGATGGAGGAGAAAGAGAAGCATCATTAAGAAAAAAACGTCATTTCAGAGGAACTCACTTTCAGTTTTACATGTTTTTCGCAATTCATTGAGTTCAAAGACTTGGTTTCATGTGTAAATGTGTTCCACAAATTGCATATTTGGCTGCTGCGAGGCGCCACCTTAAATGGTTAGTAAGGTCTAAGCCAGGTGTTCGCGTGTGAGGCGGTTTTAGTTCTGCCAAAGGAGCTCAAAACGTTTCCCATCCGACCAAAAACGAGTCCCCTGAAACGCTCCTTTGGATCGCAATTTAGCAAAGTCCAAAGAAGTTCTCGCAGGTCTTTTCATCCACATTTGGCTCCTCGTCAGCCTGATTAATGTTGAGACACTTAGGGCTGCGTTTGAAGCCTTTATGGCCAACGTCCCGCTGACCGTTACCAGCTAAAGGCCCGACAAATAAACCAATCACCGAGACCACTGTGTCCGGGGAAAAACTGCAGACCTTCAAAAGTGATGAAAAATATCATTAAGACTTCAGGAAGCATCTTAAAATTCACGGCTGGGCTCTTGTCCTGATGTGAACCGAGGGGGGATCTCATACACGAGCGCACGTGCATGCACTCCAGTCGCTCTGAACAGCATCCAATAAGGGCGGCAGACACCAGCTCCAAACACGTCCCAAGGTTAATTAAAGCGGCGATAATGTGCTCGCCTTGATTGCGACGGGAAAAAAAAGGGGTCTGAAGAGCTGCTTTTACGCGTCACACATTTTGATTCCTCACTGCAGGTGAGGAACATTTTTAATGCAGAAAACGACGGATCCACGAGGGGAGTGAACGTGTTTAGGGAAAAGGATGCTTTGAAACACATTTGTTATTGACGATAAATGTAATAATTATACTTTAAAAGTCCTCTTTTTTAATTAGTTGGAATTCAAGCCAGCACTGTACTCAAATTAGTCTCCATATTTATTCACGAAATGATTTCTGTATTTCAATTTTGTCCTTTTTCTTAAAAATCGCTTGAGTTTGTTGGTTTGTCTGTTTGTGAACAACAATAACTCAAAAACTTGTCAATGGATTTGGATGAAATTTGCAGGATGAGTGAGAGACGGTACAACGACCGGCTGATTGAATTTTGGTGGCGATCCGCTCATCAGGTGATCAAAAATGACAAAAAAAACGACATTTTTTCAGCATGTAGTAACAGTGTATCGCCACTTGGCGGAGAGTGCTCTCTCCGAGAGCGAATTGTTCAACTCAGACTCATTTGAAATCAAAGCTAGAGAGCCAAGCTTCTTAAAAGGAGACAGTCTGAGTCTAAAGAATATCTCACATTGTAGGAAGGAAAAAAAAATCCCCAACCCAAAAGCACGACAGGTGAAAAAGAAGTACAGAAAGTTCCCCGGCACCTCAACTTCTCGCAGTGAACTCCAGACAACAAGAATTACTCTTCCTGTGTCAAAACACTCGGAGAGCCGAGGAGGCCGGGGGCAACAAACCACCGAGCCCTTTTCCCGGGTGTATAGCTTAGCCCTGTCGAGGTATCGCCGGCTTGTGTGTTCTGGTGGAGGCTGGTGGGTGTGTATGGGAGCATGTGTGAGAGAATAAGATAGCGCAGTTTTGTTTCTGGCCCTGGGCACATCAGAGTGACAGCCAGAGAGGAGACGCGGGTGAGAGTGTGTGTGTGTGTGTGTGTGTGTGTGTGTGTGTGTGTGTGTGTGTGTGTGTGTGTGTGTGTGTGTGTG
>JASSRZ010000023.1:13000098-13017920 GCA_032164315.1 Malacoctenus gilli | reverse complement strand
CCCCTTGGTTTCACCTCTGCAATAAAAAAACACATCTAATTAAAATTCTCTTCGGCTGTCTGAAACGAGGAGTCATGCGCTCCCTCCTCCTCCTCCTCCTCCTCCTCCTTCTCCTCCTCCTCCATCTAAGACAACAGACAAGAGTAAACACAGCTCATGCTCGTGCTTCCTTCTGGCCAAATCTGTGCCTGTTGTCTGCTTGTGGGCTCATGTGTCTGCTTGCATGCGAGTGTGTGTGTGTATGTGTGTGTCTGTCTGTGTGTGTGTGTGTCGTCCACTTTTATTTGTTACTTTAATTTCCACATGATGAGTACGGTATGTATCAGAGACAGCTGCTTTGCATCTCAGTGAGGTGGTCGCCCCGAGCTGTAATTACAAAGACTTTAAATGGGCAAACACACTCATGTGGAAAAGTTCAAAGCCTGCCCCTGGTGCAGGGCTCATTATGGGGGGTGGGGGGGTCGTTAGCACAGGGGGGAACCAAATACTGCACACCCCGACGTAAATCCACACGCATGCCTGACATGAGCAGCATTCGTGTGGATGAAACCTTGAATAAAAAAAGTTTAGATTCGCTCCGCGGCTGGAAGATAAAGAAGCATCAATGAAGGAGAATCGGAAACAAATAGCATCATTAGTCGTGTTAAAGGCTCGCAACAACACGAGAGTCTGTGCAGTGACATTTGAACATGATTATTTGCGGGAGAGAAGCATCAAAAACAGTTGTTCAGGGACGGCCCAGCGTGGCGCTTCCACAATCGCAGTCGTCTCGGCTTGAAAAGTAGCAGCGACTAAATCGTGCTCATGAGGCGACGGTTCGTCCATTCGATCGGCTTCTGGAGCATCTTTTGGGTAATTAAATGGGAGGGGCTTATCCCAGATGACGCCGAGCGAAGGCAGGTACACCCTTCACACACTTTCACACCTATTTACCGTTTAAATTTTAATCGATCTGCATTTTTTGGGAGGAAACTGGACGAGGAAACTCAGGCAGGCACCGGGACAACAAGCCCACCCCGATTCGACACCCCCCCCCCCCTCCCTCCCTCTCGGACATCCGTTCTGTGAGAGCAGACCGCCAGACGCTCTGCAGCCCTGATAAGATAAGATTCAGGCGAATTAAAAGGGGGAAAAAAACTGAATGAATAAACAGGCAGAGGAGCAGAAAGTGTGAATGCGAGGGAAGCGGAAGGATACAGTAATGAGCTGGGACACGGGCACAGAAAATGAGAGGTGATGTGAGAGTCGGGTACAAGGAGGGGAGGTGAGAGAGAAGAGTGAAAAAAGCAGATATGGTGAAGAGAAAAAAAAAAACAGAAAGTGAAAGGTACATTAGGATTCTGTCTGTGGCTCGTCTCTCTGATGCCGGCTGTGGGTGATTAGCTGGTGATGGGGCTGTCTTGAGATCCACTCCATCTTTTATAATAGGAGCCTAATGGAGAAGCCGCCGCCGCCTCCTGCTAAATTTCCCCCTCGCATGCTCCCAGTCAAATATGCGTTAGGGGCAGGTGGAGCCCCAGCGACGCTCCCTCAAGCCTGAAGGAACGCGAAGCCGCCGGCCCGCCAGGTGACGAGCGCGCGCGCACGCGCGAAGGAAAACAAATCAGAATGAACGCACACATACGCCGGGGGTTTGTGCACTAACACCCGCAGCCGCCGCTGCTTTATTCCCTTTGTCGCGCAACAATACCTCCATCCATAATAGATTACAAGGAAGACAGGGAGTGACAAAGGGGGTTGAGAGGAGGGATCCTCGTGGCTTTTGTCTCCTTCTCTGAAGGAGCAGGAACTCATCCGACAACCCCCCCCCCCCCCCCGCCCGCTTTACATCCCGGGCTCGCCGCTCTCCTCCGCATCCACGCGGCGCTATCTGGGGCAACCATCGAGTCGCGCCGGTCCAGTGCGGATCCGAAGCTTAATGGTGGAGGAGGAGGAGGGGGGGGGCAAAACGATTCCACTTTGAAGTGATTTACTGGCACGAGCCACTCGCCACCGCATGCTTCCTTGGTAATTGAGCTAATGTCGGAGCAGTTTATCACCCATCTCCACAGCCCCCTTTTCTTGGAAGCGCACAGAGCGATGCTTTATGCATGTGGGCCACGGCGCAGCGGGTGAGACGGGGGGGGTCGGGCGGGGTGAGAGGCTGCGGGAGAGCGTGTGGCCGCCGCTCGTAAAGCCGTCGCCGTCCCGGGGCCTTCCTGGTCCGGAGGTTGACAGCTTATTAGATTATTATCATGCGAGACGTATTAGGCCGTCAGCCGCCGCCGACACGTTTCTTCCTCTCTCCCACACGCTTTCATTATGCGCCCCTTGTCACCGGCTTTTCCCCGGGCCATCCCCCACTCCCGCTCCCGCCCCCACCCCCACTCAGTTACTTCCTTCCACCCACTCATTAGGGGATTTCTGTATACAGATTTGGCAACAGCATGAAAAAGAAAAAAAACAAAAAAAAAACCACAACCCAGCAGTGTTTCTCACACTAATTTAGTCCCTGACAAATTAACTGGTGGAAACTGCTGGCGAGCTGTGATTGAAAAACCCATATTTTGGCTTCTGAACTCTGGGGCCACTTGTAGCCGGAGGGGGGAGGTTGTTTGCGCGTAAGTCGCGGGTCCCCCGTGTCGAACGCCTACGCCATTTGGAGCCGGGTATATGTATTCTTGGATGTGCTTGTAATGTTCCCCATCAAACCGACAGTAATACAAAAGTAGGGAGTCTGTGGAGGTTTCGTTAAGCTCTTTTTAGTCGGCTAATGAGCTTAGAGTGCGATACTGATCAGCAATCAGAGGAACTCAGCCCACATGCAGGCATGCGCCGCCCGTCAAAGGACACGGAGGGGATCTCGGCCGACGTCTCGCGCCGCTCCCCCTCCCAGACACAATCGTTCTCCTCCCCGACTGGATTAGCAGCGAAGGGCATCAGGTGCAGGAATTACAGGGTTGCTGGTTCAACTCCGAACTCCTCGTATCGGAGAGCATCGGCGGAGGCGCTGAGCCACGTGTTGCTCCCGACGGGCGGCGCCTCCCCCGCCGTCCGCGTTCAGATGCTCATTCAAAATTCAGAGGGCTGAATAGACGATCACTGACCGCGCTATTCCATTAGAACCGATTTCAGAGTGTTTTCATTCCGCGTTGCGCCTTTTAACAGCGGTGGGTAAACTGCGATGTCAGTTTAGATGTCGAGAGTATGGCGCTGCCTGAGCGTCCTCCATTGTTGCAGCCGTGGCGATGCGATTCGCAAATTGAGCCGCGTCGCTATGGCGACTCCACACACGTTCAGGCGGGTCGAGGTCGCGACGGAAAGCTGACCGGGCCGAGTCGGGCTGAATGGCTGCTCGCAGAAACGCGCCGCGGGAAGCCTGCTGATGCAGTCGGATCACCGGCGACTCACCGGTGGGTTGGATGCGGAGCTGAGTCTTGTCGCTCTGCTTCCGGGTCATGGCGAACCAGCTCCCGTCGGTGTCCTGGATCCACTCGGCGGCCTGGCAGTAAAGCAGCCCCTGGTCCACGGGCTGCAGCTTGTGGATGGTCAGCCGGTAGGCCGTGGCGCTGGTTTTGTCCAGCCGGAGGTCGCCGGCGGCCATCCTCTGCCGGTACGGCCCCCCGGAGCGCAAGACAAAGTCCCTGGACAGGGTGACCAGCTCCTGCGGCGGGGCGGCGGCGTCCTCCGGCGATCGCAGGTACCAGCCCACCGACAGGTGAGTGTGTTGCATGGTGGTCCGGGACACCTCGCAGGTGAGCTGCAAGGTGTCGCCCTCCACTTTGGACAGCGTCTGGGCCGGCGCCGATACCGTCAAGGAGTCTGCGATGACTGTGAGCAAAAAGGAGAGAGAAACTACTCAGCACATGCAGAAATAATTACATCAGAAACCGACATTTATTTGTTTACGCTTGCTTCATTTTATATTAATTTCGGCTTGTTGAGATAACAGTTTCTTTCAGACAACTTTATTGTTAAAACTAAACGACGACACAACAATTTCCATAATTATCAGCGGATATCTGAGACATTTCTGCGGCGACAAACGAGCCGACGGCCACGAATTGGCGGTGCGGCGCCTCAAATCGGCCTCGACGGGGCCGGCGTGTCGTGAGGTTGAAGTCTGAAGGGTAAACAGTGAGCGGATTTCGCCGCGCAGTCACCAGACGGAAATGAAAGGAGAAAGGTGAGGTCGTCGGTGCGCTCCCGAGCAGCGCTCTGCACAAACAGAATGACATGAAATGGCTAATTCTTCCTGACTGTAAGTACGTGCATCCAAGTGTGGGATAAAGAGTCGACTGATGACTATGAAATTTGTCATTTGCATGATGTGCTTCGGAGGGGCTGAGGGGGCAGCATGACAAGACAGAATATCGCCTGGATTCACAGGCCACACAAAAGGCAGATTTTATAGCGGGTTTACCTCCCGCGACGACAAACAAACACCAATGTAGCATTTTTACATATATATGATTCAGTACCAGCCAGAAATACACATGTTTCCCAGCATGTTGTAGTATTGCTTTTAACCCTTTATCGTCCTGCGCATCCATTTGGTGAAGCAAACGAGTATCTATGAATTCGTTAAATTTTCATCCATCATGTAAAAATGCCTTTTTTTTCCCAAACACTCTTAATATTTTTTGGGCGTTTTGTTTCGATATCTTGAATGATTAACAATATTTTATTTTAAGATGTTTTTCTCATTTTTTTAACCAACAATTTAAAAAGAAAAAAAAAACAACTGAAAAAATACAAAAATATATATTTTTAATTTTTGTAGGCAAAATTTCTTAATATATTTTTTTAAAAATTAAGCAAAAATTGAAAAAAAATGTAAAGAATTTTTTTTTTTAGATTTTTTTTGTCTTACTGATTTTTAACTGTTGAGAAAATTCAGTTGTTGTGAGACTGTTGTAAATCAAACATATTCCAAACGAATTGACAGAGACTCAGTCACCAGCTGGTAAAGGTTAGCCGGATCCGACTCAGCGACGTTCCGGGAAAAGATTCAAGAGATTTAAGATTGGACACGATTTGTTTCGCCAAATAATTGTGTGTTAAAAAGATTAAATGTGGGTTTTTTTCCCTTTGCTGTTTTGGTGAACAGACAAAAGAAGCTTTCAGCTGTCAACGGTTAATTATCTGATGTGCTCCTGGTAAAAGGTGCTACGAGAAGGTGTTAATGCAACCGGGCTTTGGTTCCGAGGTGACTAAACTCTATTTCCTCCTCCTCCGCCCGTGATTTTCGTAAGTCGCTCGGCGTGTTGATGGCATCCTCTCTATCTCACCCGCCCAGATCCCTCCAGAGACCCCCCGCCTCTGGCTCCCCTCCCCCGACAGGATCACACCGTCTCCCACGAGATGCCCCACAACAAGGCCGCAGCTCACGCGACGTCTCGGGCCGTCTTTTGATCACACAAACCCCCGAGTTGAAATTACTGTAATAAATTTGTCCCACTCCTTGTTTCGACAAGCTAAACGGAGGGGAGGACAAAAAAAAAAGGAAAGCATCCAAGCCAGATGGTGGAGAACAGCCGAGATGAGAGAGAGAGAGAGAGAGAGAGAGAGAGAGAGAGAGAGAGAGAGAGAGAGAGAGAGAGAGAGGGAGGTTACATTCAAGTGCAAGGAAGCGAAATAGACATCAAGATGCAGCGATTTCACAGAGAAAGGCTGGAAAATTCGAGGCTTTGACAGAAATAAACACGTATAGCTTATAAAAAGATCTCGTAATAGCGGATGAGATATTTTGGGATGTGGACCAGGGTGCCACCAAGCATCAGTACGCGTGTGTGTGAGTGTGAGTGACAGGAAGCTCTGCGAAGCAGCACTGGGTTTAAGTTATCAAAACGTAGTGATTCGTCACGGCCTGAAGGGGGCGAACAGGCCATCAATTAGTCACCTTCAAGCCAAGGTAGAAGTAAAGCCGGGATTAAGGATGGAACGCTTACGATAAAGTCATTTCCCGATGGTAAGTTTTCCCGTTTCCGACACGTACTACCATCAGTCACCAGCAGCGACACCCTCGGACACAAACGGCTGCCAAATGACCCTCCCAAATGGCCAAAGTTTGAAATTCTGCTCTCAAATTAACTTTAATTGGTTTCCATTCTAAGCACATTGGAACGATACCGCAATAACAATGTTAATTGTGATAATTTAGGCTGGAAATAAACCGTGATATGAAATTCTCAAACCGATAAATTCCTCGCGAGGGTATAATTAGCCGAGTGAAGAAAAAATAAAACACCCCAAACAAAAGCGGCAACAGAAGCCGTCTTGCGTTGCCGCGCGGCGACTGCGAGCCTCCACTAAAAGCCGGGAAACTGAAGTGCTCTGTTTGGAGACGTTCTGGCCGCGCTGGCTCCTCCCGAGGGATCGCCGGCGACGGGACTGCAAATCAGCGAGTCCGAGGCGTCGCGACTCTCCTCGCGGCCGTTTAACCCGCCGATATCCTCGGCGTATGCAAACGCACGCGAGCGAGGGGCGACGCGCTCGCGTGTGTCTGCGTGTGTCTGCGAGTCAGCGAGAGGGAAAAAAACGGCAAAAAAACAGTGAAATTTTAGAGATTGAGAGAACAGAGAAACAGACACCACTAATGAAACAAATGAGGGGAACAAAGACGGCGAGATCAGAGGGAAAAATATGGAGGAGGCGGATGGGAGAGGGTTGACATCTGGTTACTGGAGTTTAACAAGGCACTCAAAGAGAGAAACAGTGATGAAACAAAAGTGGCAGGAAAAGAAGCAATCAGACGGGTCGGACGCGGCGCTCTAATGAGACGCCGCGCTCGGCAGACGCTCCGCGCGCCACGTCCACGCAAGAATAAACAGTTTCCGCCGCCATTGTTTGCGGCGCTGCCGAAACTCCTGACGAGGCCTGAATGAATATGACCTCTAATGCACTATTCCATTACCCTGAGTGCTTGATAAACTGTCGAGCGGCGAGGGATGCAAATGGTAGTCATGGGCAGCAATAAAGCCGTCCTGCTGATATATTTGTTTGCCGGTTGCATGATAAAACGGCCAGCATGGGAATCTTACTGGGCCCGTATTAGCGTTTATCGTCAAAAGCTTTATTCATAACAAATTCGGGCCGCGCGATCGGTGGGGATGGTTGCAAACTGCTGGGAGATAATTGTTCCATATTAGCGTTTACTAACTTTCAGCAGATTTACTGTGTTATATAATCTTGCGAGACCTCGCGCATCGGCGCCGTCGGAGTGAATTACGATGACTGATAGCAACGGAGCAGCAGGTGCGAGAGAATTTATGCCTCGAATGCCGACAGATTTTGCTCTCTGGGAAGCTCAGCCATAACAATATGACCACCTCACGTCTGTCTCATTCCTCGGTGTGCGTCGCTTTCAGACTGAATATCAGCGGCAGATCTTTAAAGGATGTTGCCGGAGATGTTCGAGTTGCTGATTTTGGATTTGGAGCCGCCGCCGTCGCTGCCTTCATTTGAATTTCTTCCTCGAGCTGTTGTTGAGCGTAAAAGCCTCGCAGCCTTCCAGAAGCATCACAAGGCTCCACTGGCTCGACTCTCTCCCTCACGTCTCGTGTTCCCCGAACGAAAATAAATGAATCGGCACACCCTTTTGTCGGCCAAGTTAAGTTCCTCCATCATCGTGAGGCTCGGATGTCCAATACTCATGCGTCATTTGCGGACGGCCCCTGAAAGCACCAACGCTGGCACTTTCAGGCGCCGTCAGAATCTGCACCATGACTCGTCCGGAGCTTCGCAGCCTGACGCGCAACAAACATCTTTCCATCAGAGGCAGCATGACTCATTAGCTCCCGTCTATTATCGATCCTTCAATGGGCATCGCTGGGCCTTGAACCAATCCCTGATCTCGCGGCGTGTTCGCCACCGACCACTTTTGATGAATCCCGACCGCAGCGAGCCGGGAAGGCTCCGCCGGAGCTGCAGTCCCGGAGCTGCTCTGACGAGCTTGACAAGCACTCGCATTTCAGCTTCTGTCAGAGTTGTTGGGGGAAAAAAAACCTGGATAAAATATTCACTTCCTGTCCAAAACATCCCACCCCAACAGCTACGTCCTCATTACTAACCGCTATAAAGATTTCCCATCATCATAAAGCTGGAACACGCAAGTAAATCCATTTTTTTGATCCTCGGCCTGGTTAAACAAATCATTTGCCTCTGACACTCCAGTCAGCGGTGAGTGAACGGCACCCCTGCACAGACACGTCGTTACCACAACAACACACCTACGCTACAACCTGCCGTCGCCGTGGCAACCCTCCCACAAGATGCTGACGGCCTCCGAGAACAGTCGGGGGTTACTATAACAACCGTACTGGCGTTTCCCCAAGTGGACGCAACTAAAGTGGAGACAGCTGGGCGCTTTTTTTCCCTCACCACGCGGCCTGTTTACGACGCGAACGCCGCACGGACTTCATCTGCAGGCGTCTCGGGCCAATCGGGGCCGCGCAAGGAGGCGCGTCGAGGGGGCCCAGAACCAATCGTAAACGACCGGCCAATCTCAGCGGCGCTTCGGGGTCGGGCGGAGGCTGTAAACACGCCGCGACGCTCCAATAGCCCCACTGACCTCAATCTGGGAAGGATTAGGAACAGCGTGAGGTGGCGTTCTCTGGCGCCGAGACAGACGCAAACTCGGGTGTTTTCTCTCAGGAGAACGTTGCGTTGACTCACATTACCTGCTGTGTCCCTAATTAGAGCAACGCCGAGTCTCAAAGTCGATTTTTCTTGCAGACAATGAGGGGAAAAAAACTGCATCGCGGCAAACAATCGAAGCCAACGGGGAACTTCTCCAACTATTAAGTGGAGCTGAAGCCGGCTCATCCCTGCTAAACAGTTTACTCTGTAGGAGAAGTATATTTACTTTATTACTCCAGAAACCCAACGCGGCGCATTACACGCTGGAACTATTACAAACGCATCTGTGGGGCTGCTGTTGCCCCGGGAAACATCTTTCTTCATTACAGCGGCTGTGGCAGGAAGTCGTAGCCGACGTTAAGTAACTGCGTCCAGCAGAGATAATCGCACTCTGAACCTCGGCTGCAGGAAGAGTAACTAAGGCTTAGCTTCTGGTCACACAGAGGTTTACATGTACTTCTTTTCTGGAGTATTAAGGCTACTGTACTACTTCTGCAGCAAACAGCGACTTACAACCAGAGAAAACGGCTCCTTCCTGTCTCCGTCGGACGATTTAACCGAGATTACGGAGGACGGATTGCAACCGTGACGACAATCATAAACCAAGACACTGGTGAACACGAAGGAAAAAACAAAGTCGAGCCTGATAACCTTCAGATTCTGTGACTTAAGTTATCTGCAAGTGATTGAACCGCATCTAAATGTGGTTAAATGAACAAAGAAGATATTTTCATATGTCGGAAAAGCGGTGATGGGGCCATTACGGATGGATGGAGTGAGAAACGGATGAGCGGAGAGAATACAAGAGGAGTAAACAGCCGCAATCTTTCTGTGAACGGAGCGACCGCGCCCACAAAAAAACACCGAAAAATGAGATGAATAAATGATTCCCGTAATGTTGGGAGGACTGGTGAAAAATTGAAGCCGCTCCCGAAATGACGGTGATGATTCTTAGCAGGTGATCTCGTCTCCTACCTCCGAAAAAGAAAGTGAAAGGGGGGAGCGCGACTGCTCCTCAAAGATTCACGGCTTCATTACGAATGAATGGAGCCGCCGCTGAGTGACACTGAAGTTACTGAAGAAGTTGGGAAGTGGTGAAAGAATCGCTGACGGCTTTTTCTTACTTGTTCCCTGAGGATTGTTGATGACACAAAGTGGAAACGCTGCGAGTGTGTCCATCTCATCTATCAATCGAAACCTATAATTCGCCTGTGATACAAAAAAACTGCTGTTCCTTCTATGTAATCAAAAAGAGGACGTGTACAATCATCTGAGGACTGGCACAGTTCTGTAATCTATCACGCGTGTTTTGAGGTTTTCCGGCACAAAAAGTGAAGCGGCGAGGTTGTGCGAGCACCTTTTCACGCGACTTCTTTTCTGCTGCGAAAACTGTTTACGAGTTCGACGCCACTCTTTTTCTTCGCTGCCACGAATTACGCTAAATTCTGAGTAACTTCAGAAAACTTCAAGCCACTTTTCTCGACGCAATTAATCCGCGCCGAGACTCGGGTTGCCAAACGCGGACGATTTTAAGCTTTTTTTTTTTAAATTTCCTGGAGTGAATCACGTAATCTTAGGATGGAGGTTCTCATGTGAAGGGAGCATGAACATGTTCTTCGTCTTCCCCTCTCGTTTTTTTTTTTTTTTTGACTGACACAGAAAGTGTCAATCCGCCATGAATCTTTAAAACGACTCTCTTCCTGTTATACCTCATCTGCAGCTTTTTCCGCTTTCATCTCCCTCCGTTCCTGATCTCGCCTTCCCTCTTTCAGCCCTGTGAAGTGAGTGACGGTCGTCATCCCTGGAGCTGGCCTTTTAAGTCCAGTCACACAGGGATAGAAGTGCGGGGGACACGAGGACACAAAAATGGAGGAAATGGGATTTTGCAAAGACGACGTGAGCGGAGGGGGGTGGAGGGGGGGCGACGGATGATAATTTATGAAGTCCGATCTGTTCGGTTCGCACGCATCAAAACCCGTAGCGTCGCGCTGTGGAGTGCGAGGTGGCTCCAGAGGCGACGGGAGCAGAACAAATCCCTCTGAGTGAGAAGTGGAAACCAAAAAAAAAAAAAAAAAAAATCACCACTTTTTTCTCTCTTTTCAAGGCAATATCACCGATGAGGCCCAGAAAAAAAAAAAACAAGCAGTCAGTGAAGATCCAGCCATCAGGCACTCGCTGCTTTCCTGGTGAGCTTTTTCCACGATGGAGGATTAATGCTGGAGGAGCTGCAGAGACTCAAAAATCACCCTCCGGATGTTACCACTGCTCCAAAAAAAGAGAGAAGAAAAAGCAGGCTCAAAGAAGCAAAAAACGCGTTTTTCCTTCAGCAGCGAAAGCAGGACGAAACATTCCCGTCCCGACACAGTCACGAGACGTTGAGCTGTGAAGTTCTGACTCATTAGTGGGCAATTAGAACAAAAAGATCGACAGCTTGAACTTTTCCCGGACAGGTCAAAAGGTCGAGGACACTCGAGGACACGCCAGAGAGCCGACAAACAGCAGTGGAATTAAAGAGCGTTTCATGCCGTCGGTGTCCTTAATTGAACTCAGCAGGAAGTTGAACCGCAGATCAGGACAAAAGGGGAATTTTTCAGTCATTGGATGAGACATTTTTTAGAGTTTGATCAGAAATCAGCGCCGACTTTGAAGCAAAGCATACGAACAACCAGAGGGGCACTTGATAGAGCGCATACCTCCGCTCACACACTTTCAGATGATGCCTGCGAGTATAGGCAGGCTTTTTATTGTGGTCGTTACCTAAGACTTCCTACGATGCAATGCGATTACGACCGGGCTCATTAGCATTCCTGCGCAGGGAACTGCGCAGGAAAAAACACCACAGAAACACCACAGAAATGATGCTTTTCATCATTTTGGATCACCGGATCATCACCGAATTTTAGTCACCTCTTCCTTTTACCAATCCTCACTAATCCTACAAATTTCACCCAAATCTGTTTAGAAGTTTTAGCGTTATAGTGATAAAAGTCCGAAAAACCAACCAACCAACCGACAAACACGTGTGAAAACGAAACCTCCTTGGCAGACGTAACTCTCAGCGAAACCCTGCAGCCACGTCGGTGTTTGAAACATCCTCACATGCTGTAAAATGACGCTTAGTTGTCATTAATTAATTAAGCCCCTCAGACGAGATAACAGTATGCGAAAGCGAGGAGCGACGTCCAAAGACTTCTGGCCCTGCGCTGCGTCAATGGCTTCACTCCTGCCAAGCGCTGCAGATGTTGAGCCCCAGCTGAAGTGGTTTCCATGTTACACTGGCTAATGGCTTCAAGTGTCTGTTTGCGTGCGTGCGTGCTGCTGTAAAGCAAATGGCCATTTGGCAAAGCCAGAAGGGTAATTATTGTTAATTACCCCGTGAAACTAAGAGCACTGCTGAGCGGAAAAAAAACAGGAGGCCATCATTGACTGCCCCCCTCGCCTCCCGGCCGCCGCGCGAGTCCGGCGTCATCGCCGGGCGGACGTCACTCAGTGACCCGCTACGCCCGCATGTGTTGCGGGCGTAGCGGGTCAGGAGCGGCTACCAGCGGAGGATAAATACAGCGAAGCGAGCCCACACCTGTCTCTCGCGCTGCCGTTATCTAATATCATGCTCATTCACGTCCTCCACTCCTTTGTTCTCCGCCGTGAGAGCTGCTGATGAGTCAGAACAAGAGTTGAAGTGGTTCAACTGGGAAATTAAGAGAGAGGAGCGTGAAGTAGGAGGAGAGCGAACAGTGGCGAGGATGAAGGCGAAGACGGAGAAAGGGGGGGGTGGGAGAAAAAAGGGAAGAGAGCGAAGACGAACAAAGGGGGCAGTGCTCCCCCTGTTTGATGCATCCTACCACACGCACACACAAATCCTGCTGGTTCCAGGGCGGAAACATGGCAGGAAGAAAGACGAAAAAACCTTCAGATGGATGATTATTATTCCGTTTGTAGCTTATATATAGACAACGTGCTTGTCACCCCTTCAGTTCTCTAAATTCTTGCGCGCAACTTACGCAAATTTCCCCCCCCCCTCCCAAAAAAACCCGCACAAAGCGAGCGCGTCCTCGGGAGACCGAGGAAATCAAGCAGGTTGACAAAACACTGCCAGCGACTCCTCAAAAACAAATGCCGGCGAGCTGGGGTCTGGCACCCCCTCGTTCCCGGGGGCCCGCGCCGATTCCGAGGACCGAAAAACGGGGCGTCAAACTTAAGAAAAGGATCGTAACCCGCAGCAGCCGCAGACACCAGGCATGTGGGACCCGCTGAAAGACGGGGAGGAAGCGTGTTTTTGAAAGGGAGACGCTGCCTTTTGTGATCTGGGTCCACAGCGGGGGGGCCACATCCATAATACAACACAACACGCGTGATCAGATCAGCGCCCTTTCTAATGGAAACGAAGACACAGAGACGCACAACTTCCCTCTGCCTGCTGCGTTTTTGTGCTCCGGCGTATTTCTTTGTTATGTAATCGCAGGCGTAAGAAATGTGTTGTACGTGGCGCTGGCCCCTAGGAAACAATTATCTATTTATGTGTCGCAATGTTGTGTTTGTTCGTATAATGTGCTCATGTGAATTCTTGATTACGCGCCAGATTCGCGCGGTTAATGGTAAAGATCGTCTCCGCAGAGAAAAAGTGACGTTTCAGTTCGTTTAAACTGTCAACACACAGTGATACAGACAGCAGACTCTCTCAGGAGGGGTGAGGAGGGACCTCCCCCTCCCTCCCTCCCTCCCTCCGACCGCAGCTTCACTTTTAGGATATTCATCAAGAACCAACTTGGCTAAGCTCCCGTAAATTCCTCTTGAAACTAATCCTTAAAAACAGTAATTTCAGCAAAGGGGGGGGGGGGACGAAGACGAAAGAGACGCGCTGCTCATTTCCATCCGGCACCGGTCGGTGTTTCTCTCTGATCGGCCATCTTGGGGACGTTTTTGATCGCGATACGCCGCCGAGTCGACAGTGATCTGAAACAATCAATGAATCCGGAGAGTTTTCTCGCCTCTCTTGGTAAATATGAAGTTAAATTTAGGCCGTGTGACAAACGCGCTGGTGGCCGACGTCGCGCTCCTCTATTTATAGGTTGTGAACGCTTATGGAGGAGCTTTGAGTCGGCGGCGGGTGTCAGCGGTGACTGACAGGCTCACGCTGCTCTCCTGACTGAACTCCTGCTGAGTCAGAGTTTTGGAGCTTCTGTTTAAAGAACAAACCAATTCCCCCCCCCCCCCCGTGGGTTTTTTTGTCACAGTAACACGAGTCTAACAGGATCCTCGCTGGGTGCCGTCACACAGCATTTGGGTAAAAGCCTGATTCTGACGGCGCTCTCCGTCCCGTGAAGCTCGGCGGCGGCAGCTAACAGTAGCCTCTTGATTCTTTTTTGGGGGGGGGGGGGGGGGGTCGGAGGAGGCCCGGCGCTCACTTTGATCCGAGGAAACGCGATTCCTCTCCAGAAGTGAGGAGTGAAAGGCCGTGCCGCGACTCCCCCCTCCGGGCCGGCTCCAGGAAACTGAACTCCGCTGCGTTACGCTCTCCAGCAGCACGGATACACATGTTGTGTTCGTCGAATTTCGATCGGCCGAGTTGTTTCGCGCTTCAACAGAAACAGAGGTGCGCTTCAGCCTAAAGCAGCAGCAGCAGCAGCAGCAACAACGGAGACGCTGCTTCGACCGTGTTCAATTTCCCATCGATCGGAGAGGAATTATGGGGATGTTAGCCGAACACGAACGCCAAGCTGGTTAATCCTCATGACTTTTTGAGCGCAATCTATGAATAAATTCAAACACAATCAGTTAAAAAAAAAGGACTTGTTTTGCTTTGGGACGTCGCTGAGCTATTGTTTGATCATCAACTTTTAACGAAGTTACATATTTCAAAAAGTTGAGGACTCCCTGGAATCCTAAAAGGACGTAATTGAGATTAGAGCAGCTCTTCAAAGACGTTTCATGTGGAAAATGTATCATTAATCTGAGGGGGAAAAAAACAACATTTAACACGTTTGAAATCTTTATGGACGCTCACGCGCCTCCGTCAGCAAGAATAACATTTGAGCTCATCAAGAAGATATTTCTCTGTTTTCCAAACACTCAGACGGTTTTGGTTTTTTTTAAAGACGTAATCCTTCTTGCAAATGAACCATTTCCCCCTCTGAAGACGAACGCGGCTCGGAGAAAAAGGTCAGGCGCGAGGATTCGACTTTGACCTTCTGCTGCTTGTTAACCTTTGCTGCTCCTTTTCATCACTTCCCTGTTCGGTTAACTGCCATCAAAGGACAGAACGAAAGCGAAGGAAAAGGCGAGAACGTGCAGCAGCGCACGCCGAGGTGTCAGCGCGGCCATGTTCAAACCACCGAATCGATGGCGTACCTTTATGGAAATATTATGAATGCATTAACGATTGTTTTCGTAGACTGCGGGTGGGGGGGGGGGGGGGAAAGGAGGTAATAAACTCCCCCTGATTGAAAAATTTTATGCGAGCTAAGTGGTCCGAGCCAGTAATCTGCAGTTTAATTGAGGTGCTATACTTTAAACGTCTTTCACAATCCCGACCGATCCGAGAGCGAGCCGCGGCGTCCGCTCATATCACGGCGAATTCAATCTTCTAAAAATGTGAGCGAGCGATGAAAAAGAAATGAGAGGGTGGTGGGGGGGAGGGGGGGAGGGAGGGAGGGGGGGGCAGTTGAAAGAGGGTGAGAGGATATGAGAGATCTCACAGATGCTGTTATGAGATTTCTGCTGAAGAGCTGGAGAGGTCTCCCACCGAAGGAACATCGCTCCCGGTCGGTGTGTGAGGAGTGTGTGTGGAGTGCGTGTGCACGTGTGTGTGTGTGTGTAGTGTGTGTGTGTGTCCTGTGCTGCAACAGAGGTCACAGTGACTGAAGGGAGAAGGCCTCTTCATTTAATAAAGGGGTCTCTCAAGCATTCTTTTCTGTCTCCTTACGCCGCCACTTGTTCCCGGGCGCTGTCCCATTTTTCCTCCTCACCATTTCCCTCCATCTGTACGCTGCCGCTTCCAATCTGCGACCCCTCCCTTTTTTTTTTCCCTTTTCCTTCTCTCCCCCACTTTACTCTTCCCTTCCACGCCACGATTCTTTATTGTTTGACGACTTGTTTGTCATCGCCGCCGATTCTGCTCTTATCAGCTCGCACTTTGGCCCCCCCCGTCGCCGGAGCGCTTTCGTTTCTTCTCCCCCTTCCGATCTGGTTTAACCACCTTCTTCTTTACATCTGTCAAACAGAGATGCGATTGCACGTCATTTTTTTTTTTTATAAATTCCCATCTTCATACCAAATTGCCACAATAACAAGTAAACGCGAATCCTCGGGGTGCGTATAATCGTGGGCACGAGGGAGAAAGACACCGAGCTCGGTCTCCATGGCGATTATAGCTTATTATACCTAACGGTAGAGAGAGGTGCATCGCACTCGGACGCACACACTCTCACTCTCTCTCTCTCTCTCTCTCTCTCTCACTCTCTCCTTCACACACACACAGATTCACAGATAGTCCAGCCTGGGGGAACAGCTGCTCCCCGACACACAGATGAGGAGAAGTGACGGAGGTATTCCCCTCCGCCCGGCCAGACGTCTCCTCTGGAGCTGTGACTCAGCTGCAGTGGCCCACTGAATCACACACAGTCCTCGGGGACGCGCCGCTTATTAACATACAATTTCGGAGAAACATACAGTGGATTAATCACTCAAACTTACAGGCGCAGATGAGGGTCTTTTTGGGGTTTTTTTCCATGGATCTGCCAGCTGCATCAGGAAGGCGCCCTCAAGTCCGTGGCGGCGCTTCACTGACAACTCCGCCGCGTGTTTTTTTTCTCCCCGACGTGTCGTCTTAATGAGCTCTTCGCGTTACGATTGATCTTCCTGAAAAGTGTCAGATAATCGTCCACCGAGGGAAGATGAAGACTTCCGGACGAGATGTCGGAGCTATTTTCATCGGGAACTCTAATAAGGAAAAAACAAAGACCACCGAAGACAGAAGCTCGCAACCTTTTTTGTGAAATTTGTCCCCCCCTCCTCAGCTATTTGGTGATGCCCCTAAATAACCTGCTTTAAATATCTTCCCTGTAACATGCATTCGTTGCGTTTGCTGCAGTCTTTTCCAAGTACCCCCTGGATTGTCTCCAAGTACCCCAAGGGGTACCAGTACCACTATTTAAGGAACCAATGATGGAGACCATACGACGCATGATGTCATGTAAACATCAGAATTAGTATCTTAAAACTACGAAAGCTCATCCAATCCATTTCGCACTCGGATATGTTGTTGCTCGTTTGCAGGGATTCGTTTTCATTTTTTTCTCCACGGCGCGCGGGGAAAAGAAGCGAGTGAGCGGAGCGACAAAAGGAGAAAGTGGGAGAGGGAAAGAAAGGAGAGATGGGCAGCGAATGAAGGAGTGGGCTTTGTTATTGTGGCAGCAGAATGGTGACGTGCCGTTAAAAGGCTGAATGTTGTGATAAGAGACGGATCCGCGGTGAGGAGAAGCTTTCAAATATGGGACGCTGTTTACACAAAGGCGGGAGAGGAGGGATTTAAACACCAAGTAAGGTTCACGCAGACGTACACGGCCGCGCTCACACACACACACACACACACACACGCGTTGTGTGACGCTACCTCAGCGCTGAGGCCCAGCCAGGAACGGAGCGTGAGTGAGCGCGTTGGGGAAGATGGGGAGTAAGTGAGAGATTAGGAAGGCGAGGCGTGAGAGGAGGGGTAGTCTGAAGAGAGGTGGGAGTATGAAAGACAAATCTTCCTAAGAGCGTTTGAGAGGAGCTGTGTGCAAAGCTATCGTTGACTGAAATCCGTTACAGCATCAAAGATTTACTCATCATGCCTGAACACATGTAATATTCTCTCACCCCACCGAATTCACTCAAACCCCTCCTCCCTCCCTCCCTCCCTCCCCCTCTCGCTCATCAGCGCAAGTCCAACTTTATTCGTCACTCGCTCCCGCGCCTACGATCAACCCGCATGAGTTCAAGCAACGCACCTTTTTTTTTTTTTTTTTTTAACCGGCGCTCTGGGGGCGAGGTGACAGCAACGCATCCAGACGCCGCCCCGGCTCTGTGTGCCGGGGCTTTGAGCCGGCTGGCACCCTCAGCACAAACACACACATCCCGGGTTCGCTACCTCCTCCACACACACACACACACACACACACACACACACACACACACACACACACACACACACACACACACACACA
>JASSRZ010000023.1:12927319-12961157 GCA_032164315.1 Malacoctenus gilli | reverse complement strand
TCTCTCTCTCTCTCTCTCTCGCTCTCTCTCTCTCTCTCTCTCTCTCTCTCTCTCTCTCTCTCTCTCTCTCTCTCTCTTTTCTCACCATATTTTCCAGGAGATGATCCAGCCCAAACATCCAACAATGGTGAATTTATCAGGGCGGGTTTTGTTCTCCTGTCTGGGGCAAACAATTATCAGATACGATGGGGGGGGGGAAATGGGACACATTTCCCAACGCAATGTAATCTTTCTTTGACTGGATCCATCACACCCACACACACACTCTCACCCACACACACACACACAGAGGCTGCACATATGCTTTTAGAGACAAGCACAACTATGGCGTTCGGTAACAAGATGGATTTATCAATTTTTTATGACCTCATTTTGAAGGGTAATACTCTCGCGCTTTCTTTCCTCACATCAGTCCATAAGGCTCTTGACACCTCCAAATGAATTACCTTTATCTGCGCGTGTGATAAGCCGCCCCATTTATAATCAGTTACACCAGAAATGTTTCTGATTCCGAACATCATTTTATCTTTTATTTTTTGTCCCCCTCCTGCAGGAGTATTAAAAAAAAAACAAGCGCCAGCTGCGTCGGCCAATGTCGAGCCGCTATCTGCTGAAACCTGCAGGTCAGGAGAGGATTTATGTGGCGTGACAAGTCACAATGCTGTATTGGGTGTCAAACGGAGTGGCTGCTCATTACACACCATTATGCTGCCATGACAAAGCAGGAGTCCTGAAAACCAGCAGCGCTGGCCTCACCGGAGCCTGCCCATCCCTCGCCGCCTAAACCAACACGTCTGCCGGCGAGAAAACATCGAAATATTCTTAAAATGTTCTCACGCTGTCTGCTGAGAAGCCCTTTTTTTTTCTTTGATAAGAAAGTACACTACTGCTGAGAGTTTTAATGTTTTGGACAATGATAAGGTGGGATCACGCCGAGTGCGCGGGAGGTCTTGGCCTTGAAAATGACAGAAAATAGAGACCATGACGACTTATCCAGCACTATAATTTGTAACCGATTAACATGTTTGTGTTAAAATAACGCAGTTAAAACCTTCACTTTTGCAGAACAAATAATACATCACTCCTATCTGTGCATGATGGGGATGCATGGCGGTGTAGCGGGATGCAACGGCGCTGGAAATCCATTCGCGTTAGCTTAGCATGAAGCCACAAAACTACCAAACGGAAGTCTGTGCTTCATTCAGTGTTACATAAATAATAAAAAATGTGTTGTGCTGGTTTGTATTTTGGATTGGGCCAGTTGCTAGGCAGCCGAGACTTCAGTGGAGGTTTGTTATTTTGGCGGAGGAACCGTCAATATTTACTCGCCACGTTGTTACGAAATGAACAGTTTCAGATAAATGTGGTAATTAGCGAGCTCCAGAGGTGACAGAGGCTGGTTGTGTTTGTTTTCTAGAGCCAGGCTAAATCTCTCTGGCATTACGGAAAGCTAATTTAATGCTGGCTGCGGCCGTAAAGTCTGGTTCTCTGGAGGAGCGGCTTGTTGTTTAACTTGGAAGGCAAACAAATGATGCCCAAACGCTGAAGCCAGGCTTTGATGATGCTCTCGTAGCTGATCGTGTCCAGAAATGCTGCTTTAGTGGACGGCGTGAAAGCAGAAAACGGAAGGAGACGACGAAATCGCGGGACGCTGACGTCCACACCTCCACGGGGGGAACTTCTGAAAGCTTCATACGTCACTGTAAGAGGGAAGCATTGTAAAGTCATTGACTGCTATTGTGCAGGACGGGGGAGGAAGGGGGAAGGCGAATCTGCTGGTTGCCCAGGTCACCAACCCTTGACCTCTGTCCTCGACCCCTTCGAAGCTCTGACATCTGTCCGCTTTCCCGCCTTCTTCGCCTCCCCCCACCCACCCCTCATCTCTTGCTCCGTCGCAGGAATTTGATGATGGCGGGCGGCAGGAATGCGGCTCCCTTAAAAAAAGGGCCGCGAAACGTCTTCAGGTGCTGCCGAGAACGCGCCGGCGATTCGGAGAACGGCCGTGCGAAACGGCGGCGTTCACGGGGACCCGCGTCGTCGCTTCGCTTCGCGGCTTCGAGTCGGGCCGCTCTCGCCCGCTTTCCTTGTGGTTATGTGAAAGGGGAAGATTTGCGGCTGAAAATAGAGGCGTTTGTTCCCGTCGTCTGCTCGGCTTTGTCTGAAAAAATAGGTCTGTAGGCTATGACATAACAGCGTGCCACAGAAAAGCCTCCTGCCTTCCTCTCGCTGGTGTCGATGGCTGCAGAGGGGGGAGGGGAGACCGTGGGGGAGGTGTTGTACAGTGCACTCCCATACACAAAGCCTGGGTGTGTGTGTGTGTGTGTTTTTTCTGTCTCATGCCACAACCTTGTGCGTCACACACACACAAATTACACACACACAATAGCCTTTTCCTCTCAGGCCGGCCCACGCTCCCTTTCTCTCCACAGTGTGAACGCGGCAGCAGCGGCGCGGCTTTAAGGGAACTGAATCCAATATGTCAATGGACACCCTCGCACAATGAGACATAGATAGCCGACTGGATATTCCCCCTGCTGCAGACTGAGCCCCCCTCCCCCCCTCGCTTCCCCCGGCCTAATAACGACACAACAGTCGTGTGACTCGCGGCGCCCTTCCCCCACCCGTACATATTACCACTGCTGCTCAGCGCTGTCTAGAAAGGTCATGTGACCCTCATCAGCTTCCCCAGTTGGGGGAGGGGAGGCAGATTGAACCTGTTCTTTGTTAGGAGGTCAGCCCCAGCTCTATGGCAGGAAGCGCTGCTCGCCGTAAACCCCCTAATAGAGGAGCAAGCAGACGGGAGGCGGCGTGAAGGGCGTCCATGCAGGCAGAGGATTAGACAAATCTCTCACAAAGACACCTTTTTTTTTGTATTTAAGCTCAATAGAATTTGAATCTGGCTGCTAAAGAAAACAGAGAAACCCCTCGGTCTTTGTCGGCGCGGTTTCGTGTAATTTCCTCAACAGCAGCGCAGTTAATAAATGCATGAGTGGGAAGAGATGGAGACGGTAACCGGGTAAACAGAAGGAGAAGGTCGGGAAATATGCTCGTTATCGTTTTTAAAAAGCACACACACGAACACACAACAAAGAGCAACCACAAGTATCCACAGCAGCTCGTAGGCCTGCGAGTACATCTCTACTATTTGCAGACGATGTTGTTCTTCCGGCTCCATCGGAGCGTAACCCGCGGGCAGGTTGCAGCAGAGTGTGACAGGGCTCGGTATGAGGATCAGCACTTCTGAATTCCTGAGGGGGGGACGGCTGTTTTCGAGAAATGGAGGAATGCTTCACGGGAGCGAAGTGGGGCAGCCGAATTAAGTGAAGGAATTCAGGCATCCTGGGATCGGGTGCGGGTGGTAAATTCAGGCGGGGGGGGTGGGGGGGCGAGGGGATGGCGGGGTTAGCTTTGGCGTATAACACAGTCTTCTGGGCAGGAAGCTTCAGTGACACACGGCTCCAAAACAAACACTTTGACTGCAATGTTCAGTCCACGTGCCTCCAGTTCTGGATTGTCTCAGTCCTTGAAGACGAACAGACACAATGAACGCTCCAGATAACGCAATTCAAAGTTCCATCTTGTCATTTTAAGTGTTGGTAAACGTTTAAATTCTGCAGCTCGACAGTGACAGAAACGCAGTTTATTCAAGAGAAGAAAATGAAAATTAGTGAGCTGAGACTTTATTCGAACACTAAAATCAAAAATGTGACAGCAAGATTTGAATATATGAACTTAACTGTGACCATATTGAGACTAGATACCTAAAATGTACAAATATGTTAAAAAAAATATACACCAGGAGCCTTAGTGGGACTTTTCTGTGATTAATACGAAACACAAAATCTGCAGAAAAGACGTTGCAAAGTGCTATCTGAATGAGCAGAAAATCCAGCTCCAGCAGACTGACTAAAAACCGACCACGTGTTGGAACTAGTTACTGATTAACCAGAGAGCCACACTGCATGTGTAGCTCCAGACTGAAGTTATTTCCTGTCGCGTCGCTTCCTCACAGAAATCTGTCGAAACATCACTCGAGAGAACGACTCCTGAAATGTTTGGCAGGCTCAGTTATTAACCCGCCTTCCTCCAACACAGATCACTGATTCAACAGCACTCTTCCTCACCGAGAAGATCAGCACAGCGGAGACGGACTGACTGAGGTCTGCGCGTCCTCTGTGTAATCCGTCGATTTATGCTCGTTGTTTCCCATTCTGGATGTAATAGTCGGCCATTATGTTCACAATCTAATAGTCTCCTGTGCCTCTTATCGTCCGCCGTGTATGATAACAACATCCTGTAATGGCTCAGACACGTGAGGTGTATGGGAATGCGTTCGGTTTAGCATTGAATGAATAAAGATAGTCAGCGATGAGCGTTGTTGTGTCCAAACAGACCTTATGCGCGAAAACTCACATCTGAATAATAAACAAGACATCAATGATCCATATTATTACACCAACACATGTGACCTTTCCCTAGGATGAGCAGAAACAACGTATCCATAGTGCCAAATAGATTTGGGCGGAATGAAAATCAAGAAGTTTTCAGTCAGAATAAATGTGCTTGAAACCAAGTGTCTGTTTGCACATGATGGAGATTAAATTGTGTTTTTTTCTGTGCATAAAAACGCAGGTATCACTCGGCAGCCTCGGCCCAGATTACAGACATGACGAATGGATCCTTGAAGATCATCTGGAATCATCTTTTTATTTGATGTGGTGTTTGTGTCACCTTAAGTCACTCAACCAAACAGCACCGAAAAACAAGCAGATGTCACACAGACTCTTATTTCATGTGCAAATGTTCATTGTGAGTGACAACTTCCACGTTGTACTGTGTACAAAGGCGGTACGCATCATTCCCGCCACGTACTGCAGATTAATCAGATCCGTGACGCCAGAGAACAGAAGAGTTTGATGAATAATGCGATCGTAATAAAGACCCCGAGTGTGATTATTAAGGAGCTCTCCCCCCCCCCTCCGAGGAGAATCCATCAGGTTACTTCCATGACACTTCCTTGAATTTCAACTCCTCACAGGAATAATTCTTTCATTTTTAAAGTGGGACCCGCTCTGCTGTGGTGGTGCTCCGTGTTGACTTCAAAGACATCATTAATTTTTCAAGCGTGTTTCTTTTATTTGATCTATTTCTGTGTTTTACATTTTACTTTTATTTCTCCGCGGCCATGTCTGGCAGCTATTTCTACGTTTTGACGTTTTGTTTGTGTCCAGATGGAGCTGAGACTGTCATGAAACAGGACGACATTAACACTACAAAAATTTCAGTTAAATTTCTGCTATAAATTGTTTGTTGTTCTTATCTATCTTAAAACAGTCGATATCATGATACTATCTTGGTCATAAGCTCTGCCTCTTCTCCTTTCTCTCCTTGCCTTTCAGAAAGTACACAATACCACAGCAGAAGTGTTATTTTGCCGCACGGGATATTTGCTGCGCCAGTATTAGGCTGTGTACGGTAACCAGAGGAATGTGTCACACTGATGTCAACTTGTTATTTACTTTCCAAATCTGAATGACTGAGCAAGGCGAAAGGAGAATTAATCAACCGCTGTGTGACCAGGCAGGCGAAAAATAGTCGAGAGTGGGGGATGGGAAGGCGGCTACGAGAGGCCAGAGAGGCAACATGCTAAACTGTAGTCTCAGCACACTCTGCTTTATACCGTAATACCACTGTGGTTTCACATTTTGGCGTTGTGTATCTTTTTTGTGTTAATTGTGCGGATGGGTTTGTGTTTTAGGAAGGGGATATTAGGATATTTTAGGCGTGTACAACATACAGTTTTTAAAAGAAGGCATTTTGGCTTTTGATGTGCGTGGTTAAGACAGCTAGTTATGGATAACACAAGGTGTTAGTGGGATTATTGGATAATCTATGTGATAGATTGTGCTTTCAGTATTCAGGTTTAAGGTCAGTTAGCCTTCACCCCCCCCTCCCCCTCCTCCCCCTCCTCCCCCCTCTCGCTCTCCTGCTCTCCGTCTACGTCTCTCTCCCTCTCTCACCGCCGCCGCTCAGCGCCTCGCCGCCGTCTCCGTCAGTGAACGGTGAAACTCCTCCAGAGTGAAAACCCGCAGCCTCTCCGCGCGCCGCGAAACTCGGGGTTATTTTTTTTTCGTCCAACTTTTTTTTTTCCTCCAATTTTCCTCCCCTCCCCCTTTTTTCCCTCCCGTTTCTTTAACCGCCGGTCGCGAGCGCGTCCGGGGGGCTGCTACGGCACGCTTTGTTAGTTCGGCAGGGGGGGGGGAGAGATTAAGCCGACAGTGAGTCACGGAGCCGCGGTCGGAACTTGAAATATGACGGCGATCAAAATGGGAGGAAAGTCGCTGCTAGCTTGCTGAAGTTGGAAGGTCTCTCCCGGTGGAAGAGGAAGAGGTGGCGGCGGCGGACCCGGACCCGGACCCGGACCCCACGAGTTCACTCTTACAATAAAAAGGTAAGGTCAAGAAGGCACCGCGTTTTTGGACTGCACCGCGTCCCGTCTCCCTGCCCGCCTGCCTGCCTGCTTGTTTGTTTGTTTATTTGTTGTGCGGGTCTCCCGCGAGGAGGATCAGAAATCGGTGATTACGGTGGAGATTAGGAGGTTGCCGGGTATGTAGCTTACTCACCCATTGACTCCACACGTGTGTTGAAATCCCCCCCCCCCCTCCCTCCCCCTGCGCTTTTTAACCTCCTTTATTTGGGGTCGTTACTTTTCCAAGTCAGCGACCATTTTCTAGCTTAATGTTCGTTTTAAACTCACAAGTCTGAAGGAAATCCCCACTGTGGGTTTCGTTACAATTCACAAGTTTCACGAGACGAGAGGTTGATTATTTACTTGAGAACTGATTAACCTGTTCTGTCTCTTGTGGCGAATTGGGACAGTTTAGGACCTTAACCTGCACTTTGAGTCATTTGGACCAAGTCTAAGTCAGTGTTACATATTTATATTGCCATGCAGACTCAGGACACGCATGTGTGGGGGAGGGGAGACACATTCAACTGTACTAGACACAGCCACCGGTTTGAAGGGACACTTCATGTTACTGTATAACTAGTGTTTTCCCACTTTGTGCGTCTTGGAGCACTTAAGTTGCAGCAGAGACCCTAAAACTTTTTAAAGGGGGGGACTAAAACTGATAAAAACTGTTGACAGAGGGGCGGGGGGACACACAAAGGCTTGTGTGACCTGTGCGTTGCTCGCATTTCCTTGTTAGTCGCCCTGGTTGCTCTCTGTACTTTATGCAATGATTGGACACAGAGTCACAAGTGTGATGTCTGGCTTGGCCTCTGTTGTGTAAAGTGTTTTCTTTTTTATCTCCGTTAAAGTGGGACACGAGGGGGGTTCAGACAAGCTGCAGCAAAGTCACACTTTCTATTTCAACTCTGTCTAACCTGAATCTACTTCAGTGGTCTGTCGTTTCCAGGTGACCCTGTTTTCTGTCGCTCTTTTTTGATGACCCAGCTGTGTAACTGTGCTGTTTATTCGCTGTATTTGTCAGGATTGAGTAGGTGACACACGGGCACACAGGAGCTGCATTGAAGAGACCCTCTGGTGAAATGACACTGAGTCGATTTCAACTGATAGTTCTCATGCTGTGGCCACAATCTGAGGGTTTTTGTCCCCACACTTACTGCCTTTATTTAATGCCATTATCGCAAAACAATTGCTGGACTTGTGTGGTGGGTGTGTACTGGCCGGGTAATATGTCTGGATTATTGTTTATTGCCTTTGCCCGCAGATGCATCCTGGTGTTGTGGTTATGCAACCGAGCTGTCACCTAAAAATAAAACTCAACGAAATTGCTCGACACATAAACTGTCCCGATGTGTTGGGTGGAAGCGGCTGTTTTTCCTGTCGAGTCTTTTTGTTATCGTACACTCGATTAATTTGAGAGCTTTTATTCTCATGATGTAGTAAAAAAAAACACAGAACACGACAGAGTGCGACCAAGACATGTGGTTTCCTCTTACGTTTTTACAGTTTTCCCACATTTCCTCGCGCGATCTTCGGGCTGAAGCCAACTTGTAGCGGCGTCTCGCTGGCAGGAGCGTCCCTCGAGTTTGGGACTTGCTGTGAACCCTAATTGCTGTCATTAGAAAAACAGGTTTAGTGCAGCCTGTTAAATGAACAATAGCAGTTTGACTAAGACATCATAACCTTTTACGTCCATTGATTTCTATAGATGCTGAGGATAACGTCTAATTGCTGGCTCTGCAAAATGAACCCTATCTAAATGGGATTCTCTTTAAATTGTTGGTAAACATTGAGAATATAAGCAGCTCTTCGTCGTTCTGTTGATGTGCCGCTTGGAGTGGATGGACACAGTTACCTTTGTACCGCATCCTTGGAGGCCATGACTAAATAATGCTGTTCGCCCACAGGTTATTGTCTGTCTGCCTCTCGTTCCGTGACAGGGTTTTAGATGAAATGGATTGTCTTTTGGTTTCGGCGCTGGAATACAAACCTGGCGGCCCGCAGCACGCGAGCAATCGCACCTCGGCTATACCGCGGCTCTTCCCACTGCGCTGGATTGATTTCTGATAAGCCGCTCAAATCTAACCACTGTGGAGAGCTCATGTAGTAAAAAAAAAAAAAAAACCCAAACCCAAGGCAGATCCATACCACATTGTGTTTGATTGTGTTCAAAACAAAAAAAAAAGAAACCTGTTTCCTCTGCTCGATAAGTAGGGCGAGGAAGTCCCTGAGAAAGCCCTTGTCAGCCTCGTGGTGCTGCATCGCGAGCTCTGTATCGGGCTGTCCAAATATTTCTGTAGCAGTATTTATTTATGATGGGCCATGGGGGGAGGTGAGCCATTCTCTCCCTCCAAAGGAGCCACGGAGCGTTCACGGGCGACCAGCCAACTGGCAGACTAGTGGTTACTCTGAAATAACAGCCATACAAGTCCTGGTGAGATGAAGGCTATTGAATTTGTTGGGGTATATTTTGGATGTGGGGCGGCGCTGTTTCTCATCGCGCGCACTGTTTGTCTGCGGTGCCGCGACGCCGAGCTCGTGTATATTTAAATTGGAGAGAAGTGCAACACGCCCACATGCCTGTGAGGGTTTGTTAAAGCAGTGTCTCTCTCTCTCTCTCTCTCTCTCTCTCTCTCTCTCTCTCTCTCTCTCTCTCTCTCTCTCTCTCTCTCTCTCTCTGTTTACTACTCTTTCAGGTTAGTTTCCTTCTCGAGCGTGTTGACTTTGACACGAGATGTTCACCTGCAACACACACCTTCTTCTGTCATGTTACGCTATTAGAAACAAGCAATGCGGGAGGAGATTAGTGTCTGGTGTGGCTGCCAATTGACTGCGACTGTTTTTTGTTTGAGAGGAGGTGTCTGGAGACACTGTTCAAACTGCTGGGTGACTGTTCAGGAAGTTGTGCAAGAACTTGCATGCCAGAGCAAGAAACATCTTCACTTCAGTCGTGTTTGGATTCACATCTGATCATCTTGCCCCATCCGGACTCGGACGTGTAACCTTATCGTCTTTATTATGTGTAGCGGCGAAGATAAATAGCTGCCAGCGCCGCACGACATTGGGAAACGTGCGATGTGCTTTGCGTTTGCTCAGTTTTGCGAGAATGATATGACTTGATAAATAAATACTCCAGTAGAAGGTGTACCATATACTGTATTTGCGCTGTACCTTCCCTACTGATGTTGCTCGCTCAACCTTGGACCCAAACACCCATCTCAACATCAAGTTTCACGCTCGTCAGAACAGAGGTTATTGCGCTATCTATGGTGTGTGTGTGCAGCGGCAGCATGAGCGCACCGCGAGTCGCCGCCCGCTTTCGTCAGCGTGGCGCAACCCGAGCGTATCTCTGCGCCCGCCTCCTACAATGATTGATCCGTCCCACAGGACGCCGGTCGGTCCGGTGTAAACGTTTGAAGTGGAAGCGGATCCCGCGTGACCTTGCTCGACCTCGCGGGCGCCATCTTGCTTCGAAAGGGAATTAATTCATGGCGCGAAGACGACGCTTTTTATCGATAGCTGCTCATAAAATTTTGAGATCTCTCAAACGTCGGCAGGAATTCAGGAAGAGTTAAAAAGGCGTTTGAAAGCGTGAAGTTGCGTTCGCACGTTGCTGACGATGTCGGGAGGCTTGAGACGTCGACTTAGGATCGGTATTAGCCAGGAATGTGGCAGCGTAACCAAACGACTGCGTCTGCAGTTGGTGGGATGTCGACCCAGTTGAAGTTAGACAGTTGTTGACTTTTGGATCAATCATTTCCAACAGAAGAACCATGTTGTTAATGGGTATCTGCTTCTTACTGAGAAGGAAAGTAACGCCACCAAAAAGGGAGTAATCAGGACCAAAAGTGCAAAAAACAAAGACTAGACTAAAATCAAAAAGAATTGTCACTTTCCAAATTGCCCCCACATGCTGGAAGTATTGTGTAAGGATAGTTGAAGGGGAATGAAGTGAGATCATAGTGATTTTAAAGTGAAAAAATGTACAAATCATTTTGGTTATATCTTCGTATCGCAGCACTCTGATAACATGTTGTTAATACGCACTTCACCAAAACTGCACCATTGACTTTTGTCCACAAATACCGATTCGAGTGTTTTTTTGTGAATTTGTTCAACTTGCTGTCTCACAGAAAGGTTGTTTCACATCTAAACTCTGTTAATTGAAGCCATTATTGTCTCCAGCGTGGTTGTTTAGAACAGCTCTGCACCCGTTTGCTCTCCGGTGTGCTTTGACATTACGTCGTGCCGAACAGTTTGTTTTCTTATGATACCTTTAATATTGAGGACAAAAAGCTGTGGTTCTGCATTAACGAGACTTTGTCTGAAACGATGATGTTCTCTGGTTTGTCATTTAAATCACCGAGTCGGAGAAGAACTCGTCTTTTTATCGGTAATTTTCTTTTCAGAGCAGCAAAATGTCTTTTCACACCTTCAAGCATCGCCGCATATTACCGAACTGGCATTTGCTGCCAGTCTCAGACTTGCATAAGAGATTAAAAACTTGGGAGAAATTAGCTTCGTTTTGTGGCTTGTCTGAATGCACCCTGTGTCTGTGTGTGGCAGCTCAGACAACAGGTTGTTTTGTAGGGTTGGCTCATGAATGGAGCCGTCGAACGTGACCTTCTGTGGAAGGAAGGTGAAAGTTTGCTGCTGCACAACTTGTAATTTTCCTCCTCGTCGCTTGAAACTCGTCACACCACCGAGTTACTCGGCTCGTGGTGAACAATGGAGTGGAACATGCATGTAATCCTCCTACAACAAAGGCCTGTTCTAGTTGTAGCCACACTTGCATATAATTACTCATTAAATTATTGTCGTTTCCCCGGTTAAATAACAGCCCCGTGTTTTCCCTCCTTTTTACTTTGACATAATCAGCAGGCGGCCTGAGAAGTACGGTTTTTTTCAGCGCGAATATCAACGACAACATTCACGCTGCAGCATTTCCTCTGATTGTATTTCCACACCCAAAGGTCTCCGAACGGAGGAGGGGAAATTGGACGCGGTCCCAAACTCGTCTTCCCCGGACGCGGTCAAACGCTCACCGGGATGCGGCGCCGCGTAAAGGACACGCGAGTCGCCGAGAAAGGGGGGGGGGGACGTTGGCCGTGTGGCGTTTGCGCCGCGCTGTGTAAAGGAACAGCGGAGGGACGGCGCCGGATGGAGATCGGGCCTTTCAGCAGCGCTCGTGCGCCTTTTTTTTGTTTGACCCTGATGTCGGATGGAAGGGAAGCTCAAGGAGAGCGGGCGGGCGGGGAGGGGGGGGGTATTTAGGGTGGCATGAGCAGCTGTTGACAGAGAAGCGAGATTTTCTCTGGTCTCCATGGCAACACTTGTATTGCCCACACTGGTTTGTCTCGGTGTTTACAGCTTATTTGTGCGATCCTCAATCCGGTGGCAAAAGAAATGCAGAGCGGAGGTCTTTCTGCTGGGTGTCACCGCGCCAAAGACCCTCCTTTGTTTTTTCTCCACTATTGAATATCTGAAGAAACACACTTTCAGCTTGTCAATAAGTCACAAAAATTCGGTTTTTTTCTTCGGTGTAGTAAAAACCGATGTAATATTTCAGGCTCCAATTAGCGATGAAGACGATCCTCGAATTTAGAGAACGTCAACACAGTCAAACGTGTTCGGAATACACCAAGAATGATCCAGAAGCTGTTTTTTTTTGTTGTTTTTTTAATAACATGCACAGATCATTTACTCTCAAATTTAGACACAGCACAGAGGAACCTGTGGCTTGTGTCACACAACATAAAGTTAGCGTGCGCCGGCCTAGATTCGCAGCCGCGTCGTTTTTTCGAAACTTCTCTTTGCAAGACTGATTACGATTCACCGTGTTGCAGCTCACTCAGTGTCCTTGATGAGCCAGATCGCAGCAGTGAATCCCCCCCCCTCCCCCTCCCCCCCACACACACCTCCCTCCTCCTTTTCTATACACCAAGCGGTAGGAACACAAAGTCTCATTTTAAATAAAGATCCCTCGTTCCTCTGGCAAGCACAGACAACACGGTTGACACATGAGCTTTTTTCTCTCCCTTTTCATTCGACATGCTTAAATAAAACGTCCATGTATCCTCTCCTATGCGTGTATATATAAATATATATACGTCTCTGTGTGTGTGTGCTGCCCTTTGCATCAAAAAAGCCTTCTGTGCTCCAGTCTCCTCTCACAAAGTACTTACTTGCCAGCCTCCCCCACACAGCCGTATGCACATGCATGCCCCACAGCGGCTCTTTCCTTGTGTGCTTACATGCATATATGAAACCAGGTTATTTGGAGGAACCAGTAAAACATGAAATCGCACCGCGCTGACTTTCGACACCCCGCTTTCTGGGCGAGCGCTTTCATACTTGCAGCTTCCTTTTTTAAAATCTCGTCCGACTGGCGCGCTCCCATTCATCTCCACTCCTAATGAGGGCCAGTACGGTAATGTTTCAATGTAATAATTCGTCATACTTGCATGACTAAACGAGGCATCCGTCTCTGCCAGGATGACCGATGTCACCATTTCCAGCGCGGACCCGGACGAGCACGTTATAAACCGTGCCGAACGTTGGCAGGTGCCGACACCAGAAATATCACCGATGTAGGAACAAAAAAGAAGCAAAAAGACCTTTTTACATCATCAGTGTGCCAAGAAACGTCCGCATTCATGCATCGTTTGCTTGGATTGCTGCAGCTTACTGCGTTTCTTTCTCTCTTTGTGAGCGACTCGAACAGATTGTCGTATTTTTACATACGCTACATCCAGTTTTTATGTCAGTTCGGCGTCTAATTGTTTTGAATCTGGGACAATCGATTTGTTCCGGGGCGCTTTCATTTATATCCAGTCTAATCTCGGCAGTCGTTTCTGCTATCTTGGCCAACGCCCGCCTCAAAAGAGGAAGTATTCGGGAGGATCCCCGCAATTTTACCATGTTGCTGTCGCTGTGTTTTTGGAGGTAAAGCACCGCTTTGCGACATGAGTCGGTTACGGTGCCGTGTCGCTCCGCCGGTGGTCTAAAGTGGATCATGTTTAACAAGGCTGGTGTGAACGCGCCCTCAGTCGAGGAGTTCAGCATAAGAAGGCATTGTTGATCGGCTGTAACGGGTATCCGACACCAGACCTTTATTTTTTTTCCCTCTGTAATTTTCTGAAAAAACCCCGAAAGAGTGTCAAAGATTCGCTCTGTTGTCTCCCGTGAAACGATCATAAGATCGAGGCGTGTTGGCGGGAGCTGTCGCAACAATGGCGGCCCTCAGTAATCCTTTGCCCCGGCGACCTCTTCCTTTGTCACCTAATGAAAGACACAGTCGGCGCGGCCTGCCGATTCCAGCGGCGGCCGGCCCCTGTGCCACGGAGCGGTGGCGGCCTGTGGATTCCCCTCCCGACCGATTACCTCAGCAGGTAATTTCACGTGTGAGTTGCGCTCATCTAAGAGGCGCATTAATCAGAGGGTGGAGTCTCGGGTTGGAACGAAAACCCTGCAGACTGTTGTCTCTCTTGGCGCACGGCTCGCTGCTGCCGCTGCCGCCGCCACCGCCGCCGGTAAACATTAAAAGTGTTGCCACCCAAAGGAGGCGTGGGAGAAGTGTTTCCCCTGGAGACCGACGGCGACCATCCCCCACCGTTTGCTGACCTACATTGGCCGCCGCTAAATGACTCACTAAAAGAGGCAAAGGACAATGCACAAATGGTTGTTGTGATTACCTGTGTGGCGATCATTATTTATCACCCTGTGCCCCCCCCCCCTTCACCACCCTCCCCCCTCTACACACACACCCTCCCACTCTCTTCCCCTCTCTCTCTCTCCCCCTCTTTTTCTCTCACACTCCCCTCCCCCCATCAAGACTGCAGCCCAACCAGAAGCTTCAAAGGCGGGTTTTACTCAGCAGAGCAGTTCAAGAGAAAATGGCTGCTGTTTCCAGGTCTTGTTTGCACATCTGTCAGAGGCTGACTGTGCAGGAGAAAATGGGGTTCATGGTATGCAGGTTTTTTCGGCTTCATTCTTCTAAAAAACCTGCATGTGTACCGAATGACTGGATGCCGACTTATTTCAGCTTCAATTCTCTTTGTGTTTGGTAAACATTTATTCCATTTTACACGTTATTTCGTTTGACTCGCTTTTATAGTATACGGTGTATTTCAATCAGGTGCTCCTTTGTCTGCACAGATGATATTATTGCTGTGTTATTGGGACCTTTTTGAAAGCACAATAGGTAAGGTTAAACCTAATGATGCTCATTATATCTCGCTTATTATACTGGCAGATAGAGGAACAGGCTGACTCTCCCGCTCTTATCAAAGAGCAGTTGCTTCAACTCGTGAATAAAGGCACATTTGACTGGTATTTACTAACACGCACGCTTTAATGTTCTGATCACACTTGTATTTGTGAGGACACTTTTCAAAAAAGCGCCTTTTTATGAGACGTATCGCTGTAACGTCAGATTGTTGGTGTGCTGCTGTAGCTCAGTGCCAAAAGGATTCAGTCGCTGCTCCTGTTGGCTTTCAAGTCTCTGTACTTTCTGAGCAAACTTGTCACTAAAAGTCTGTACTTCTCGCTGTCAGAGGGTCTTTATTATTCAGATTACACTGTGGCCTCGTGTTCATTATGCAGTCGGTGCAAATCCGGATGGTTTCCATGCAGGCTGCTGGTGGCGTTAAGCGTTTGTCGCATCCTGGAGTCCCCTCTAATGATCGTGACGTCCCCCGAGGTGTGTTTGGCGGTCAGCTGCAGGCGCTATCTTTTTTTTTTTTCCCTGTGTCCTTCAGTTAGTCTGGAAATGTTTGTACCAGTATTGGTTGTGACATAACAGTGCACGACCAAGATCAGCCAATCGAATGTTCAGTTTGTGCTCTGCTGTGAAAGTAAATAAAGCCGAGAGAATCGGATAAATTCAGAAGGTATTTTTAAATTCACGACACTTCGTTGCGTTTCTTTGGAATTGCTTAGCGAGGAAACAAAATGCTATCCTCGCGTTGGTGTTATTGATTGGCTGATGGTGATTGACAGGCAGGTTTGTCTGATCCGCGAGTTGAGCGAACAACGGCGGCGCAGTAACCGTCGAAGCAGAAATGTGTTTATTTCTTCGGTGATCTTTCAAGCGCAAACAAATTTGTGTTTGTGTTGGGTGAAAATTTCATGCAGACTTGAACAGATGATAAACAAAACAAAAATGGTAAACATGTGGTGCAAAAGACCACAAAGAGACTCTTGTTGGAATTTATTGAGCTTGACAAGATGCAAATTCCCACAACAGGTCTCAGACTGCAGCGAATAGACGTCATGCTGCTTGTTTTACATCAGTGTATAAGATACTTTGGTGGCGTTTCAATGGGGATCATACTCTTGTAGCTTTAAGGTACTTTTGCAGAAGTTTGCTGAAGAAAACAGCATTTTTTTGCCCTTCTGTTCTCCTGAGAGAGTCAGGAACCGAATCAATGATAAAATGACCTTCAGTCCTGTTCAATCTATTCAAAATGATGTTTGAAGACTCTCCATTTTCCCGTCTCTGTGGATAGAATCAGAAGTTATGAGCTAACTAAGCGCTGCAGTGATTGTTTATGTGCCGCAGCTCCAGTGTGTAATGGTGAACAGCTTGTTGACCTTGTCCAATGAATAGGATGCAATTAATTAGGAAGCGTTAGTCTCACTCCAGGGAGACACTGATTCTCTCTATTCAGCACATTTTCTGCCGCCGTCACGTTCGTCTGAACGCCGTGCAGCCGCAGACGGCTAAAACGTACAGTTTCAGTGGTTGCCGATTTATTTCTCCCCCCCCCCCCACCTCGGATTGTGCAACATGTGGCATGATTCATATCGCTATAGCAACCCTGGCGATTTAATTACTTGCAGTGTCGTCCTTGGACATTGCGTGCGTGTCAAGCGCTGAGACCTATTATTCTAATTTTCAATAGATGTCGTTTGCATGCGAATGTTATTTGCGTGCAGTTTAAAACGAAAATGACATTTAAATGCATGCGTAGTTGTCACGTTTTTGCATGTGCAAGTACATTTAGTGAGAGAAAAGATTCAACTTCACAACGATTTTCGAGAAAGGAAGGAATCGTCGTAAACGCAGCGCTGGAATCCTCCCCTCAGACTTTAACTCCACGTATCATTTCAGGGATAAACTTTACTACCTTCGCTGAGCTCAGCGTTCCGCGAGTTCTCCTGTGAGGCCCATTGTTTGGTCAGAGGAGCCCTAAACGCCCAGGGAGCCTTGGTAATGGATGGCGGCATCACCCGCCCATCTGATAGAGGGATTACTGTCGCTGAGGGGACCCGGGGACCCTCCGGGCGGCCTGTTAATTACGTTTCCAGTTGTTTGGTATGTAGCTGTTGCAGCCCTGGGCGCGGCGGCTGCCCCTGCTTTGATGTGGCGAGCCCCCACCCCTTGCAGTCCCACATGTAGGCTAATGAGCTGGAGGGAAACATGGTGGCAGCGGTCACGCCGGGGTAGAGTGGCGAAGCGAGCGTTGTTTTGTCTCCGACCTCTTAAGGCCGATGAAGAGATTCCACAACAAAGTGGGAAGGACCCAGTTTTGTACGTTTCAGTCGGTATCCTTGGTGTTGTGTCTGCTGTGCTCTCTGCCAGGTGTAACTCTGCCTTATTTTGTCAGAAAAACCCCCCGTTTCGCTGCGCGCCTCAGCCCTTAACTCGTCTGCTTCTGCACAATGGAGGCAGACTCCATCTGAAAGAATATACCAAGGTGAAACGGTGAATAATTCATGTTGAGTAACATGTTCAACCCCTCTGGCTCGGTGCCCACTGGTAATTGGGACAACACCGTCCTCTGTCTATTTTGCTCGATCCCTCTTGTTGCTATGCTACCGACGGGATTCTTGAGTGGGTCTGGACAGTGTTTGGTATGAAAGTTGGATCGCCGTGGAGGCTTCATACCTGACACCACCCCTTCATTCTCTTTCTCTCTCTCTCTCTGTATTCTCAGCAAGATGCCCGTCCCTGCACCTCCCAGTGGGAGCGCAGGAAGCGGTGATATACGCGGACGTCTTGACTCGCTCTCGGGTTTCGATCTGGCCCCGTTCCCCCCGCATCCCCGGCAGCCGCCCTCTCCTTGCGTGCGCCGCGCATCCGCGCGTGTTTACATTGCGCTCGTGGGTGTACATGAAGTGTTTCTTCCAGCTCAGTTTACGTCGAGCTCGCGAAACATATGTGCGCGCCGTTGGGGAAATTATTAACACTGCAGCGTTCCTCGGCTCGAAGAGGGAGGAAAGAAACGTTGTAATTTGCTTTGTTTTGTCTTGAAATGTTCACAAAAGCAGCGTTTAAACACCTTCGTGGCTTAAAAATACCCCACAAGAGAAGACGAGGCCGGCTGCTGTGACTAATTAGCCTCTTGGTCTCCTTTGTAATTTATTAGATGGGCAGTAGGCGAGCGTTTAATATCCTTACTGCTTCATCAGAGGCTCCCTCCATCCCGAGCTGGCCGGGTCACCGGAGCAAAATACCGTTCGGCTCGCAGTGGAAGCCAAATGGATATAGACACTCCTGTAAAGCCGGAGAACAGAGATGGCGAAAAAAAAAACCCCTCAAATTCAGGTATTAAACATGGAGTCAGAGGTTAAGTAAGCCAGCCAATCACAGAAGAGAACTGGGGGATCGTACAGCGGCGGGCAGGAGAAGATTTAGCGGGAAGCAACTGAGAGTCGGGGCTGTCCTGCGTGTGTGTGTTTGTGTGTCTTCACATGACCGCATCAGCAGGCAAACATCGGGCCAGACTGCTGCTGTGTGCAGAATCACTTTCTATTTTTACTCCAATGTGAAGGAGATGATGGTCTCTGAGCGGCACGCACGTTTGGGACGACGACGTATAAGACGAGCGCGCTGAAAGCACACACGTTTGTTGATCTTGGCTCTCTTTTTTCTGACTGTTTTCGCAGGAGTGAGCTCAACCTTCCAACAGACTTCCTCCCTTTCATTGGGCTAAAATGAGTATTACCAGTGACGAGGTCAACTTCTTGGTGTACAGATACCTCCAAGAATCAGGTTTGTCTCGCTGATGTTTACTCCGCACATTCACGCTTTTTGCACCTTCATTTCTTTCGCATATTGATGGATTATTTTCATTTACAGAGCTGATTTTATGACCTGAGAGTTCGCAGTCAACGTACACGAAGAATTCGCTGTTTTTATGTCGCACGCAGTCAAAACGCTCGCACCAAATCCCGTTTTTTCCTCCGAGTGGAATGTGAGCACGTTGTGGGCGCAGAGAATAAGACCCCTGCTTTTCACATGTCAACATTCTGCTCATTCTTGGGATCTGGATCCTCGAGATTTGGATGGGCGATTGAAACTGTAGCTGCTGTGTTTCATGGCTGTTTATTGAGACTCTCGTCTGAAGCCTTCTGGCTGAGGGCAGGCTACCAGCAGCGCCGAGAGGTCAACATTGACATTGGCGTGCTTTATTGTGCTCTCAAATGTCGCTCTCGTTACGCCGTCGGGTCGTTTTATTCGATGACTGTCGGCTTTGTTTGGATCGGAGGCGACTTTTCTTTGCCGGTGCACTTCTTGTGCCGTTAATGAGCGTGAATGATGTTTTGTTTCCAGGTTTCTCCCACTCTGCGTTCACCTTTGGCATCGAAAGCCACATCAGCCAGTCCAACATCAATGGAACACTAGTGCCCCCTGCAGCCCTCATCTCCATCCTGCAGAAGGGGCTCCAGTATGTGGAGGCAGAAATCAGCATTAATGAGGTGAGGGGCAGGGACCTGCTGTTACCGACCCCCCCAGACATCTTCCACTGCTTAATGATACAAAGACAGACTCTGATCTCTGAGTCGGCACGCCCGGGTAGCTGCCGGTGCTTTTGTAGTCGTCCTCGCACTCGAAGAAACCCGGAGGTCCGTTTCAGGAGGACTTCCGACCAGAGAGTCATTTTTTTTTATCACCGGTGTGATTGTTGATTATCCGAACAGCCAAGCAGTTCACGTCCTAAAATGTGTCACTTCTCCGTCGCGACAGGACGGCACGGTCTTCGACGGGCGACCGATCGAGTCGCTGTCGCTCATCGACGCGGTGATGCCCGACGTGGTGCAGACACGGCAGCAGGCCTTCCGCGACAAGCTGGCGCAGCAGCAGGCCGGCTGCACGATAGGAGCCTCCACCTCCGGAAACCAGTCCAGCGCACCAAAGAACGGCGAGGCCACCGTCAACGGGGAGGAGAACGGCACTCACAACATGAGTGAGTTCAAACGAGAGTTGTTGGCAGCGTCTTGTCCCCGAGCACACGATTGATACCCGGCGCTCCTCTGCTTGACACCTGTTGCGCATGACACGAAGTGTGTAATCCAAAGACCTGTTTTTATAGCCGCAAATATATATGAAAGTTAAAAATTACTCTCCAGTAACTCAAACTATGTCTGCAGTGAAGCTTTACGTTTCCTCCGTTTCAGCCTGTATTATATTCAGCTTAAAGTATCTTGATTCCCAACGTTTCTTCATCCTCTGAGTCCGAGGAACGACAGACACGCTTTTATTCTTTCGAAACCCTCGACAGCAACTCCAGACGTCGCTGCCTTTTTTTGGGGGGGTTTCTCACGGGACGCGCCGGCTGTAGTATTGGTCCTTTTGTGCGTGAAACCCGAGAAGCGAAGATCAGGTGGCGCTTCAGACGAGGGAAAAAGGAGGACGCGTTTGTGTCCCGCGAGGAGTCGAATTCAAAGGTGTGGATGACAAAAGAGTTGGACGCGGCCGAGGTCAGAGAGTTTACGGCCGGCCGGGAGGCGCCTGCTCCCAAGGCTCGCTCGTACACTGACCAGATTCCCATTAAAGCGCGTCTGATTTCATGCTGTTTAGAGATAATTAGCAGACGTTGTTCTGGTATTCAGAAACAGGCGAACGAGTTTGGTGAAGCGTTGCCAACAGTCAGAGTTAATTAGCGGTAACTTTATCCGGAGGCTGCGCTCACGACACGCAGGTCAGCCGATGCGTGGAAGGAAATACACGTTTCCATGTGTGCGTTGTGTGTCTGTGCGTCGTAGACAACCACAGTGAGGCCATGGAGGTGGACGTGGACGTGGAGATACCAGCCAGCAAAGCCACGGTGCTGCGAGGCCACGAGTCCGAAGTGTTCATCTGCGCCTGGAACCCGGTCAGCGATCTGCTGGCCTCCGGGTGAGTTCCCCCTTCCGCGAGTCGCACGGTATCGTGCGCCGGCGAGATTTTACGTGCTCCGGCGATCTCCTGACCTCTCTCCGCTCCGCCGGTCGTCCCCCGCAGCTCGGGGGACTCCACCGCCAGGATCTGGAACCTCAACGAGAACAATAACTCCAACTCCACCCAACTGGTGCTGCGCCACTGCATCCGCGAAGGTGGCCAGGACGTCCCCAGCAACAAAGACGTCACCTCACTAGACTGGAATGTAAGTCGCAGATCGTCACTCGCTGACTCTCCTCTTCTTCCTCTCTTTTTTACGACACCCCCGTGCGGCAAACAGGCGAAGCAGCTGCGGACAGTAAAGTAACCGATCTGTTGTCTTTCCGCCCCGCAGAGCGACGGCACTCTGCTGGCTACAGGCTCCTATGATGGATTTGCCAGGATATGGACGAAGGATGGTACGTCCTCCGACACTTGTCACGCCTTGTTGGTCCCCTCGCACACGCTTATTTTCCAAAAATACAACCTCCGCGGCCGTTTGTATGAGGGATTCTTGGCTTGTCGTCCATCAGGAAATCTGGCGAGCACCTTGGGGCAGCACAAAGGGCCCATATTTGCACTCAAGTGGAACAAGAAGGGGAACTGTATTCTCAGCGCTGGCGTAGATAAGGTACTTCGGAGATGGCGAGCGCGCGTTTGTGTCGTCCGCTAACAACATCCTCATGTTTTTATAAGATCCTTTTTTTCCTCTCATCAGCAGCCAGAGACTCAATCTGTGTCTTATCATTTCTCTGGCACGAATCAGCCACAATATAAAACCCACAGCTATCAGTAAATCTTGTCAGCGGTCAGTGTTGTACAGAAAAATGGGCTGAAAGCACAGCAGGGTGTTTTTTCTTATGTTATTACTTAACTTTTAGCTTTTTGTTATTCACAACTGAATCTTCGTTTTACACCCGGCGCTTTCTGCGGATGTGTTTTTATTTTATGGACAATTTTTTTCAACGAATATCTAATTTCGATTTTTCCAGACGACAATCATTTGGGACGCACACACAGGAGAAGCCAAGCAGCAATTCCCATTCCACTCAGGTGAAAACGAGCTATTTTAAGCAGCAATATTCACTGTAGACTTCGTCGATGCCGTCGAATGTTTGGAGGGTGTTTTTGTTTTTTTTTATTGCTCGTTTCATTTCAAATCAAAACAAGTGTGCCTTTCGAACGCCTTCCCCCGCAGCTCCAGCACTGGATGTCGACTGGCAGAACAACACCACGTTCGCCTCCTGCAGCACAGACATGTGCATCCACGTATGTCGCCTTGGCAGCGACCGGCCCCTCAAGACCTTCCAGGGCCACACGGTGAGCTGCTTTCCCCGACGCCCCAAACAAACAGCAGACACTTGAGCAACACCCCCCCCCACGCTAACGAGTACAATGTGTTTATTTATTTATTTTTCCTTTCTTACAGAATGAAGTTAATGCAATTAAATGGGATCCGTCGGGAATGCTGCTCGCCTCCTGCTCGGATGACATGACCTTAAAGGTGGGACGCGTCCTCGTTGTCCGAGGTCGACAACAGCACAGGTCCGTTTATGTTTCGGTATCTGACGTTTTGTTTTTTGTTCCTGCGTGCACAGATTTGGAGCATGAAGCAGGAGTCGTGCGTCCACGACCTCCAGGCTCATAGCAAAGAAATTTACACCATCAAGTGGAGCCCCACGGGCCCCAGCACAAACAACCCCAACTCCAACATCATGCTGGCCAGGTAGGAACGAGGCTCCGCCCCTTCACGCCAAGACTTCGCTTGTTCTGGCGTGTTTTTTTTCGTGGCCAATCTTCCTGCGTATCCTCTCCACGCACTCAACTTCGCAACCCGTGATTCCGAGACGGTAGAAAGGCCGACGTGAATGGAAAACACGCGACCCACCGTGAGGCTGTTGCGTGTTACAATAACAGTGTTTCTTGCCATAAAAAAAACGAAGTACTCAAGTATCTTCCACTTCTTCTTGGACTCCTTTTTTCTGAATCCGCTGCGACTCGCTAATCTCCCTCCACACTCTTTGAACTCAGACTCTCACATCTGCATAGCGGGCGGACGTCTCGGGCGGCGGGGCTCTCCCATTTGCATAAGACGCACTCGTGCGAGCGCGGCTGCAGCCTGCATGGAAATGCATGAATCACAGTTCGCTCTGTCATTTGTCGTATGTTGCACGTGGAGAGATGGACGCGAATGAGATAGCGAAGCCCTAATTGTAATAATTTGACAATTTTGAGACGGGTCAGACAATAGCTGTATTAAAAAGGGATAGAAATGCGAAAATCAGAGATTAGTTTCAGTTTTCAAAGGAATCAGGCTGCAGAAAGTGTGCTTTATCCCTGCACATGCACGTGTTGGCGCTCTGGTTTGAATGTCACGGTAATTTGAAGGCCGTGTGGCGATAAACTCGGCACTCCTGTCGCTTGTTCAGCTCCCAAGCGAGACCGCGTGCGCTCGATGGCGTCACCGTCATACGTGTGAGGGCCACAGAGGAAGAAAGAGCTGGCGTGCGAAAACACTCGAGTTGCTTCATGTTATACAAATCCTGCAGTTCCTGCTTCTGATTCAGTTCCGCTTGTTTCTACCTCAGTGGAGGAGACGTGTTAATTGAAATAAGCCCGTTTTTGTCCTTTTCCTTCTGTGTGAGATTCAGCGTTACACATTTATTAATTGTGTATTTTAGTGGTGTGAAAGTAGGAAGTTTATGCAGATTTCCTAGGAAAGCATAAAGACGAGATTAACTCCTGTTACTACAGTTGTTGGAGTATTCTTGTTACTTGGAACAGTTTCTTCCTCTGTGTGTTTTGCGCCTCCTTTTTGCTTCCCGCTTTCCTGACTCTTTTGCCTCGTTGCCGCCCCCCTCAGTGCGTCTTTCGACTCGACGGTGCGGCTGTGGGACGTGGAGCGAGGGGTCTGCATCCACACTCTGACCAAGCACCAGGAACCCGTGTACAGCGTGGCCTTCAGCCCCGACGGCAAGCACCTCGCCAGCGGCTCCTTCGACAAGTGCGTCCACATCTGGAACACCATGGTGAGAGAGAGGCGCCGCCGAGAGGGCACGTCAAACATTTCGGTGGCTGTTTAGCGGACGCTGATCGGTGTTTGTGCTTTCGCGACAGAGCGGAGCTTTGGTGCACAGCTACCGGGGCACCGGAGGGATCTTTGAGGTGTGCTGGAACAGCACCGGAGACAAAGTCGGCGCCAGCGCGTCCGACGGCTCGGTAAGTCCCGTCTAACGCTCGACTTGATGCCGATCAGTCAGGAAACGCAGCCGTAAGGACTCGTTAGAAAAATTCAGGACGGGAACGGTCGGAACGGGCCGATGAACTGCCCACCGTCGCGCGTTGAAAGTGGAACTCACACTATTAACTCTGTGATCACAAGTTCAGCCCAATTCAAACGATGGCAAAAAAACAAACGCATTTATTTTGCAAAAACTTAACGGGAAGAGGAAATCGAATCGGGAAAAGTCTTGAATCCAAACTGAAGATGCTGTAACACACCTGTAGGTGGCACCATAACAGTCACAAACTTGAAGGAACTGAAAAATTTCATGTTTTCAGTGTGAAAAATGTGCATTTTTAAATACGTACTTTGTGACTTGTTACTAGATTTTGCGAGTCACTGTTAAACTTGAGGTTTTGGAAGATTTTTTGAATTTAATTCAAGTCTGAAAATGTGTCTTAAGTTAAATATTCACACACGCGCTGGTCGTACTTTGTCTTACTGAAGGTGAAAGTCGGAAAGTTTCTTCCCGAGACTCCCCATTAATTCTCCCTAATCCCTCCCGGTCCAGGTGTGCGTCCTCGATCTCCGAAAATAGCCGCCCGGAGCCTCTGACGAATCCTGGAATGTGTAGAAACTGCCTTCTTCCGACATCAGCAAACACACTCGTCGCTCGAGAAGAGAGGTGAAGGTGAACTGAGAGCCGAATCGTCACGGCGGCGAGCACGAGACGACGGCGGCGGCGGCGGCGCGGCGGCTCGCAGCACCGACTCCACCTCGGCGCGCCTCGCAGCTTGTCGTGCGGTTTCTTTTTTCATGACGCGCCGAATCGAGACAATAAAGGAGGCTGACGGGTCCCTGAGAACGGACACGGCGCCCCCCCACCCCCACCCTCCTCCTCCCCCCTCCCACTGGGTGCATCCAGGTTGTAAAAGGTTTCTAATGAGGAAGTGCTGCGAACCCCCGCAGGGGGGGCCAAGCGCCCCCCGCCCCCCCCCCCCCCCTCCTGCTGCTGCGATCGGGCCGTGAGGGGTGAGAACACAAAGACGAGTTGAGTGAAATGGAGAAGGTGTTAATGAGACACGCGTTTTGAGTGTGAGAGGCAAAGAAAAAAAAAAAGAGGAAAAAAAAAAGCGAGAGAAAAGTTGTGGATTTAAATTTCCTGCGGAAACGTTACTTCACGTCCAAACGAACTATCTGGCAACACCATGAGAGTAACATCGACGCCGCTGCGCTCCTCCTCGGCGGAGGACAGTTTGTTCCGAGAGTTCTTCTTGCTGGTTTTTTTTTTTTTCTGTTTTGTTTTTTGTTTTCCTTTCTTTCTGTGTCAGTTTTTTACATTTTGTTTTCCACAGATGGACTTTGGAGAGTCAGATTGAATGTGCCGCTACGAGGTAGTTCGGAGCTCGTCGTGACATCAGGGCAGCAAAGAGAAAAAGAAATTCCGAAACAAACCTGCCGGGAAAAACCGCCGCCGACCGGCTCCGCCCGTCGCCCGCTCCGCGCTGCGCCGCTCGTTTGGAGACGTGAAACGTGCAGTTTTCCGAAGACGATTTCCTCCCTTTCTGGATGTAAATTTAAAGAATGTAAAGATATGTACATTAGATTAATACACAGACTTATATACTGTGTATATATGTTTATATACAGTACACTTTATTGCCATCCTGTCAGGGCTCTAAAATGGCTCGAGCTGTCACATCTTTGCCGTTCAACATCACGTTCAGACCACGTTTTTCGAACCAAGTGCACGTCTCGCCGGCTTCTGTTGATACAGTCCTTTTGAAACTGCGTTCTGTTTTTCCCCGACCTCGTTGTTGTTGTTTTCCCCCTCCGTCGACGAGTCACAAACGGCGCCAAAACGGTGGCGGAGCTCCGCTGGAGGCCGCGAGTCGCCGCGGAGGAACCGCGCGCCTCCTAACCTGCGTTGAGGGAGCCGTCTTGTCAACACGACGGGAGTTAGCGGCCGGCACCCCCCCCCCCCCTTATGTCGCGCTGCTGCTTTGAGTTTGTTTTTGCGAGCGGAGCGCGAGATCCCAGAGCCAACAGCGTCCCACCTGCGCCGCCAGACGCGAGCGGGGGGAGTGGGGGGAGTGGGGGGGCGTCACCACAGCTCCCTCCCACCTCGTTCATCCTCGTGGTTTATAGAATTCTGGCGAAACAAAGCAGCCGGTAGATTATTCCGGCGTTTTGGATCATCCCGGCGTCCTCCCGCCGCCGCCGCCTCTTCGCCGCGTCACCGGGAGATCGCTCGCACTCGCCCGCCGCGCTTTGATTTCGTCTCGTTTTCTGCGACCTTCCCGTTTTTTAGTCGAGAGCAACATGAAGTGCACTTTTGTTGTTTCAGCAGCTGAATTCGCTGAGATCGAAGGTCCAATCGTTCATTTCTTTTCTGGTTCTTTTTTCTTTTCTTCTCTTTCTTTCTCCGACGTGGATGCGGGGAGGGTGTCGCGTTGTTTCCTGCTCCTGTTTGTGCTTTTGTTTTGGATTTGCTGAGAGCCATTATTGTCTGTGTCAGACTGAGCATTGGGCTGCGGGTCGGTGGCCGTTCTTGGCGCGCTCACGGAGCTCGACACGGAACAAGTGCTGCGACGGCGGCAGCGGCTGCGGCGGCGACGACCTCCGGTTTTATCTCTTCAGCGCCCCGTTTCCACGGCGCCTCCACCTGTTTTCAAGACGAATACGTTGAAGTCGTTCAGTGTCTCAAATAAATTACTCTATTTTGATATCAGACGTCACGGCGGTGTGTGTGGATTTTATTGTGAACGTCACACAGAAAACGTCACCAGCAGGGCCAAAAGACATTCTGTTCGTTTAATGGCAAAAAAAAATACAAAGTGTGCAAAAAGTACATAAGAAACAGTAGGAAATACAACAAAAACTAGCTTATTACAGTCTGTTGGCAGCTTAACGACAGGAGTGCATATCACAAATCTAGTGCAACCAGAAAGAAGAGACGCCTACAGGAAGTGATTCGTCCAGCACTGACGGCGCCGTCGAAAGTCGGTCTGTAAAGAGGGAAAAGACCGACTGCTACGAGAGACAGCAGCTCTGATGCGCCGTCGTGCAGGCAGAATCAAACTAATAATGATAAAACAAAACTCCTCAAATACATTTCGCAAATTTTAAGTCGTGAAGGCCTCATAAATAAGACGGTCACCGCTTTTATTTCAGGGTCTGTTTGTTTTAAATTAGACTTTTTCGCTTGCTTCAAATTCGCAGCAGGTTGTTCAGCAAAAACATTAAACTACTAATGAAAAAAGAGAAAATTCACAGATAAAAAACCTTGAAGAAAGACAAACAGACCTTGAAATAAGCAAGAAAAAGCTGAACTTGAAGGTGATTATCTTATTTTTAGTGTGATGACATCATCTAGACTTGAAAGAAGTAAAATGTACTTGGTATAACTTTGTTTTTTTACAGGGCATAAACACAACGTTTGTAATCATCAAAGCTATCCTCCGTCTACTGGAAAACAAAAGACCTCCTGACGGGGGTCGCGACCCCACGGGACAGCGGAGGCCGAAGAGGAGCGCGATTAAAAACGGGGCGGCGTGGTGCGGAGGGAGGCGGAGTCGCGGCGGTCACCCCGGGTTACTGCCGCACAGAGTTCTCCAAGGATTCTCCGTCCGCGTCTACATCCTCATAGTCTCGCAGCTCGCTGGAAATGTGGATTTCAACTGTACTAGACTCTGAACCTAGCAAGACAAAATAAGGGGGGGGGGGGATTACTTCTTGTTGCTGCACATCACAACTAGACATATAACAGCTGAGCTACAAGTCGCCAACTCGTGCAGTTTATTTCGCGAGAATAATCAATTTCATGTTTTTTCTTGATGCCACAAATTCAACCAGCAATCAGATCGAGATGAATGAATGAAAAGCGTGAATCTTTGTCTGTTTTGTGAAAAAAATGAACTTTTATTTCTAGAAACTCGTCGACTGATGATACAAAACACTGAATGTCTTCGGTACATGACCGACATGGAGCACAAACTTCAGAGAAATCGTAAAAAAAAACAACGTAAAAATGAAAGGGTTTTTTTTTCCCCCGTGCAGTGGAGCAACATATGCAGCAAAATACGTCCTGGATCAACTCTTAAATCGAGCATTTTGTCCAAAAAATGTGCAGCAAATGCAAAATTAACATAACCGAGAAGCTCCTGAAGTTTGGAGGAGTCGTTCATTTGATCCATGTGCGCCCACTAGTGGCAGCCACGTGTAATCCGACTGTTTTGACCTATTTACCTGCTTCAAAAACACTCATTTCTTTCATGGAGATGACGAAATTTGAAACTAAGCGGGACAGTCTGGCATAAAGTGGGCATCCCGAGACGAGACGGTTCAGTTCCGCGGCTGCATTCGGACCGAAATCACCGAGCGAGCGAACGAGCCCGCCTGACAGCCGAGCGTCACGCTGCGAGTGATAGCAGCTGTGTTATTTCACCACTTCGCTTCAGCAGCGAACGGAAACGTGTGATTTTCCGTGCGGTGGGCTCGCACTGCCACCCCCCCTTCCCCTTCCCCCCCCCCCCCCCCCCTACTGCGCTCCTCAGTACAAATGGAAACAGACAGTTCTGCAGTGTTACATAACGCTACAACACGCTTCATTATCGCGCCCAGCAGGGCTCGGATGCAGCACAGCAGAGGGTGTTTAAGGATAAAATAACGCACACAAAATGCTACTCGTAATAAAGTCAGACAGCTTCACTTTTGTCCTGGTCAGCAACTTTAAATAACAAAAAAAAAAACCGCTTCGTGTGTCTGAGAGAAAAGAGGAACGATGACGTGTTGTTTTGTTTCAAACATCAGTGGTTCAGGGCCACGTTGCCGTGGAAACGCCCCCATCAAACCGCTTCACCAGCCCTGATAGACGGGCGAGCTGTTGTCGCCGCCGAGCGGCCAGTTACCTTCTGAGAGGACGCTGATGGCGTCCGAGTGCTGCTGCCCGTTGGCCATCAAGTTCTTCTGCGCGCCCTGGACGTGGCCCTGGTAGAGCAGCGTGGTGCCCACCATGGGGTTGTGGCCGCCGGCGTTGGGCACCGAGGTGGAGACGGAGTCCCACGCCAGCTCGCGCCGCCGCTGCAGGCTGAAGTCCACGTCCACGCCCGTCCAGCCGTGGAAGGCCAGCGTGTTGAGGAAGGCCTGCATGGGGTTCAGGATGCCCTGGACCACGAGAGGAGGAGAGGACCATGCGGATCAGACTTCAGATCAGAATTTGGCGAGCTGGCCCGTGATGAGACGGCGTTGTTCCCCTACCATGATGAACCACGTGATGAGGGCGGCGTTCCGGATGTCCCTGAAGCCGCTGTCGTTGATGTCCGACTGCATCTCCAGGTAGAAGAGGAGCCCCTCGTTGATGATGTTGGGAATCCAACTGGAACAAAGAGCCAAAACACCAACGTCTTACCACCGATCCCTCCTCTTTATAACTCCCACCTGTGTCGAGCACAAGTGTATGAAAGACGACTTTATTTACTGTAAACAAGACTGCGTTTTCCCCACATTCCCGTGAGACGCTGCTTCAGATTTTTGGACAATTTGCGTAATTGCGTCTGAGCCCGAGATATTATTAAGCCCTCCAAAACCAGCGTATGAGCTAATCTTGCCCAACGCGCTCACTTTATGACTATAAATCATTCTGCAACGTTTAACTCTGACCTCAAGTCTAAAGTGGATCGCTGGCGTTGGGAGTTTGGAAACTGGTGGCATTAAAATAGGCAAGAAAACACACACACACACTCACACACGCACATAGTGGAAATAGGCAAATTAAAAATAACACAGTGTGAAAAACAATATGTGCTTTTATAGCTGGTTATTTGTCATTATACTTCCTGACCAGCTGCAGCAATTTCTGTACACAACTGGGGGAAAAACGTCGCTTTTTCTGGCCAAATGAAAAGTTTGGCGTTGGAGCCGCACGTAAAATAAACTAGCCTCTTTATTTCTTATTAAAACGCGTCGGAATAGAGAGTGATGTCAGCGAGCCGTTAGTTAGTTTTCAGTGTTACATTTCTGGTGCTCGATTGGATTTCATCACTTTCTGACGGCTCCCGGCGAGCCGCCGCCGCCGCCGCTGCCGCCTCCCGTTTCCTCCAACCGCTGCTGAACTGATTCAACCCGCCGCAGGCGTCACGGCGTCAACGGGAGACGAGCAGCGAGGGAGGGGGTGGGGGTGTAAGGGGGGGGGTCGACGTACCAGATGAAGAACACCAGCATGATCTTGAAGAAGCGGATCTTGATCTCGCTGGCCAGCCGCCTCTCGTTCTCCGTGTAGATGCCCTGTCGCCCCTTCAGCAGCGACGTCACTGGAAGGGGGGGGGGGGGGGGGGGGAGAAACACGTCGTAGGGTCATTTATAACCCCCCTCCCTCCCCCGTTCAGAGGTGGGCACTCGGGGGGGGAAAGCTGACCTGCGGACACGGTGCGGCTGAAGAAGACCGGGTTGGCAGCCAGGACGAGCAGCATGGGCGCGTAGGTGGTGACGTAGTGGGGGATGGCGTGCTGCAGGCCCTGCTCACAGCTGCAGCCACAACAAAAACAAAATGGGACAAATAATCAGATCAGACGTGGAAATCACAAGTTTTCTCAGCGCTTAACCAAATTAAGGAGCCAAACTCGGGCGGACAAACAACTTTCTGTGGGAAAGAAAACAACCTTTAGCTTCTTAGAGCCACTTTTCTACTCTCAGTCTCTTTGTCATCGATTAAAGTCCACTTTTCAATCAACGTCAGTTTGTCACTCGGGTCAAGACAATTCCTACGTGGGAAATAAAATAGAAAAAAAAGATTAAATCTAGAATAAATGTTCCAAAAACAAAACAGACCTTTAAGATAATAAAATAAAATAGAACAAATCTTAATTAATTGAAAAAATTCTCTACAAGTGGGTTAAGAAAAGGTAAAAAAAAAAATTAAATAAATTAAATAAAAGTAAAAACAAGGAAGAAAAGTTTGGGGAAAAAAATGCTGTTTTTTCTTCCTCGTTTTTACTTTTATTTAATTTATTTAAAAAAAAAATTTAATACATTTTCTTCATAGGAAAAAAAAGATTACATCAAGAATAAATGCTGGAACAAACAAAACTGACCTTTAATATAATATAATAAAATTTAAAAAATTGAATGTTTTCGGAAAAGTCTCTCAAAGTGGATTAGGTAAATGTCATAAAATAAAAAAAAATTAATCAAAGTAAAAGTTTATTTGTGAAAAAATAATGCTGGGTTGGAAAAAAGGCGTTTTCATCAGTTTGTGTTAAAATATTATTTAAAAGTACAATATTGAAGAAAGAAGAAGGAGGGTCTGTGAGTCGGATTAAAGGGCAGAATAATCCTCGTCACATTTCTGGCTGCTGGCACAGAACAAAGATAGAAAGAGTCTGCGTGTGTTTTCTGGCGGGTGAAAAGCGTCTTACTCGGAAATGGACGGGTAGTAGAGCATGGCCACGCCCTCGATGCACAGCAGCACAGCCAGCCCCCATGTGATCATGTGGTAGAGGACAATGGTGCTGATGGGAGGGGAGCGAAGGGGGGGGAGGAGAAAGGAGTCATGAGACGGAGATCACAACACATGCTGCAGCTCTGCATCTTAAGGAGGAGGATTGTTTGCACTTTTTTTCCTCTCTGATCCAGAGACCACATGCGCTGCTCCGGCTGAGGGGGCGAGAGGGGGGGGGGGGGGTGTTATCCAACTCAAAGGGGGTCCGAAAAGTTTTAACGCCAAAAATCGCCGCAGATTTTCGTGCTTTGTTGCAGTAGCTGAAGGAGTAATCTTTCGAGGTCACATGGAGAAGCGAGAGCACAAAGTTTTACACATCAAGCTGTTGGCACGGCGACGGGGGGGAGGACTGATAATGAACTGAGGATAGAAGGTGATGAAGGAGCAACCTGATTCCTGCCGATGTTTTCACCACCAGGAAGACGTCCACGGCGTAGCAGAAGGTCCACCAGAAGGAGGCGCTGAAGAACAACTGGATCCACATCTGCCGACACACAACGGAGGCATCAGTAACCCACGCTGGAGGGGCACTCGGTAGAGCGCATACCTCCAGAAAAAACACTTCCTGTTTTCACCCCCTGAACGCCTCCTTCTCTTAAAGGGCCACACGTACTTGAAATTACGTTTTGCATCGTTTTGGAACACTGGATGATCAGATCAGCATGAAAATTGAATCATATGTTCCTTGTTTCCCTCGTCACCAATCCTGTAAGTTTCATCAAAATCTGTTGGTAAATTTTTGAGTTATGGTGTGAAATAAACACACTTTTGCGCTCATTAATAAAACCCAAAAAAGAGCCCAAATTGTCTCAAAAACATGCGTCAGGTTAATTGAAATCACTTCTTTCTGCTCATGTTTGATGTGTATCTAAATTGTGTAGTCACAGATCACGAGTTTAGTTTCTTGGGGGGACGTTTCTGCCAAGGTGGGGGTCCCTCTGTGCATGTGACTATGGTTCTTCTTCCCACAATCGCAAAGTCTGACGTCAATCAGTGACTTCAAACTGCTCATAGGTGTCACAGCGTGTGTCTGTCTCTCTGAGTCAACCCTGTGATCCACTGGTGACCAGTCCAGGAAGTAACCCCCCCCCTCAACCCCACCCCCACCCACAGTCAGCTGAGGCCAGCTTCAGTTCATCATATCAGCTGGTTAATCGACAGACAGACAAGAAAACATTTAAGTTTATCAGCCTCAACTTTAGAGTCCAGGTTTTGTGTTGGATTTGATGTTGCTTTTTGTGACAGAGGAAATAAATGCAATCTTGCATGACCCGAAACATAAACGTAAGCTTGACTGACGGTTGATAAATCTAATTTGAGTAAGTGGTTGAATGTGTTTGCCATTACTTTCAATATACATGCTCTTGCGTCTGTGCAGTGACCCCATCAAACTTCCCACTGCGACATCTGTGCATGATTCATCGCATGGAACCAACTGATCTCTGCTGCCCAGAAAATCACGATTTCCCAGCACCCTGCCTGACTTCTGTGAACACAAAGCGTTCGCCCCCCCCCCCCCCCCCTTCCGTCATCCATTCCGACGGGGGTCGTACGTACGGCGCTGCCCACGCAGAAGGCCTCCGGCCACACGTCCGTGTTGTTGGTCACCGAGATGTCGTCCACGACGCTCGGCAGGCCGAGCCAGACGGACGAGCGCACGATGATACCTGCAGGAGGAAGGGGGATGGGGGGGGGGGGGGGGTCAGCACGAGGCCTGCTGTCAGAGGTGACCGGCACGTGGAGAAGGAGGCGACGACTGGAGGCGGGGCCGTGAAACCGCGTCTGGCTTTAATCACCATTTAAAAACCCGCATCCAGCGTGTTGATTAATTGGATTCGGTCACGGAGTTTCTAACGTCACATCATGGAAACGTGAATCTCCACCAGGTGTGTGTTTTTATGGAGGACTTTCCAGTTCCTCCCGGCGCCTCGGTGGAAAAACCGGGAGCTCTCCAGGAATGTTCGTGTGACGCAGAGGCCGGAGCTTTAAAAGGCTAAGATCTGCCTGCGCCAAGCTGCTTCAGTCGGCAGAGGTGAAAGAAAGAAAATGAATCACTGACTCTGAAGAGAGTCGGCGAAGCAGGACCAGTTCAACTGTCATTAGTTTCTGTCTCAGTCCAAACTAGAACAGAGAAAAACCTGAGCTTTCAGCCGTGACACTGTGAGATTCACGCAGTATTCAAACGAAACGAGGCACGAAGAAAAAAAAAGAAGAAATAGTTTCTGTGACTCATTTTATGAGTCACGCAGGGCGGCCGTGATTCATTCTCGTGCTCTGAATCAAACAAGGAATCTGCAATAAATCAGGATCAAGTTTAAGAAAGAGGAAAAAAAAACCTTTTTTTTCTCGCAACAACAGAAGGGTTAAAATATGCGTGCGTAATGCGTGCGTAATTGGATCCAGCGACCAGAAAGAAGCCCCAAAAAACAGGGAGAAAACAAGCGAGTTGTGAGTTTGAAACGAGGTCGCGTTTTACCTGCACATCCCAGGATGTCACAG
>JASSRZ010000023.1:12883002-12896208 GCA_032164315.1 Malacoctenus gilli | reverse complement strand
GGGGGGGGATCACATGCGGAAGAGAGAAATTCAATTGTGTTCGCGTTCCCGTAGAGTCTGGAATCCCATCCGAATAAAATGTATTTGTCATCCCATTATTGCCCGTTAACTTGTATTTATTGTGAGCGCTGGAAGAAGACTGCAGGGCTTCTCCCCCTCTGCTGAGCCCCCCCCACCCACCCACCTCACTTCAAGGGGGTGGGGGAACATGTCGGATGGAAAATGTTGCAACTCGCACGTGGATAAACAACAAAAAAACACGCTGTTTATCTAAATTATGTGACTTGGATTCTAAACTATGATTATTTCTGTCATTTTAGGACCGTTTAAGGGACAAATTCCTGTGATCACAAGTACAAATTATGTGAAACAGTATTAATAAGTTTTAACCAAAATATCGAGCTTTAATTCACATTTATTTATGTTTAAGTGTGATGTTAGCTCTGATTCTGGCACTTGTCTCCATGTGAACGTGTGGATTTCTTCCTGCTGCTTTCGCTTCATCCCTCATTCGGAGGAGCGACGTTCCTTTAGTGGCTGTGTGTGTGTGTTGGCGGTCTCCCTGTGCTGCCCGTGTGATGGACTGATGACCTGATGGGGGTCTGCCCTGCCTGTCACCCCCCTGTCAGCTGGGGGATTAGCGAAAACTCCCCCTGACCTGCGATTTTTCTTTCATGGTTTAAAAACATCCATCCGTTCATCCTCTGCTGATCTGGGGTCCTGTTGCCGGGGGCAGCAGGCCCCACACAGACTTCCTTCCTCCAGCTCATCTGGAGGGGGGGGGGGCCTGAGGCGTTCCCAGGCCAGGCCGGGTGGCGTAGCCCCTCCAGCATGTCCCGGTTCCCCCCCACAATCTCCTCCAGGCAGGAACACCAACTCCTAATTGTACCCGAGCCACCTCAGCTGGCTCCTCTCTATGTGGAGGGAGCCACTGCTCTACTCCGAGCTCCTCCCGGTTGATGATCCTCAGCTGGTTCTTTGCCTCTCCAGTCCTGTCGAGCCCTGCGTGATGATAAACGATGCTGCGCCCGATACGCAGACGGCGGTTATTGACCGGCGGCGCCGGGGGAATCCTTCCCACGAGACTCCGAAGCTCTCCGGATCAAGCGAGCCGAGTGGGCAGCCATCGATTCGATCTGTAAAGTCCAGAGCGCAGCTCCACAGACGAGAGTATCCGTGTTTCTTCATCCCGCGTGGGATTAGACTCGGTTTCAAAGCGTGAGTCAGCGGCGTCCAGGATTGATGCTTCTGCATCGGAATTACTCACCTCTTTTTAATAGCATCTTCTCTGTTATCGCAAACACACTTGGAAGTATTTCACACTCGTGAATCCTGAGTTGCGACTTTTTGCGACCTGAGGCCTTTTTCTTTAAGATGCAGACAACCAGCTCATACGATGTTGAGATGGTTTTATTTTAAGGTGTATTTGAAAATACTCGCATGACTTTTCCTGACAGTGTTTTCTAAATTGAGATGCATGGATTTTAGCAGATACGATAAATGAGATTTTTATCGCAGATATATCGATATTTTCTGATATCGATGTCACGCTTAAATTACTCGGAAATCCACGGTTCTCCATGACAGAGAATCCTTTGTTTTCGACTCTTTATTCTCTTGTTTATGATCGACTTGTTTGTATATTTCTTAGTTTTGGTGGTCGTCTCCAGAATCGGGCTGCCGCCTCGGCTTGCGTTCCTCGCAGCGTCGCCTCGTCGCTCCTCTGATTGCTGGCAAACTCGTGGGCGACGGCGCTTCCAGTGAGCAATTAAGTCCGCCGCGTCGAAGGACCCTTCGCATCACAATGGCCTCGCAAATGTCGCGTGAAGCAATTGGAGTGTCCTCCACGCTGCGGCCGTCGCTCGCTCTTCAGCGGCCACCTGACACGCACGCGGGCCTCTGCACGCCGGTCAGGTGTCCAAACAAACTTCACCTGGAAACAAACAACAGGAGCCGCACCAGCTCGAACGTTGGTTGGGATGTACCGAGGTGTCACGTGTGTCCTTTTGTTGTCGTTCAACCGTGGCGACGAGAGAATAAACCCTCCGGGATGGAGCCGCCGCCGCCGCCTCCTCCTTCATCGCCGTAACGCGGTAGAAACGTCGTTTTCATTAAGCGTAGTATTCCTCGCTCGAGCGTTGCGAGACACCGTCGGCGAAAACCAAGTGTTCTTAACTTCATTAATTTTCCCGCTTCTTTTTTTTTTCTGTCTCTTTCTCTCAACTGCTTTCTCCTCTCGATCAACTGCTGTGCAGTTGCCATGGCAACGCTCATTCCTCCCCTTCGCCTCCCTCAGACCCCGCGCGATCCAGCCTCGGTAATAAACCTCATGCATGATGGAAAGTTATTTTCCCTCCTAAAGTGAATTATAAGCTGCAAATAATGTTGTTTTTTCTTCTTCTCCTTCTCTCTCTCTCTCTCTCTCGCTCTCTCTCGCTCGCTCTCTCTCTCTCTCTCTCCTCCTCTCTCTTCCTCCTCGTGAGTCATTACGCCGAAGTTGATTGCGTGGAGGCAATCGCGTCCCCGCATATTTAAACAGCGATATTACCGTTGGCCGGCGGTGGAGGGATGGATGGTGTTTTTCTGCGCGAGGATTAGTTTAACTGATTAGTTTATAATCCTTGTGTTCTGTGCATTAAAAGAAAATCAGTGTGGTAATTAATGCAACCCCCCTCCTCCTCCTCCTCCTCCTCCTCCTCCTCCCTCTTCCTCCCCCTCTGTGAACCCACCACCAGCATGTCGTCCCGGTAACTCAGCGATAACAGATCCTTGCATTAACCACACTGGAGTCATTCACAAAACAGTGCGATTATGGGATGTCGCTGTCTCCTTATGGGTGTTTTATTTCTGCTTCGATCGGCGCGGTAAAAACAGGTGGGAGCCGTTTCGGAAGCATCTTTGTTGCTGTGTTTATGGATCCATTACAATTGTCCTCCTGTGACTTTGAATTCGTGCCCAGCGTGTTTTCTTTCTGCCTTCTTTTTTTCGTCCTCAGCTGGTGGGCAGGCGCCAACTGATGGAATCAATGTACTACAGTGTGAAGTCCATTATCATGCATTAATGGAAACCCGCTGTCACATCATATCTGTGTCACCCCGGGCCGCCAAGCGATCCGTGGCACATGTCGCCGCCCCGACTTATCGGCTCCGCGAGGAGGGGAAAGGAGGGGAAAAGCGACATCTGAGTCGCAGCAGCCGGCAAAAAAGCAGTTTGGTTTCTTTCTTTGTACTTTTCATTTATGCTTCTTTTAAGAAAAATCAATAAATGCATCCTCATCTTTCAGTTTCTATACGAGAAAAACCCAAAACAGACACTTACATCATGCAAACAGGCATCAGTTCCTAATTTATCTCGCTAACATCCAATTCGCCAATTTGGTTGAAAAAAATCTCATGAACTTCCTTTAGACCAATTTTACAAGCTATTTTTTCCTAAAAATTGTCTCTAAATGTCGAATTCTACTTTAATTAGTGTATATTTGAAAATATATATGTATAAATTTTAAATTGTAATTCTTTAAAAAAAAACTTTAATGTCCACACTGGGGGTAAAAAACTAAAATTTAAAAAATTCTGCATCATTTTATCATTTTATGTCTTAAGAAATTTTTAAAAATTACACACAATTTTAAAAAAAACCCCAGAATAGATTAAATTTAAAAAAAAAAAAGTATTAAAAATTAAAATGGATAAAATGACTTTTTTTTTAAAGAAAAAATCAAAGTCAAATAAAAAGAGATAAAATAAAATATGGACAAAATCAAAAGGTGGTTCAGATGGGATTAATGTAAATAAATTGTGACTCAATTCACCAGACTTGGACGAGCAAAAGACGACAGTGAGAGCTGAAATAAATATGCGCACAGTCAATTTTATTGATGTACAGGCCAGTAGATAAACATTTTTTTTCCTCATAAACAGCATTCAAGAAAAGAGTTGTTCACCACAGTATATTGGGAGTGCGAGGGCCACTGGCTGCTCCGTACCGTGAGTGCTCCGGCCAACTGCCCCCCGCTGTCGAGTCCAGACCACAAACGAAGGTCACCATCCAGCAACAAACACACCGAGTGACGGGAAACAGTCCACAGCAGAGGGGGTTGAAGAAGTTTACAGAAAGATAGTACTTTATAAACATAAGAGTCTCCCCTGTACGATAAATATTTCATTCGACTAAATCTACAAAAAACATTGCCTCCAACTCTAAAATCAGATCTAAGATACCTGGAGTAGTTCACCTTGAATATAAATGGGTTTGGTGTGGATTTGGGGCTTTTTTTTGTGGCACTGAATAATGTAGTGTGTGTGTGTGTGCGTGTGTGTTCACAGTTTCTGGGCTTCTCTACACACCTGCTCAGATTTAGCCGTCATACTTGTGTGAGCCGCGTGGAATATATGAAAGTTTATCGGCTGAGTTTTCCCAGCGTGAGAAGGGGGGAAAAGAAATAAGAACAAAAAAAACACATCTGGAGAGAAGGAATCCACAAGAAAAATTTAGGTCACATGAAAAGTTCATGAATTCTGTCCATAATGCATCGTTGAGAAGGACCTTTGGGTGCGCGGCCACAGGTAGGGAAAAAACAAAGCTCAGCCGGGCTGCTGCGAGGGACCACGGAAAACAACAGGAGGTGCGTGGAAAAGACAGAGAGGCGCCGCGCTTCATCTCGCCGAATCTTTGATATCTAAGGCCTCAGGTATTTCATAAAAATGCAGGATCCAATTCCCGATTCCAGATTTTCATCTGCTTTGTTCCCTTTTTTTTCATGCCTGAGACGTGCGCCGCGGCTCAATGTTTCGAGAGGTGCATCGATTTGTGTGTGTGTGTGTGTGTGTGTGGACTTTGGAAGTGGCCTCTGGTCCTGGTACAAAGGCGGAGCAGATTTTCACCCCAAACACCCGCGACCGGAGGGGTTTTTTTGGATCACAGAGGGTCATTGAGGGTCTCGCTAAGTTACTCTACAGCTACGAATCGGTGGAATGTCACGTTTCCTCGCGTACAAAAGCTGAGTTACTGTTTAACGCCCTGCTCATCCATTCAGTGGAGCAAATGATGAGTAAACATGAAACTCTAGATTGTATAGATCTTCCCTCAACCTCAAATAAGCATCTTTAATTGTTTAAAATTCAGATTAATTACAAAAAAAACACCAAAAAACTTTATTTACCCTTTGTTGTCTATGGTGACTTTAAAAAAATCAAGAAAAATGAAAGAAATGATCAAAAAATAGTCTTTAATAACTTGGATTTGATATGAAGTTGAATGAAGTTCCACAAACAGACGGATGAGTGGGGCGTTAAAGGGTTAATTCACAAAGGTTTTGGTCCGTCTCCTCCAGCATGTTTGTTTTTTGTTGTTGTTGTTTTTAAGCCTTCACATTGATTTGTCTCGACGCCCCCTCTGAAGCTCTCGTGCGGCGGCACGAGAACCAACGAAGACGGCGGCGACTCTTGGCGCCGTCAGAAACGAGAGCCTCGCTGTGTGAACGTTGAACGATATATATCCCTGAAAGGCCACCGCCGCCGACCGCCGCGGTGCCTCTCAACGCGCAGCTTCGCGACGCCATCGCGAGCATTTCTCCGTCTGAGAAACGCAAATTAAAAACCTTAACGGCCGCTCGCGGAGGGGTCAAGTCGTCGTCGGGGCTGCTTCTACTTTTGGTGGATGTCCTCGTGCCGGATGATCTTGTAGGTGACCCAGTAGAAGACGTTGAAGATGAGGAAGGCCAGCGGGAAGGCCGCCCGGGAGATGGTGTCTATCCGTTTCGCCCTGTCCACAAACTTTTTCTTCATGGTGTCCGTGTCCTTCGGCACGGCGGGCTGAGGGGTCGCCGTGGCGGCGGCGGCGTTCTTCACCGCCGAGCCGTCTTTAGTCGGCAGACACTGGCTCATGTTGTAGCCAGCGAAATTAAAGCGGCCTTCGCGCATATCATCGTCCTGGGAACACACACACACACACGCACGCACACACACACACACACACACGCACGCACACACCTTCTTAAAAGAAAGGCAGCTTAACCTGTTCATGGCCACGGGCTCGAGTCTCTGCAGGCTCGGTGGACCCGAGTGAGAATTAATTGCGCGATATTACAGACATTTCTAAATTAATTGAAACAAATTGCCGAGATAACCTCGTGCTCGGCCGTGAAAAACCAGCGAGACCGGCGAGCGCTCTGGGCGGCGAGTCGTGAATCGGGGCTAACAGTGAGTGTGACAGCTCGCCGTGTGTGTGTTTGCAGCCGTGTTAACGAGGTATAACTCGCTGGAGATAAGCTACACTTGACTAATGTGTCTGTAGAGAGACACAATCATTAAAATACTTCAGTATTACTGCTTAAACAGAAGTACTTTTGTTCATTTAAAGCCAGAGATCAAGCGTGATCATCTGTGCTTCGATTCCAGCGACGTAAATCAGATTATCTTCCACCAAGTCGCTCCGAGTCTTTAAATACATTCTGTAACTGTCACACCTGTTGCTTTAATGGTGTTACAGCTTCTTCTCTCTCTTTCTATTAGTTACTGTTACTGTTTTTGTGCAAAAGAATCCTATTCTGAATACTTCTTTCTCTTTTTTCCAGTATTTTACCTCCAAACAGAAGTCGAAACTCCTCAAAATACCAATTTTGAACGCCGCCTCGACCACGATTGTTTGGATAGAAGTCAAATAAAAAGAGGAAATTCCCAATATTGTCAGATTTCACTGTCCCGCGACTCTCGGCCATAGAAAACGCCCCGATCGACGCCGGACGGTCGGACAGGCGGGGGGGGTCTGGGCGTCTCACCTTGTGGTTCCTCCTTTGTCTTCGCCTCAGGCGGAGGAACTCTTTCTGTTGCCTGGAGACAAAATTAACCCCAGCATATTCTAGCAATGCAGCAAACACAAAGAGCAGACACACAGCCATCCAGATATCAATGGCTTTCACGTAAGAGACCTGGGAGAGAAAACACATTTTCTTTTGTCAGTTTTTCTTTTCCTTCAAGGTGACACATCGCAGCTGACAATTCAAAACAACAAACAACATTGAATTTGTGCTCTGACTTCAAGATGTTCCCTCACTTGAAATTTTTTGAACTGCGGCCGGTTTCTTTGTCTCGCTCCCTTTTTGTTTTTAGCTCCAACGGCGGCTTCTACATGGCTGTAATTATGATGCTTGCCAACGGAGCTGCTGGTAATGTCACTGGCTGAATGGGAATGAGCAGTAGCAAGTAATTGGGGGGTCTTAATCACCAAAAGAAAAACAACTCCGGCGTTACTCGTGTCGTTTCTCCGCCGCCGCCGATTCTCTCTTTATTACGTGCTTCTCGGACAAAGCGGGATAAAGGTCGGACGCCGTTCCCGCGCGTCGGCCTGATCTCAACGCTTCCGTGACGGCTGATTAGCATCCCGAGATAACAAGTCAGCTTATTGCGGCTCCGTGCGCGGTGTCGGCGGCATTGTTTTGGCGAGGACGCGCGTTCCGAAGGCTCTCTCTTAAATATTTATCAGCACACGTGGCTTTCATGTGCGGATCTCTCCGGCGCGGGGTCGAAGCGCTCGCTGCTCGTTTGCGGCCCGATAATCGCCGACTGATCATCGGGACGTGCGGCGAGCCTGCAGCGCCTTCGCGGTTTCCCTTTGAGTGTAAAGAAGCGCCCACGCCTGCACGTTACTCAGGCTTCAGATGGAACGACTGATGAATCGGCCAAAACGCTGAATATCAGGAGCTGCAGCGACCGCGCCGAAGACTCGCCTCCGTCCTGCGTTTAATTTCTTACTCTGTGATGTTTTGCAACGTTCACGGGCATCAGAAGCGGATAAGACTCCGCCTACTTTGCTTCAGTCAACAAAACAGACGTCCTCAATTTGTGGAGATCCGAATAAAAGGAGTTTTTAACTTCTCTTGTTTATCGTTTTCAGCGTAAAAGTCGCTGACTGGCTGCTTTTATTCCACCTATATTAAGAAAACAGGAAGTATTTCCTTGATTTAAAGTACGGCTGGGACCAAAGATCCCTATAGCTCCATATATTATCAGCCTTCAAATAAACTGCGGCGGCTGGCCAAGAATTTATGTAAATGTCTCATTTACAGACAAAAAGCTTGGTAATGCTTCCCGTTTCAGGAGATGCTGGAAACGTACGCTTTAATGAAATGCAAACAGGCTCTTTGTGCGCCGTCCAAAATAATATGCTGATAGATCTATTTAAGCGCCGTAAAACAACGGCAGCCTTTTTGAGGATCTTCATCCGAAGCTGAAGGAATCAGCGTTGGCTTGAAACGCGTCCAGGAGATTTTCTTTCTCAGTGATCCTGACAGCGTGTGTGTGTGTGTGTGTGTGTGTCTCTGTGTACTGTGTGTACTGTGCTGGTAAAAAAAGAAGTACGCGTTGTCTTTTGTTACCTTTGGGAGTGACGCTCTGGACCCCGAGCTTTGGGTGGTCATGGTGAGCACGGTGGTGATACCCAGCGCCACTCTGGCGGGGGCGGCGTCCATGTTGATCCAGAAGGACACCCAGGAGAGGATGACGATGAGGAGGGAGGGGATGTACATCTGGATCAGGTAGTAGCCCATCTGCCTCTCCAGGTGGAAGTTCACCTCGATGCAGGTGAACTTACCTGCGGGACACCGAGAGACGCGGGCGGATTCATACGAAAACATGAGACAGAAACAGGCTGTTTTTGTGTGTGTTTTGTATGTGTGTGTGTGTGTGTGTGTGTGTGTGTGTGTGTGTCAGTCTGACCGGTGTTGTAGTGTTTGGTGCAGTAGCCCAGCTCCTTCTCCTCCCTCATGATGAACTGGGGCAGCGTGAGTCCTTCGGACACCTGCACGGCGCCTTTCTCCATCCACTCAAAGATCAGGTCGTTCATGGTGTAGCCGACTACAGACAGGAAGCAGCAGAGAAATCGGGGGAGGGGGACCTCAGTCGTGTCGTGCACCCCCCCCCCCTCCACCCCTTTTGTAGAAAGCGCAGCCATGCAAGTGTGAAGGAAAAATCGATGCCTACAGCTCTCCAGTTGCATCGTACAAGTCTGGACGTCCATCGGGAAGTTCTTCAGATCCATCGGACAAGACAGGATGAGCGTCAACCTGAAAAGGCGCAAACAAACCAGTGAGTAAACTGCTCCCTTGAATAGATTCGGTTCACGTTTATTTATTAGACTTTATGAAAGAGGCAGAATTAAAAAAAAAGTCAGGTGGAAAAAAAATCGAAACCAGTCGACAAGTTTTCTATAATCTCCGTATCGAGCCGCCCTTTTTTTTTCCCGCCGGCGCCGCCGGCGCTCCTGTGTGATAACCTCCAACACATCATGTAAGATTCCCTCCAGCAGGTTCCTATCACACTTTCATTACTGGGACATATTGTCTCGCTGATGCATCGGGGGCCGCCGCTGATAACGCCGCCGCTGCCACCGCCGCCGCCATCGGCGGCGGGCGCGCCCACTCCGCCGTGGACGGAGAGCAGCGCTAACCAGCTCTCGTCTGTGGCGTTGACCCGCTCCGGCTCTCCACCTGAGCACCGCTCAGCGTCCCCGGCCGCCGTCTCTCTCTCTCTCTCTCTCTCCAAATGGACTGAAAATCGATCCGCTTGGTGTCACCTCGTCGCCGCCAAAAAATTGAATGCTGTGTGCGACTGAAGTGGAATGAAAAAAAAAAAAAAGAGGCGTCGCGTTCTCTCGCGGAGCACCTGGATGCTGAGCAGGCGAGGCCGCCGCCGCCGCCGCCACCTCCGCCGCAGCATTGTTTTGATGACGTTCAAAGTATTCGGCGACTCGCGAGGTGCTTATTTTCTTCTTCTCTTTGCTTTTGGCGCCGTGCTTCACTTTGGATCCTCAACAATGCCCCCCGAGACCAGCCTCCCCCCCCCCCCTGTTTCCTTATTAAAAATCTACATTGCACGCAGGGGGGATGTAGCGAAGTTCAGTATATTTTACCATTTCAAAGGAGTGATCATAATGAGATAAAATCAATTTAAATGTGTACGCCGCAGATTGACAGTCTTTGATGTTTCGGAGGGAAATGTAAGAAAAGCAATAAGCCGGCGTGTCCTCAGGCAAACTGTGCAGCAGAGCTTTTGGTTCCCAGTTTCATCTTTCACTCCCCGCTCACCTCAGCGGCACGGCGACGGTATCAGGCCACGGTAACAAGTACTGCTAACAAGTACTTTCACCGCTGACTGATCCTGGTAAAATTCACCCGATCGTAACGACATACGTCCAAGTTATTCGTGTTCGTTAGCGAACTTTTACTCCCATTTTTAGATGAAATTCCAGCTTTCTGATTCGCTGTTTCTTGTATTTTTAGGCTAGTTTAAGATGAGAAAGTGTTGAAACTCATTGAAATAAACACTGAAATTATTTGGGTCTCTTTCATTTCTAATTAATTATTGAATTAGACAGCTAAAAAATTAAACGCGCAGGTTTAAACACTGAAATGAATGTTTTTTGATGATTTCGTAAATTGACAAGTTCTGAAAACGAGCGAGTTTATCAATAATTCACAGAAAACGTCAGATGAAATATGTTTCGCTCACTGCAACGTGTTTAGCATTGAAGTGGCAGCAAATATATGGGTAGTTTCCACACAACAGCACGTCCTCGTGGATGGATTCGAAAACTGAAGCTCTCCATCCCTCAGACCAAGCAATGCGGTCTCATTTTTGCCATGCATCATGCTCACAAGCTGAACTGCTTAAGGAAGCTTTTGTATTTGTTACAGTAATGTGTAAAAACTCTCTCAGCAGTTAAAATAGAGTCTGATAAAGTGTGTTGTACTTGAGTTCTTGAATGAGTACATTGAAGTACTTTAGCATGCGGTATAGCTTCGCTCCTCCACCTGATGCTGTAGAGCACCGTGCCGTCCTTGAAGATGCGCAGCAGCTTGTTGTCGGTGGTGACGTCGTGGAAGTTGGCGCCCTTCTCGTTGGCGAAGAAGAGGTCGGGCTTCCAGATGGAGTCCAGCATGGAGGGGTCCAGGTCCAGGGACGAGTCGGGGTACTTGCTGTACGCCAGCCGGGGGTCGTTCCACTTCTGCCGCAGGAAGATGTTGACTCGGTAATCCTGCGGAGACGACGGCGAGCGGCGTCGCGGGAAGGGCGAGGCGCGAGTCAGGTGATGGGAAAGCATGCTGGTACTACATAATCATTTGAACTCCACTTTCATCAGTCTAAAAAAATCCTCATTTTCATGTTATTCTTGAGATTTACTGAAGGAATATCATCGATTCTCTCGTTCATTTCCCTTCTCATTCGAGATGGAATTATCCGTTTTTCACTAAACTACGAGAGTGAAAAATACTTCCTGCTTCACTGCGATGGAAGACGTCACTTTGGTAATTAGCGTTCTTCATTCATGACAATCTCGACACAATAAAAGGTTGTTAAAGTTGTGACCACTGGCTTCAATCAGCTGCAGTGTTCAAAAGCTTTTTCTACACACGTTTCGACCATCTTACAGTTACTTTTAAGAACTTCTCAGGTCAAACTTATAAAGTTTAGAACATTAGAATCAAGTCTGGAGAACAAGAGAAGTTAGAACAGTGAAAACATTCAAATAGGTGATGGATGAAGAATGATCCGCGATGCAAATGATGCCGAGCTCCCATCATCCAGCCTGGTAAACCATCCCGGCGGTAATTTGATCTTAATCATCCAGCACGTGTTTACAACGACAGCGCCGCCGATGAGAGATGATAATAAAAAAAAACAAAAACAACACGCGCACTGACCTTATTACAACGCTTCTTGTTGATCGCAACGATCCGGCGGCCATTATGCAAACTAAATGAGGCGTTTATTAGACGTCGAGCCTGATGAGGGAAACTCCGAAAAAGTGCAGTCGGTGGTAAACCGAGTGTCACGGCGCTCCGTCGCCGGGAGTAATTGATATGTCACGATGATGAGGAGCCCTTACGTTGTTTGACATTTCATCAGCGCATTGGCGGCTCCGAATCTTTCGCACGCCTGTCGGAGGCCGTGTAATTCCCTGGCAGTCGCGCACGTTCTGTCTCCTGCGCAAATTACATTTTCTATTCATGATCTAAGTAGTTATTATCGCTCATTATGGATCCTTTGATCCTGATTAGTTTCAATGCAGCCTTCGCAGGTTTTTTTGTGTTTTTTACTCCTTGCAGCAGATGACTGCCTGCAAGTATCGTGCGTGAGCCGGTTCGAGGGCTCTAGCTTCCCGGCGTGAATTGTTACGTGGAATCCGCGTGAAGTGCGTCATGGGATACCTGACTGGATAGCCCGCCAATAATGTCTATAATGGGACGAAATAATCAGGGATGCACGATATAGATCGGCCGTCGGACACGATATTCGATATTCGAGCCGACGGGTGTCTGTGAAGTTTATTTCCAGGTGGAGTCTGTTTGCGAGAAGCGTGCAGAGGCCTGAGCGTTCGACGCTGAAGAGGGGACGCCGTCGGCTGAACGGAGGACTCTCGAACCGACGTACGCAAGGACGAGGACGGTTGATTGTCGCGAGAGAGCCGCGTGGAGTCTCTAAACACGAGGAATTGAATCGCTCCGTCGACGTCACCCGGAAGTTTACAAAGCGAGGGATCAACAGGCGGAACAGATGAAAAGCGACAGAAGACAACAAAAGGACGAGAAGATGCTACGAATGATGGACAAAGTTTGAAGAAGTTTCAGTGGGTATTAAAGCTGAGGTTTGGGGACGTTGATAGACGCCGATACTCGAACGATACGCGTGAATCTCGGTTATCTGCAACATGAACATCGTTCGTCGTATCGGCCAAACTTTTCATATCTGCATCCCTGATTTTAGATGAGGAGATGGATCAAACACAGCTGGCCGAACAAGGCCACATGAGTCAGTGTTACGTCCACAGGAGAGCTCAGGGCTTTGCAGCGCGACACTCCACTCACCATTGTCGTTTCTGCTATTGAACCAAAGCTGTTGATAAATATGTTGCAGGTAACATTAACGGGCGGACCTGCAGGTTGAGGGGGACAGATAGCACATGGACAGATTGTACAGGACAGAGATCAAGCCGAGGTCCAAAAGGAACTCACCATGGTGGTCTCAGTGACAGAGCCGAAACTGTTGATAAAAATATTGCATGTAACGTTTACAGGGGGACCTGTGAAATGCAATGACAATGACATGAAAGGAGAGAGAGAAGCCTTGAATCACATCCACAGTCAGAAAAAGCAGCAGGAGATGCGGGGGGGCGGGGGGGGGGTAAGGGGGGGGGCGCTCGGCTCGGCAC
>JASSRZ010000023.1:12822682-12851985 GCA_032164315.1 Malacoctenus gilli | reverse complement strand
ACACACACACACACACACACACACACACACACACACACACACACACACACACACACACACACACACACACAGGGACTTCAGGTGCAACTCAAAGACATTGTCATCAAGCTGCGTTCAGAGTTCAATCAATCATCGTTTAGTAAAGAAACGTCACAAAGAGACGACTCGGTCGTTCGTTTCCTGACTGTGGGACAAAACTCAGACAGCCGCTGCTGTCTGAAGACTGTCTCACATGTCCCCAGTGTCTCCTGCTCGCTCCCATTGCTGTCCTGCAGCTAATCACCGTCATAAACTGCCACTTCAAATGAAGCAATGTCAGAGACACATTTCAACGTGAGCAGTGTTACGAAATGTTTAATTCCAGCTTGTAAACAGACAACAGATTTTGAAACACGATAAATGGTTCAGGTGGAATGCAAAAGGTTTTTTTGACTTTGGCAGCTTCTTCTCCGGTTTATTGACTTGCCACAGTGCCACCTAAAGGCTCGAGATGTGTACTACATCTATTTTTTAATTGCAGTCCTGTTTTTTTCATTTCCATGCGGATGAAATCACATGAAAACACGATATTTTTCATTACAGGCCCCACAGTCGCGCTCAGCTCTGAATGTCTTTCTTTCAGAGACTTTAGCTGCAAAATATGACACAATAATTATACTGAGTTTAATTGAATTTAACTGAATTTATGAAGACTGTTGCAGCAGCATTAAATGTTCCCCCGTGTATTTAATTAAGTCTCCCAGAAAGCTTGAGAATGAAGTATTTCCTCATCGCACCAGCATATTGTGGACTTCTGTGTTTATACGCATCAAAACAAAACAAAGAAAGCAATAATAACATTTTTACCAGCTTAATCTTGGCCGAGCACGACTTTATTCATGAGGTACTTTCGGAATTATCTTCAATTAAAAGCACATGCCGTTTTTTTTTTCTTCTTGTTCGAATCAAAAAGTATGAAAACCAGGCCCGAGCACGTGTTTCGAGTTTGCGTTCAAACGAGCGCAATAAACATTTTGTTGTCCATCGGGCGCCTAAAGGTTTGCAGATGCATCCCAGCGTGCCGAGGACGCGAAACGTTCCAGATCTTTCCCCCCTCGTTCGACGCTTCGCTTCGGCTCCCGGTGATAATAACGTGACCGGAAGCGAAGATCGAGTCAGAGTTCAAACAGCTTTCAGCTCCGCTGATGGACTGAAGTCAGGACGTTGCCGGGAAGTCGCGCTCCCCTGGACGTTTTACGGGGCCGAGTGTAAAAAAAAGAAGAAGAAGAAGAAGAAGGAGGAGGAAAAGCTGGAAGATTAGAGCAGCATTTGTTGTTGTGGGATCCCCGCTAAGTTCACTTCCCTGACCCCTGAGGCTCCCCTCCCCTGCGGATCCCCTCCAACCCCCCCCCTTCTTTCTGAGGTCTGGTATCCGTGAGAAGACCCCACTCCAGCTCCACTTCAACGAGTCCCCCTCCTCCTCTGAGCCCCCCTCTGCTGAAAGGCCTTTCTCTCATTAGCATGCCCCTGGGGCTCCATGGCCCGCTGTTGCCAAACAAACACAGCCAAAATCTTCTCCCCCTGTCTCCCCTCACTGTCTGTTGTTCCTCTCTTTTTTCCTCCTGGTCATCGCTCTTCGTCCATCTTCTCCCGTCGCTCTTTGTTTCCCGAGTTCTTCCTCGCTGGATCGGCCCTTTGTCCTCGTTTCCCTGATTCGGACACCTTTTTTTTCCCCTTTTTCCACGTGAAGCTTCCTCCGCTCGGCCTTCCCGTCCAGGAAGCGTAGCTGTGACATTCCTCAACGTGTCCTCTTTATGACTTTGAAACCACCAGATGGAGAGGAGCCGGCGGTCAGAGGTGGCTAATGTGTGCTGCAGGAGTTTGGAGGGCATATGGTGCAAATCAGGGGATGAAGGGTTCACCCTGAACCACACCATCGCACCACAAACCCAAAGCACCCCCCCCCCTCTCCCCGCCTCCTTCCCTCCCTGCTGCCTTTTTTTTTTTGCCCAGGGGTCAGATGGGAAGTAGACAAAGGTGATTGTGTGCCTGTATGCGTCCCTGCTGCAGCGCATTAAAGCACGGAGCGGTTCGCAGCCGCAGTCCGACTCCCAGCGCCCCGTTTCTCACCGCGCAGCTTCCCCCAGATTGCTATTCATGGTGCCACTCCAGTTCCCGAGACAAGGGTGGGGGGGGGGGGGGGGGGATTTGTGGTGCCATTAAAAGAGAGAGAGCTCGACTTTGACCACCTGAAAAACTTAATCCCAAAATAGTCTCTGCAGACGGGGCGAATTAGCTTATCGGCGGAGGTCGGACGAGACGTCAGTCCCTCCGACGGGACGCTCCGATTCACAGGCGGCGGCGAAATTTGCGAGACAGGTCGAGATTAAACTGAGGGTCAAGTAAGAGCCGGAGTGCAGGGACGTGTGGGTGAGACAGCGAGCGAGAAGAGCGGAGGGGAGGAAGAGAGGAGCGATCGGGGGGGAGGAAGGGAGAATCTGCTGAAAGAAAGCATTTTTGTCGGACGGGAGAAAAACAACCATGGAAACTCAATCAGAGGGAAAGCAAGAGCAGCAGCAGGACAAAAGAGGAACCAATGAGCCCCCACAAAGAGCCGGTCGAGTCCCTTTCACTGCTGTGTTTAGTGAGGCTTTCACCTCCTCCAGCCTGCCTGGTTTCATCCAGCACCGTCGTTTGACAGATTTCACTTTGTTGGAGTTCAAAATGTCGGAAAAAAAACATCGTACGTACAGTTTTTTGTGGCTTATTTGCAACCAGCGCGTCACAAAACTCTGGCTTGTTTCTTGCTTGTCGTGTGATCGAATTGGACACTCGCAGTGGACCCCCCCCCTCCCCCCTTCCTGAAGGCGGGAGGGGCCGGGTGAGGCGTGTAGCTGCTGGTCATCATTCGGGTGTCACTTCTGAGGACAATTGCGGAGTCAAAGATGGATCAATCAAAGCTCGGGGTGTGTTTGGATTACTCTCTCCGAAGGGGGGGGGGATGAAGATTAATGAGGAGGGGATGAGGAGAGGATGACAAGGACAAAGATAAATGAAGCCACAGCGCCGAGGCTTGTATACACAAGGGTGATGAGAGAGAGAGAGAGAGAGAGAGGGGGGGGGGAGGCATTAACCGGCTCACTGTCTGATTGTAGGAATCAGCAGGTGTCCTCTGAGTTTCTTTGTAATCCGATCAGAGCGTTTTCTTTCAGGTATTTATACTATTTGTTGCCATCGTCTGTTTTGCATTTGATCAAAAGCTTTTAAATCGTCCTGTAACCAATCGAAGCTCTCAGCTCCGAGGACAAACCATTCATTGCAGCAGCTTCATAAACCCAGCAGCCAATCAAATCACTCGAATTACTTCCTGGCGCAGAAAAACGGCTCAACGACTCCCAAACAAACATGCGAAAAGCTGAAATCTGACTTGTAGAGACATCGTGAGGACCCCTTTGTTTCAGTTTAACTATGACACGAACGTTGCTGCTGACAGTTATGCTGACAACCACCGGGGGCATTCAAGGACACTGAAAAAAAAACAAGTTTAACATAAATTAATGCAAATTTAATCCAGACACAGACTCATGTTTGGCTCCCACATCGTAAATCACGAACCTGTTGAAGTCTGTAACATATTCTGCATGTAATAAGGCTCATAAATAGCATCAAGATGACTGTTATCGTCCTATTGTTTGGCTCACAGCTCACCAGACATGTTGCTTTCTTTATTCTTGTCCCCAAATACTCCTAAAAATATGAATTTAGCCCCGCAGATTTCATTTCCCGTTCCTGTCGCAACGGCGTTCCTCTCAGCCCGGTCGTGGGTGAGCTGCAGTCGGCGGCGATTAGCCGACACGGTTAAAGGTCCTTTCTTAGATAAGTAAACAGCGAGACCACTTTTGACATGTTTGCCGGCTCAGATCCCTCGCCTCCCCCCCACCCCCCCTCGAGAGCGGCCATTACCGCCATTATGGCATTTTTAAGTATCACTCCTCTTAGCGGAGAGTGTGGAAAATTAGAGCCCTTTCTCATAAATGCAGCTTTGGCAGGCTGCCCCCTGACGGAGCAGAAAACAACAATACTTTGCATCAGCTGTAAACAGACACATCTGTTTGCAATGAGGCTCGGCTCGCGGCCGGAGCTGGATGGCGTCTCCCAAGCGGAGCTGGAAGTCAGATGGTTGTTCGGGGGCAAACCGGGGGGAGCTGCGGCGTCTTCGACACAAATGGTGTGTGTCTGAGAGTGTTTACTCCGGGTGTATGGTTTGTTTGTATTTGGCATACGCGCTTCCTAATGCACAGGTCGCTCTGCACGCAACCCTGCGCGCCTGTGTCAGGCCGGGGACGATGCCCGTGACCTCACGTCGTTCATATCCGGAGGTTTTTCTGCGCTCGCCGTCGCAGCTGCTGGAAGGTTTCATCCACGCCGATGAAAGGTGCCGCAAAGGACGGGAGGAGGGGGGGGGGGGGTCGTTGAAGGACGGATGCCGGTGATGAAGGTGACCAGCTGCAAAGGGGTTCCGCGATGACCCCGAGGTCGCGTGAGCGCCCGACGCGTCGCGGGAAGAACCTGTTTGAAAACAACGTTGTGAGGTTGTTCCTCTGAATTATTGATGATTTTGTGTGAGATGTGATTGCGTTTCCCTCCATTTATCAGCTCCATCCAGCTGAACCTGAAACCTCCGATGAACAGTGAGCAAACGAGCAGAAGAGTCTTCGATTCGATAAGATTTCCATCCAAGATAAGACATTTACGACTTCGTTTCTAAGTTTTCTCAACAGAATCGTGCCAACAAAAGTAAAAAACAAACAGTAGTTCACTACAGAAGTATGCAGCATTAGCAGGCTACGAATGTAAAGTACTCATAAGACTTTAACTGTCACTAAAAGTTGAGGTACTTTCGAGATACTTAATCCCGCCTCTTTTTCCGTTACTGCTCGTCCTCATCTTCTGTCGGCTGGTAAGTGACGAGATGAGATGTGAAAAAGGTCCAAAAATAAGCAAATTTAGGTGTTGCAGCGTTTTGGATGTAGTTTTATCTTTAAGCCGTCCCCGTTTTGACGGGTTTTCCTGAGCGTCCGCGTGTCTGTTTGTCCGTCTCGGACCTGTTTGCCAGCCCGCCTGCGACTCATGTCGGCCTTAATGAGCCGTCTCGTTCACACGCTGACGGGTTTCTTTGACAAACAGGATCCTCCTGGAGTGTGAAGAGGCTGTTCTGGCCCATTGTGGCCAAGCTGTGCGCAGTGCTGTTAGGGGGGGGGGGGGCACACAGGATGGAGCTCAGTGGTGGGCTTGTCCTGGGCCTCCAGCCTTGGGGCCGGAAGAGCGGGGCCGTGGTTCACTTCTGCTCTGAATGGCCCCTGAGAGTCCAGTGTGATGGACAGTCTCGGCCTGCACACACTGCCTCTTTGTATCGGGGCTTCTTGGACTCTCGCTCGCTCCCTCTGTTTCTACTTCTTTTTTTTTTTTTTTTCCTCCTGTCCTTCTCACACAATGTCACACACTCAGACACACACACTCTTTCTCACACAGGCGCCTTTTTCCTCCTTTCGCTTCTCGTGATCCTGATGCGGCAAATCTCGCTGCTGGCCGAAGCCCGACATTGTCATCACAAACAGTCGCTGGGTTTGTCCGTTTCCTTTGCTCTCCGTTCGGTGGTCTTGAAGCGGCCGGAGGTCCGAGCGGCAGCGACGGTCGGGGGACATGTGAAAGTCATCAGAGGGGCCCAACGTGAGTCTCATTTATGGCGCTCCACGGGGGTCTGCGGCGTCGCCACAGCCCCCCCCCGGGAGGAGGAAGGTTTGACCCGAAGCATGCGATGCAATATCCTGTATCGTCTGAAGTACTCGCAGAAAGTACTGCCGAAAAATACCCCAGAAAGTTTCCATGACACGAGGGTCCAACAATTGTCACCCTCTCGCTGGATTAGACCTAAAAATGAAGCTTGGAAAAAGCTTGTTTCTGGCAGAGATTTAGATAACAGAGTGGATCTTATTTTCTTATCTGTCCGAGAGGAGTCTTGTTGTTGCTGCTGGGAACACAGGAAATAAACGCTTCCAGTGAGGAAACTTTCCTCCTCACATACCGACGCAAAATGTTGTCGTTACTCGTTTTATCAACCCAATAAATAAGAGAGAAGAAGTTGATGAACGAGCTGCGCTGCAGGATGTTTTGGCCGCTCGGTATCCAACAGAAGTGGTCTGTTGATGCTGTCGCCATCGCGCTTTTAACTCATTATAAATACAACATTTACCAACTCCAGGAGCAACATGTTTGCAACTTGTGTCTGTAGCTTTTCCTGTGATGCTTCAGTAATTATCAGCGGAGTGTGAGGATGAAATCAAGTGGTATCAAAAGGCAAAAGGTCAGACAGGGAGAGCTGTAATTACTGCATGAGTGTCTAATTGGTTCAACCGAGAGTGCGTCAGCAGTTCCCGCCGTGAAGGACCAAACAAATCCGCTGTGACCAACTGATTCAGGAGCTTCTTCTGAACGATAAGCAGCTCCAATATCTCGCAGACGACACTTTAAAAACCTTCAATCTGCGTCCAATCCGTCCACTGATCTGGGTTAATTTTGCTGATCCATGCACGACGGCGACGTTGGGGGCTCACACGTCGTCTCTCCCTCTCTCGCTGTTCCTTCAGATGCGATACCAGAGAGCTCAACCTTCGACAGAGCTCCTTTTGTGACTGGCGAGTCGGGGGGTTTTTTTTCCCCAAGAGCTGAGCCGTGTTCGTGGGCTCCGCTGGCGTCGGGGTTAAACGGGAACAGCGTAATGCTAACCTGACGACAAGACGGGTCCAGCTGTGAAAATACCACCGCGGATTTTATAGTGTTATTAAGTAGAGAGATGGCGAGAGAGAGAGAGAGAGAGAGAGCGAGAGAGAGGGAGAGGGACAGAGAGAGCGAAAGAGAGAGAGAGAGAGAGAGAGCGAGAGAGAGGGAGAGTGACAGAGAGAGAGACAGCGAGAGAGAGAGAGAGAGAGAGAGTGACAGAGAGAGAGAGAGAGAGAGTCTCATCAAACTGATGGCGTATTGATCGGACTGTTGTCCGTCTAACTTAATGCAAACTTTCTCTCCTTAAGTGCACCGGACGTGTAGCTAAGTGTGAGCGTTTCCACACAAAGTGCGTTTAGTGTTTTTAGGCTGATTTACATTCGGGCGGTGACGTAACTCAACCTCTTTTTTATGCGGTCCTGATTTTATTTGGACTCTGTCCCTTTTGGAACAAAACTTTTACGGCTGTATATAAAAGAAATATACTGCCACTTAATAAAAAATCCATCTTTATGTCGGATAAACGTGCTCATATGTTTCAAATACTTTGTAGTATATGAGTGAAACATGTGTGAAATGGTACGTGTGATTATGGAGGTGAAAAATGCATCACTATGCTAAATTCTAACATTAAATCACGAGTTTATGCACAATTTCTTATGTAATTCTCAACACAGAAGAATATTTCAGTCACATATAATCCTGCATGATCTCAAAATACAATAGTTTGGTATAAAAACCTACTTTCTCTGTGATTATTAATCATTTTATAGTTTATGTGGCCAAGAAGCTCAATGTTAATTAGCCTGATTAGCAATGTAAGAGACAATTTCATATATTTACATGTAAATTAAGACAAAACTTGATCATTTCTTTCTCTTCGTCACTAAAAAAGTTCGCCACACTTTTCAAACTTGAACATTTGTGGATTAAACTTCATCTTAGACGAGTTCTGACTCCTGATTCTTGCTCGCTGAAGCTACCTGACGCCACCGTCTGCAGCGTCTCTTTCTTCGAGTGGCCTCTATTTACTTTCCAGCTGGGCTCAATATCCTGTGGAGCTCCTATGATCTGACTCCCAGCAACCCTCTCCCCCCACCCCACCCCCCCTCCGTCTCCCCCCGCGTGTTCGCCGGAGAAATGTGGGCTGCGGTGGAAGTTAGCGACTCCGCTGTGGGCACAGTCACTGAGTTGTGGTTAACGTGCTGCCATGGCGACGCCTATTCATCCACTGCCGGGGCAGAAATGTGTTTTATCTCCCGGTGCTACACAAACAGCCCGGACGGAGCATCTGACTGCAAAAATATTGGCCCGGCGGCGACGCGGCGCTTTTAATTTCCTTTGTAATCGCGAGGAGCACAAACACAGATGAACTTTCTGATCCTCCTCGCCCCCGATCACACACGTAGGACTGCGTCTGGCTGTACGTTGCTCCGGCGTCGGCCTCTCCGTGCTCCCTGCAGCCCGTCAGACTCCCGAAGAAAAAAGCAGCAGGTCTGCATCTGCTCTCCACGATTCATTTTGTCAAGATTTTTCCTTCAGGCCGCTCGCTCCGTCTTTGCGTGGTTGATCTTTAACAGGAACTCCTAATCTGACGTTATCTGGACTCCACTTGGCAGCAGTTTCGACACATTGTTAGTGCATGACACATTTTCTGCAGATGCACCGAAATAGTTCAGAAAAACTGTGTCTTTGGAGCATTTTTAGCTGCTGAGTTTAAGTTTCCAGTGGTTTTGTTTGCTTGTTTGTGAGCAGAAAAACTCCAAAGTGGCCTCAATTAAACATGGAGGACGAGTGAGAGGGTGGAATGAACGAGGGGTTCGTTTTTGGTGGTCACCCTGTCATCCAAAGTGATTAAAATGACATTTCTACGTGTGTGGCCCTTTAAGAGAGAAAGGTTCAAGCAGGAAAGGTCAGCTGGCGTCTTGGCGGAGGTGTGCGCTCTCCGAGTGCTTCTCCTTTTAATGTGTTTTCCAGCTGCTGCCACGTGTTTCTTTGGGCAGCTGATTGAGAGGCGCGACGGTGAAACAAAACAGCAAAGTTTGAAGAAGGGGAACTGGAGTCTGTAATGGCAACGTGCTGATTGGTTCCTCTGAGTGACCTCGGCCTCTTCACACAAACTCCTCTGGAAAGGTTGAAAACGAAACATTTGTTGCAGCAGCTTTGAAGAGTGACATCAGACAAACGTGCGGCACGTAAACACAGGAAGAGACGTTGACCCGGTCGTCCCATCCGGCACATGTGGGCCTGAGCCGGCGCGTTGCGGTGACTGGCTCCGTTTCACCAGCCGCGAGGCCGCTGCGGATGAGACGGGCGCATCTGGGTCACTTCATTTCCCTCATGGTTTAGCGGCCATTGATTTCCCTCGCAGCCAGGCGGACACCCACTGCCCTGACCTGTCGGATCGCCATTAGTGACCTTTTAAGCAGAGTGATGAATTGTTCCAAACGAAACCGCGAGGCGCGTGCGATGGAGACGCCGCGCTGGCCTCGCGGTAACTTTGCTTCAAGCATGACCACAGACAAATCCTCGCAAAGCTGCTTTTGCACAAGCGTGCCGGGTCTGTCGGCGCCGCTTCCCCCTCGTGGCGTTGTACGACTGTATTCTCTCGATAAGTCAAACTGTAATTAGTTGCGACATGACGGCGGCGGCGGCCGGGCGCTCTGCTCAGGGTGTTGCCCCGACTCTCCCCCGCTCGCACGCCGGATCAACAGATGATGCACATGACTAATGAGTCATTTCGGATTATTTCCTGTCGGAGCGCTCCGTGATGAATCTTTGTCTTCTTCTTGGCGCAGGTTGCTTCGAGTGCTGCATCAAATGTCTAGGCGGGGTGCCCTACGCCTCTCTGGTGGCGACCATCCTCTGCTTCTCCGGCGTCGCCCTGTTCTGTGGCTGCGGGCACGTGGCGCTCACTGGCACCGTGACCATCCTGGAGACCCACTTCTCCAAGGTCACCACCGACCACGCCATGCTGACTGACGTGTAAGTGACCCGCTTCTCCGGAGCCGCTCTGCCGAGTTGAATCGGACGGCATGATGACTCTTTGAGTCGCTGTAGTACATATATCAGGCCTGTAGGTGGCGCGTGCGCACAAAACTCAGTCGGTGATAGAAGAGAAAATAAAAGAAGAAGCAAAAGTTGAGGTAATCAAAATAAAACAGGGATATTTAGGACACTTTGGGTATCGAACACGTGTAACTTGTGTTTCGGATCATAGCGGATTTAAAACGCCAATAAACAATTAGATTTTCGCCAAATTTGACACGTGTGTGTTAGCTTTGCCAACTTAGTCTACAGACAGCGCGAAAGTAGTGAAACATATGGATTAAATTCACTCTAAATCCAAAAGTAATGATAAATATTTGAGTATAATTTGAATGATGAATATAAAAAGGGAAGAAACTCAAATTTGGATACTGACATTTCTCCTCCGACTTCCTAGAGGTGTGTAAAAACTTTCCAGTAAATAATGTGATTCTTAAACATAAAGTTGCTGTTATGTCACAGGGAGACGCTGGAAAACATGTCCTCACATAACCAACCTGTCCTTTATTGTGGCGGACTTTTATGTGCTCTATTTTTATCCGCCCGCGTCTCCTGCGAGCACCTCGTCCTGGAGGACGATCCTAATATGGGCCTTTTCTTTCGAGACGGCGCATCCATTAGTCCGGTCAATAAAAGAGCGATGACATGAGACAGAGCCGCGCATATGTTTCATGTCGGAGCGCCGTGTTTAATTCGAGACGTCCTCCGAGGCCGTCCGTCCGTAGGTGGACGCTTCCCAGAGACATGCATCACCTGTTATCTCCACATTTGGACCGAGCGTCTTGGAGACACTTGGATTGTTTCTGGGCTCCACCATCTGTTTATGATGACGACTTTTTTTTCCTTCCCCCCCCCCCTCCGACTCTTCGGTCATACGTCTCGCCGTCGCCACGCTGGACGTTTTTATTGCGGCCCCTCCGGGTGTTGCATGGGAACCCCTAAAAAAAAACCCCACGCCGCCGTCCGCTCCCCCCCCGCCCGCGTGTTTTCTCTGCTTCACCTGAGCGGCTAAACTCATGCGTGACCTGGCCTTCCTAACAGAATACAGCTGATGCAGTATGTCATCTACGGCATCGCCTCCTTCTTCTTCCTGTACGGGATCATCCTGCTCGCCGAGGGCTTCTACACCACCAGCGCCGTCAAGGAGCTGCACAGCGAGTTCAAGACCACCATCTGTGGACGCTGCATCAGCGGAATGGTATGTTAATATAACCGCACCGCTCGGTGCGTCCGACGTGAATTTTAAACAGCACACGGCTCAAAAATGTTCTGTGGCATGTGACTTAATTGTGAAACGCACGCCAGACGGTGGCGTCCGTTTAGAGCGCGCAAAGTGTGACGAGAGCCAGGCGGCGGCAGGAATTTCCAGTGTTTCACGTCTCGATAGTTTTGAGAAGACCCTGAAGGCGTCTCGTCTTTGTCCCAGTTTGTGTTCCTCACGTACATCCTGGGCGTGGCCTGGCTGGGCGTCTTCGGCTTCTCCGCCGTGCCCGTCTTCCTCTTCTACAACATGTGGTCGACCTGCGCCGCCATGAAGTCCCCCGTGGCCAACCTGACCGACATCGACTCCATCTGCGTGGATGTCCGTCAGTACGGTGAGCGAGCAGAACTTTAGCGGGGGGGGGCTAAAACGGCTGTGACGTCGTAGAAAACTGTCGGACAACGGCCGGTAATCGTTTCGTTGTCGCGGCGACAGGAATCATTCCCTGGAACGCCACGCCAGGAAAGGCCTGCGGAGCCACGCTAGGTGACATCTGCAGCACCAGCGAGGTGAGACGCAGCGAAACGAAGGACACCAGTCAACACCAAGTTCATGGTCACTTTCTCAGCTGATCCAGGATCATTTTCATGTAACTCAGCCAAAAAAAGTCCCATTAGTTCTGCTGGATCAAGTCATATTTTTTAGCTACTGCAACTTGTTGTCGTTTTGGGCTTTTATGTACAAGTATGAGTTTGTTTTTCTCCAAATAAACACAATCTGAGGAAGGTTGAACGTGGAAGAGAGTGGAAGAGAAAAAGTAAAGCAGAGAAAATTTGACCTACATTTTCAGGAGCCACAACGTTTTAAAGTTTGTTTGAACATCTTTGATGAAAAAATGATCTTTTTCCTTCTCACAACACTAATTTGGGTCAGAAATTTTAACAGAAATTTAACAATGTTGCAAAAAAAATAGACAACAAAGTCAACTTTTGGATTCAAACTTGTCCTCATCCTTGTGTCGTCCCGTGTTTTTTCCAGTTCTACCTGTCCTATCACCTCTACATCGTGGCGTGCGCCGGGGCGGGCGCCACCGTGATCGCTCTGGTAAGCTCCTCCTCCTCTTCCTCCATCCTCTCCCTGTCGTCCATCTTTGCACGGTCCGTACCAGCAGATCATGCATCCAGTGCTCGTCCTGTCATTCTCATACGCGACGCCGCCGAGGACAGTTCCGCGCGCACACTTCCTCCTCGGCCTCCATTCGCTGTTCACCGTCTGCTCGACACGCACGCGGCGCCGTGTTTGGCTGTTTATGGGCGGAGCCGCCACAAGCAGCTTTGTTTTGAAACGCCACGACTTGAAAGAGAGTCAGTCGGAACCGCCACGGATTAGCCGGCGGCTCCTCCCGTTGAACCGCTTCTCGGTCACGCGTTCACTCACTAACTGGTCACAGTTTCAGTGGCACGGATGTTTCGCCGGCATGTGTCCTCACCTCCTTCTCTGTTCTCTTCCACCAGCTGATCTACATGATGGCTACCACTTATAACTTTGCCGTCTTGAAGTTTAAGAGTCGAGAAGACTGCTGCACTAAGTTTTAAGCTGTCGAGGAAGGCGCGGCGAGGGCGCGCCCCTTCTCGGAGCCGCGCCCCCTTAGAGGCAGTTACCATTGACGACAAAAATCAAGGAGAAAAAAAAAAGAAAAAGAACGATTAGAAAACAAATCGACGTCTCTTTATTAGTAATCACATGACCTGTAAATAGCTGATTGTATGCTTCTTTTAGCACTTGGTATCCAGGGATCTCGCTTGTCTGAAGACATGTGATCAGAGTGGTGGGGTGGCGATTAGACGACTGGTTTGTTCTGCTTTCCTTGGCACTCACTTAGATTCGTCTCCCATTAGGATCGATAGAGAACGTGCACGGCTAGAAATACACTAGTGTTATTTATATTTGTGCCTCCACGAAGGGCTCAGCTGAGTAATTTAGGTTAGGAAGTACATTAAAAAAACACAAAAACGAGAAAAAAAAGACTTGCCTTAATTAGCACGCAGAAGTTAGCCTCGCAGACGCTGACGAGCACCAGTCGACGGCGGTCCGAGCTGAGTTGCGATTCAGTGCTCCGAAGTTACGAGCGCAGGTTGTAACATACTGTAACTAAAAGTAATCCCAAGTGGCTCAGCGAGGTCTGAGCGGGAACGCCGACCGAGTATCCGAGGCGTTCTCGGCATCGTCGCGTCTCGACGATTAGCAGGAGGGTGAATTCGTCTCCGTCTTTGTCCTCCTTTTGATCCGGCCGCCTTGAAACTTTCGTGCCAACCGACAAAACGCAGGAAGAAAAGAAAAACCCGTCAGTATTATCTTTATATTTCTGGTCACTATTTAGACTTTCAAGCCTCTTTATCCGCCGATCTCTGCTGGCGAGTGTGACGGCGACCGAGTTGTGTATTGTAGACGTTAAAGCTGCACATACGTAGAAAGGAAGACATGGAGAGTTAGGCCAGTAACCGAGGTGGGGGGGTGGGGGTGGGGGGTGGGGTCACACGAGGGGCCTTAAACTTCAGTTTCAATTCACGTATCTTTTGGGTGGGATTAAGATGCGAAAGAGATCGTCCTGTTTGAGAGTCGACGTGTTGTTTTGTACGAGCGCTGACGCTGTTAAAGCCTCAGCTTTGAAGTCCACGTTTGGCTTCACACTTCCTCCTTTATTCCTTCTCCAAGTGCCATTAAAGAGCCATTTGTTTTTAACACTGAGCCTGCATGCTTACCAGTTTATTTCCAGATTCCTTGATCTGTTTATAGCTACTTATACTTCATATTTCATATATTTAATTTCTCCTAAGTTTGTTTTTTTTCCCCCAAGACTGTAGCTTTTACTTTCTATATAAAATAAACAATCTTTGTTTACAAAAAAAACCCGTATCCCCACCTGGTCTATTTTCTCAGCAGTCTCAGTGCCAGACAGGGTCGGAACGCGAGTGCGGAATCTTGTGTGCTTGCCACTAACATCCACCTTTCTCCAGCCGCATCCAGCTTGCTCGCACCGCTTCCGGCTCGCTCGCCTCACTCACCTTCTTGCCTTTTTCAGCGTCATTTCTGTCCCATCCAACATAGAAATGATAGAATCTCCCGTGTTATTAACGATAACAGACGTTATGGTTTTTTTTTTTTTTTTCTGCTTTGTGAGTAAGTCTTGTGTCGTTCGTGTGTGTGTTTGGTGGTATTGGAAGCTTAACTCAGTGTCGTGCGTACGGTAGCCTCTGACTCCTGTAGCTGGCTTTGCATCTCTGACATGCTCACCGGCCATCCACCTCACCCTTCTCTTCCAGATCCACTTCCTCATGATTCTCTCAGCAAACTGGGCCTACCTTAAGGACGCCAGTCAAATGCATGCCTACCAAGACATCAAAATGAAGGAGGAGCGGGAGCTGCAGGACATCACCTCACGCTCAAAGGAATGCCTCAATTCCTACACATAAGGATCACAACCTCCACCACCCCCTACACACACACACACACACACGCTCTCCACTCACACACACACGGACGGACGTACACAGACACTGTGGCCAACCCCTGCGGCCCTTCTTCGGACCAAGGCGACGCTCAGCTCAAATAACCCGCCGACTGCCCGACGCTGTGCAGCACTAACCAGGCTCCTAACAAACTAATGCATCAGCGCCGCTTCCCGCACTAACTCCAGACGTTTTTCTCTCTCAGAACTGCTCGCAAAGCTTCGCCGATGTTAATTTTCCATTTTTACGTAGGGAAAAAAAAGACGACGGAGGTCCGACGCGTAGCCGTTTGTACTCTGTAGCCTTCGAACTTCCAGGACGCAACATTTTGAAGATGCTGTTTTTTGTAATCCATGAATCCGATGAGTCGTAGACACAACGTGAAAGGCCTTACGCTCCACCTGTCGCTGCGTCCCGACACGAGGTTTTACCGTGATTCTTTCGGGGGCACACGGAGAGTTTAAGTTCTCCATAAATCCTCAGTAATTGACCCACATTTTCCATCTCGGCGTTGTTGATTTGGACTAGTTTTTCGGCTCCGTTTTCCGGCCTACTTTAACCACTACCTCAGGTTTGCACCAGAGCCGACGGACAATTTAACAAACAGCGATTCCTCCTCGTTTCCTCCTTTTAGAACATACTTTTTTTAAATCGTTAAAAGATACTCTGGACACACAATGTGTGTTCCAGGATTTCTGATATCTCACAGTATTACTGAAGAAACACTTTAAGGGAATTGCCATAACGACGACTTGCTTGGTAAAAGCTGATGCTGCCAATAACGAGGTAGTTTGTGAAACGCAGCGTATTTGATACCTTAAATTGTTAGACAGCATCTGTTTACTTTAAAATTAAGCTCCCTGGAAGCCATTACAGTTTTTATTGTGATATCACTGGTTGCAACGGTCCAAAAACGATCCATGAGACAGGCACAGTTTTGTCCTAAAGTGCATCAAACTGATACTAAAATATTGTGATGGGAATAAAATGTGACTTTCTGTAATTGCATCTGTTTTTGATGTGAAGTTGTGATGAAATCGCCATGGTTACACACGTCAGTTTATTTCCACGACGGAGGGGGAACTTTAATTTGTTGCATGAAAACAGCTGTTTCTGCAGAGACACTTGTGATGTACAGTCATGTATACTGACATGAATAGTAGGCAGTGTTTGCCCATTTCCTTGTTATTCTGCTAACCTAACTTAACCCTTTTTCATAGAGTTTATTTAGCTTCTAGATACTATTTTTTTTTAGTTTTTTCGACTCAGTTCAGAATCAAACAAGTATTATTTTCTTGCCTGATAGTCTACCTGTATTTTCTATGAATGCCAAGGGCTTCCTTGTAATCTCCCACCTCTGGAGTAACGTCGACAGCGCCGCCGTGCAGAGATGCGAACGGTAACTTTGGCCAAAGTGTGAATGCTCGTGTGCTCGGTGTCTGCCAAGCGAATGTTTGTCACATTTCACCCGCGTATGTTGTGCTTCCTGTTGAATGAACCAAAAAGTTGAAGAAAGGCTCTCTCAATCACAAGGAGGACAACAATCAATCAACAAGCATACTGCCTGATTGCCCCGCCCCCTTTTATGACACCACTCAACTGGCCTATGGACTGTTTTTATGAAAATTAAAGAAAACGAATGAAACCAACTCGCTCGTTCTGCGTGTTTTGTGTGGTCAAGTCTTGTTTTTATTAGAAAACAGCTCATAAAAAACTTGTTTGTTGACAAACCGATAAAATATAAACAAAAAGCTTCACAGTGGGGACCAAGAGTGGTCGTGTGTTTCCGTTTGGCACTTCTTGAGGGTCAATCTGCTCACCAGAAATCATCTTCTTCATCTTTGTGTGAAAACGCCGCGATGCTGCCAAAATAAAAGCATCCAAGTTCAATTCCAGAACAAATAACATTAAAAAGACAAGAAAATTCGTAAATCTTCCAGGAATCAAGATGAAGTTTTTAAACGAAGACAACGTTTTTTTTCTTTTTTTTAATCGAAACTTTAGGACTGTTGAGTGGTTCGTTTGGGAGCTACCTGTCGTCTTTGTCCTCGGACAGACTTCTGGCCTCCGGACTCGAGTGTCCCGTTTCGGTTTTTCCGGCCGGATTCTGAAGCAAAGCGACCGAAAAAGACACAAAACCGTTGAAACGCTGCGGCCGCGGCGAGTTCGAGACGGACCTCAGACCTGTGCCTCACCTGGACGTGCTGCTTCTCTCTGGCTTCCAGGACCATTTTCATGTATTTCTCCAGAGGATTCTCACTTTTAGGTTCCTCCTTTTCAACAGCCGCCTCTTCCCGCCGCTCTCCATCACTTGTTTTCTGACCTATCGTTTCTTCTTCTTCCTCCTTTGTTGGTTGCTCAACTTCTTGCAGAAGCTGGTGAGACAGAACAACAACCCATATTTGATTCTCTCACTCGACAAAGATGAAATTGAGCAGAAGCTCGTGAAGTGAGACAGGAAGTCACCATTTCTTTCTCCAGCCGTTCAAGCTCCTGCCGTTCTCTCTCTCTGGCTTCTTCTTGCTCCCTTTGCCTCCTCTCTTGTCTTTCCTTTCGCTCTTTCTCCCACTTGAGTTCCTCGTCTTCCTCCTTTTCTGCAGGTGCAGCTTCACCTGAGGTTTGCGCCACTTCTACAAAACATTGGGACAAATGGGGACAGCCTACGATGAGAGACAGCCGTTCAAGCGGGATGGCGACATTCAGAGAAAAAAAAACGCCATTTTTTTTCTTCATTTTGGGGTCGAGCGAGATTATGGGGTCACCAACGCGGGCACCAGCGACTCACCCGCTTGGCCCAGCGAATGCGCCGGGTCTTCTGGGAGGTCCTGTGGGTGGGGGGCAGCGGGTCCGCCAGGGGCCTCCTCGGAGAGAGGGACAGCAGTGTCCAGGAGAAGCTGTGGAATGTGGCCGGGCTCTGGAGGGAGACGCGCACAAAGAGATCTTTTATGCTCCACCATAATGCAACAGGGCCAGAGGACCAGCGCAGAATACATAATCAGCTGTCCTTCATCTTCACCATTGTGCCGGCCGGCTGAAAGGACACTTTGGAGGCTGGTCACACACTCATTAAAAAACAGCCCGTCCAAAATCCAAATCCTTCACACCGGATATGCCGCGTTTTGTCACTGGACGCGAGTTCGAGTCAACGGCGGGACCAACAAAAGAAATAATTAACAATTTGGTTTGGAAAACTTTCAATCAATACACAGAAAACCTGTAAACTGATTGCGTTTATCATCTTGGAGAAGCGCAGAAAAAAAAACGAGCTCTCTTTCACATTCAGAAAGAGGCGGAAAGTCTCCGAGCACTAATTGTTCTGGAAGCCGTCGCTTCGCCCAGAGGACTCGCCATCTGTGCACGCTTCTCACAGGCAGTCGGACGGCATGAACCAGAACTGTAAAAGTACTTTTTGATGCCAAGAGATTAAAAGTTCCCCCCTTTGATCACAACTCCGGCCCGGAGCGTCAGGAGCGATGAAGCGATCAAACGGAGGCCGGCGGATGTGAAGCGGGCCTTTTGTGTCAGGCCAGAACAATAGACAGAGCAGGTTCAAGAGTGGCTGATGACATAATTGTCTCATCTTTTGCTTGTGCTGCAGCGTCTGATAAAGGACAGGGGGGAAAAAAACACCCAGCTGGTGTTCGTTGTACCTGATAATATTCCCGTGAGATCTTCCAGGCTGATTTTTTCGGGCTGCGGTGACGACTCGGAGCTGGAGGAGACGGGCTGCGGCTTTGCTGGGCTGAGGGAGGGGGCGAATACAAGGGGGGGGGGCATTAGTATTCACATTCTCCCTGTGCAAACACGTCACAGTGTCCTTGGCAAAGCCAAGACAGATGGTCACCTGGACGCGTCTCGTGCCGTGCTCCTCAGCTGAGGACTGCGAGGTGGACTGAACTCGGGCGAGAAGTCGCCGGGGGTCACGCTGAGCGGCGCAGGAGGAAGACGGCCGTCGGGCTGCGGGAGCGAAACTGGAGACACGACGGCGTCTGAAAGGTGCAAAAAACTCAATTTAGAGGAAAAATAAAGGCGAGGGAATAAACAGGTCAACAGGATTCTCTCACAATTTAGAATAAATGGTAAATAAACAGGTTTTCGTCAAATGATGGAAAGAGATATGATCAACTACCTTCTCTGTCTTCTCTATTTAGTGCATCCTTGGAGGAAGAGCGTAGAGGAGGCGACAGGTGTTTATACGGCGCTGAATATTCGTCCTGCAGTTCCTCTCTTAGAAACAGAGGCTCAGTGATGGAAACTCTGCCATGTGGCTGCTTCTGTTCCTCGGAGAAGCTCACTCTGGTCTGTGCAGGTGGCGAGACGTTTCTGGTGCTAAAAGACGCAAACGTGGGAGACGGAACGGTGCGAGGGGAGACGGGGCGACCTGAGGGTTTTGGGTTGACGGCTGCACGAGTGTATGAAGGCTGAGCGTCTTGTTTTCCATAGAAAAGATCAGGCCGACGAGAAGGATGTGCTTGTTTTGGGGACCGATGTTCTTGGAGGAGCTGGTGCGAGACGGTGGCGTGCGCTGCCCTCTGCTGGTAGCTCCTGTAGGCCTCCTCCAAGGTCTCGGCCTCCCTCTGGAGCTCCTGGAAGCGCGCCCTGGCTCCAGCCACCAGCTCCAAGTCGGAGTCCGGAGAGCCCCCCCAAGGAGACCTGTGGCCCTGAAAGCGCCCACCTGCTTCACAAACATCATCGTAACCCACTGTGGCCCTCAGCAGCGCCCTGTCCACATAGATGTCTGGAGGAACCAGCCTGTCGGCACTGAGCTCCAGCACCGAGCGGTCTACCAGAGAGGGCTTCGGGTTACGCAGCACTTCATTTTCGAGAGCTGCCGCCGTCGCGCGAAGCGTGCAAAACAAAGAAGAGAGGGACAGCAAACGAGACCAGAGTTCAGAACTAATACAGGAAAACCAACCACCCAAAAAGATCTAAAAAAGATTGACTAGATTCATTTCAGAGAACGATTTCCATGCAAATACGCCTAAAAGCTCAGCTGCTACTTCTGTAAAGTGGCTTCCTTTCAAGCTTCAACAAAACCTTCTCATTGTGGGAACATAACTCCACCAGGGAAGGTTTTGTTTTCACCCCAATTTGTTGTTTTTTCTCAGGAAAAGTCTAAAAGTTCTCGATTTGGATGAAATTTAATGAGCAAAGTGTCGCAAAAGAAACTGGTGCTTAAATTTAGGGAGTGATCGGATCATCCGAGGGCCCAAAATGATAGAAAACCTCAATTCTGTGGCTGTGTGTGGCCCTTTAAGAGCGAGTGGCGTGCAAGACGGAGATGCAGGAAAGGTTAACTCCACCAAGTCATTTTCTACTTCAATACTGAAAAATTATCAATGGTTCAGTGGTGAAAGTCAGAAAGGAAGCCTCAATATGAAATGTGGGAAAAATAGAGAGTTATTGAAGCTAATTGCACGACTAAAAACACACGAGTACACACTGAAACTGAGGAAACCAGAAAGTCACTCGCGAGACGATAACAGAAGGAAAGACATGCTCGCTCCTTCACACCTTGTTGAGTTTGTTGGAGCTGCATTTGGATGTCCTCCACACGTTTGGCCATCCACTGCGACTTCTCCTCACACTCCGCCAGCTGAGCTTTGAGCTGAGCGCTGCGCTCCACCTGGAGAACGCAGACCAGAAGAGCTCGTACACGGCAGAAAGTACTCGATACAGGAAAGGAAAACTGGAGGAATCCAAGAAATTCTCATCGGCAAGACAAAGCTCGATCGCATAGTTTCCCACGGTCAGTAAAGAGCAGCGATGCGGGGCTGACCTCACTCTGGAGCTGCGCCTGCAGCACCTGCTTTTGGTTGTCAAACTCTTCCTCATCCAGCTTGCGAGCGCTCTGTAGCCGCCGGAGCTCCATCTGCGCGGCCAGTTGCTCCTTGGACGGCATGACCGAATCTGAGCAAGAAGGTGATTGGAGTCAAAAAAACTAAAACTCCAGATACACATTTTTATCCTCCAAACTGCCCCGGTGACACGAGTGGGCGGTTGGACTCCAGGAGAAGTTTAAAAAAGCTGTTTTTTTTTTCCAGTTTAGACTGTGAGAATCTGGCAAGTCTGAGATTACAGCATATGGACATTATCGTCTTTGTGTTAGAGGAAAACCCAAACTGACAAATGACTGTTTGCCATGCGTAAAAGAGGCTCCGCGTCTGAGCTCACTTTCGGCACATTTCTCCTCCCCGAGTCCCAAACGCGGCACAGAGGCCCCGCGTTGGCAAGCAGGACACACTCGGCCTGAAAGCGGAGGCAGCGGGACGGACGAGCCCGAGTGCTTCACAGTACACTGCGCCTCAAACAGCTCACAAAGAGCCCAGGCTGACGCGCACTGAATACATCACTGGGCCTGGATTCATCTCGGTTATGAAAGAGGGCCACACTGGGAAAGCAGCGATTTCGGCATCCGCTTGAATATCGTAAACGCAGCTGGTGAGGCGCTTGGGAACGCCAGCAACCCCTTCACCTGCGCGGAGCAAGCGGTTCTCCTCTCGGGCGTCCTCCAGCTGTTTTCGGAGCAGCTGCAGCTGCCCCTTCAGGTCCGCTCGCTCTATTTTCAGCTCGGAGTAGTCGCTCGTCGTCTCCAGTCGCTCCTTTAACAGCTCCTTCTGCTGAGTCAGCAGAGAAATCTGCTGCTGAGCGGCGTCCAACTCCGCCTGCAAAGGAAAAAAAGAACAGGAGAGGTGAGAAACACAAAGCAAAATCAAGAAAAAACAGGAAGAGGGACTTGATGCTCACCTGCAGCCGTTTCAGCTCCGCGCAAACTCTGCTGTGGTCTTCCGTTTTGGCGTCAATCACCGCCGACTCCTTCTGAATTCGTTCAGTTTCAACTGAAAGAAATAATGATGTAACGACCAAAACAAATAACAGCAAACCAAGCGATAAGTGTTCAGTTATAACAAATACTCACTTTTGTTCCGGTTCTCACTTTCTGTGAGTTTCTCTGTTCTCTTGACGAATTCATCCTTCAACTCAAGTTGATACCTAATTTAATAGAAAAAACAAAACAGACAAAAACACATTTTTTAAGATGAGTCATCATGAAAACAGTTTCATTTTCACTCCAAATAAAGTCGGAGTGGTTTTCGTTTATCTTGACACAACAGTGACATCATCTGGCCACGCTGAAAAAAACACTTGAAAAACAGAGAATTAAGCTGTCGAGCAAATTAACCAAGGAGAGAAAAATAGCTCCAAACATTTGAGGAAGAGCGAACTTCTTATTGTTTAAGACAATGTGGGAAAACGTGGATCTGAATGAGGTCGACACGCTTATCAAACCCACCGGGAGAGTTCGTTCTTCAGCCTCTGGTCGTACGTGTCCTCCAGGGTCTTCACGGCCAGTTCTCGTCTTCTCAACAGCTCCTCCATCGTCTTGACTTTGTCCTCGTGAATGTGACAGGTCCTAACAAGTAAACACATCCCTCATAAAGCAGCGGCAGAGAGGACAGATGCGCTACTCCGCCGACATTAAATGTCAACGTCCTACTTTTCAAAGGTCTCCTCCCTCATCCTCAGCTCGCTTTCTCTGTTGCGGAGGGTCTCGATCTCTTTCAGCACCGTTTGTCTTTGCGCGTAGATGTTTTTTTCTTCAATCTGTAGGAAAAAAATGAGAAAAACACCTCAACTTTTAGAAGACTATTAAGAAGATCTCACAACTCACCGACTTTGGTGAGCAAAAGTATAAACAAATACAAGTCAGATCATTAAGTTACATTTCTGGGGACGATTACGGTACTGACCAGTTGATAGTGAGCACAGCTTACTAAAACTTTACCTCTTGTTGTCTCTGTAACCTTTCGATGGCATTCTTCTCACGGTCCATCAGAGCCTTGGCCTTCAGTTCATACGTCCTCTCCAGTTCTTGCTTCAGCTTCTCAAATTCTTTATGAAAATTGGACTTTTCTTCCATCCGAACTTTTGCGATTTCAACGTCTTTAAAATGCTTCATCTAAAGAAAGAAAAGAAAGCAACGTAAAGGTCACACAAACAAAGTCAGAGCTGTAAAAGTTTACGCACTGACATCTAAAATACAGTATTAAAATACATCAGTTCATGAAAAAGTGTTCGTACCTTTGTGTTCATTTCTTCGTCCATCTGCGCCTGAGTTTCTACTTTATATGCAGCCAGTTGTGACTGGAATGAAAACAGTTTGTCCCTGTTGAAAGTGAGGTTGTCGTACTCCTTGTCGATCATTTTCATCTTCTCCACTGCGAATGGAAAGCAAGCGAGACAGAATGAGAACCACTGAGGTCGAGGTCACGTGGTGGCGGGAACAAAACGGCTTCGGCGTACCGAGAGACTCTCCGTGACTCGAGAAGCTGCTCGTCTGCGTATCGGCGTCCTGCCGCAGGTGGTCAGCGTGATGCTGCGTGAGCTGCGTTAAAAGCCCGACCAGGAGCCCTGACAGACACGGATACAACACAGTTGTAACAGGCCCGAGTTACAGAAGTAACTTTATTAAATGGAACAAGATGATGCACAAACCTTTATTTTTGTCGTCTTTACTTGAAGACTGGAAAGAAACACTTTGATTAGTTTTCAGATCCACATCTCACACTTCTTTTGAGTTAAATCGGTAATTACCAATAACGTGTGAAGTGCTGATCCGGGACTAACTCGAAGTAACTGTAGAAGGTCCCCAGTGTTGAAGACCTGTCAGATAAGAACGGATCAGAAATGCCTCTGACTGCATGGACGTGAACGACCCCTCGCATCAACAGGCATCAAACCCACCGTGTTCTTACAGAGGCCACTTTCAGGGTGGAAGACGGACAGCGTGTACTCGTATCCGGACACCCGGAGATGGTCAGCCACGATGTTGTTACAGGCTGAAGCTAAAAGTGGGTCGAACCGCCCAGCCACTGGTCTGGCTGCTGGTTCTTGGCCAGTCAGAGGAGGCGGCTTCAGCTCCTGGATCAGCTGGTGTCTCAGTTGTGCCTTCAAACAGACAACAAGCGGCACGGCGTCAAGAATGAAGAGCAAACTCCCACCTTTACTGTGCAAAGTCGACTGTAAAAACTACCAGAAGCGCCTTTATCCTTCACTTACTTTGAAAGTATCGAGTACTCCTTTGTTTTTGAGAGTTTGATAGAGCTTTTTCCTCAGATCGTCGGAGGACAGCGCATCTTCTTTAGACGAAGACATTCCCGTCGCTTGTCCTGACAAACGATCAAAAACAACACGGCTATAAAACTTTGAAACAACGTTTTCCGACCTAATATCTGTATCTCATCGGAATATTGTATTCCGTACATTAGAAGCAACAAATAAGTTCATTAGTTACCAGCCTGACGACCCGAAAGCGTCTCTTTTGAAGGAGGTGTGCCCCTAACATTTAAATCTGTCAACGGTAACGTTCCGGGCTGGCGCACAGACATGACGTCACGTAAAGAATTTCTTATACTCGTATTAAAAAAAGCATATGTGATCGAAAATATAAACGTATAATTTTTATTTGTATATATTCCATTGATCGTAAAAAGTATTTTTTTAAAACTTCGACTTAGTAAAGAGATCTCGAAACCGTGTCGGTTACGTCTCCGTGTCGTCATCTCTCTGCGTCTTTGCGTCTCCTGATCAGGAAGCGAACTCAGCAGGTAAACAAATGTCGATTATCTGGATTTAAAGCGTTTCTTTGCGGAGCTATCGCTTTAATGTTTCAAATCATTCATCCATGTCAAATATATGACTGTTTTATTCTTGCGAGAAGTTCTTCGATACATTGTTGTAAAGCGTCGACGGATCTCAGCGGATAACTGTCGCCTGCTAGCCATTCACTTTGATTAAAAATTGAAGCTGTGATCGCAAAACAAAATCTATTATTCCCATAAAAAAACGGTTTTATGAGGCTGAACTGGTTTATTGACAGAGGAGCGTGGACCAGGAGAAGAGGAAACCATGTCTGGAAGCTTTTACTTTGTAATGGTCGGTCATCATGACAACCCAGTGTTCGAGATGGAGTTCTTACCAAGTGGGAAGCCTGAATCGAAGGTAACACTCGTGATTCATTTACACCTGCACTGAGATCGGCCCACATGTCTTGTGTACTTATAGTTGAAGATACACTAGGCTGGCCGAATTAGTTAGTTTTGTTAATGCCATGAAGTCAGTTGTAAAATTTCATGGTGTGGACTTCAGAGAACTTGTCAACTTTTAGAGACTGTAAAATAGGGCCATTGTCTGCAAACACACACCCAGTCCATCAAACCATTTACAGAAGTGATCCTGCAGACTCAGATTGAGGAAGTGTGTTTTGCGACACTCAATCCCTCTGGGACCCCAGTTAATAGGAAGTGGTGAACCTGAAACACTGTGCCATCCAAAGTGACACGATCAAGTGACAAAGTTATCGTTTTGTGTCCTGTTTTGCTGAGAAAGACATTTACTCTTGCAGCATGTTTCTGAGGTTCTGGGCCTGTTTGATTAAACCTGTGTCACTGGCCACAGGATGACCACCGTCACCTCAACCAGTTCATTGCACATGCAGCTCTGGACCTGGTGGATGAGAACATGTGGCTCTCCAACAGCATGTACCTGAAAACCGTGGACAAGTTCAACGAGTGGTTCGTTTCTGCGTTCGTCACTGCGGGACATATCCTTTCTGTTGTTGTTTTGTTGCGCTTTATATACTTTGCTGGTGCTGCTTTGTTGTCCTTAACTATCTGCTGTACATGTAAGATTCATCATGCTGCATGATGTGCGACAAGAAGACGGGATCAAAAACTTTTTTAATGACGTCTATGATTTATACATTAAGGTAAATGCACTTTCATAATCTAGATCATTTGGTCGATACAACATTCTATGTTTGAAATGTCTCATCTGTTTTGTTCTCCAGTTCGCAATGAACCCGTTCTACGAAATCAACTCACCGATTCGCTCGACAGCATTCGAGAGGAAAGTCCAGTTTCTGGGAAAGAAACATCTCCTGAGTTAATCACCTCTTCAGAGCGTAAATGTGTTTTGTCTGTTCCTTGTATATAATTTACTCGCGTCATGTCTGTCCTTTAATTTTCCGGTAAGATATTAAACTCGTTCAACACAAGAATGGAGTTGCACTGACTCTTGTTTGAGTTGTTTTCTATTTCTTTGAGCAGAAGTTGTTTATCTGCCTGGTTCCCGTCAGGGTTGTTGTGTCAATATAGAAAGCAGAAAATCATAAATAAATCAAATAATTGCAGTGGGAGTTCAAAAGAGCTGCATCAGCTTCCTGAAATAAGACTAAATAGTTCAGAGGCAACAAAAAATGCTTTCAGCATTGTTCTCAGGGGCTTTATTTATCCATTGACAAGCCAATAGTACAAGTTTGACCATAAAAGAAAACTGAATCTTGAACAATAAGTGGAAGTTATCGTAGGAATTAAGAAATGTGTAGAAATGAAGGATAAGTACAAAAAAGTTGAAAAGGACAGGAAAAAAATGAGAAAACAGCAGTGAGGGAAGAGAAATTAAATTGACCTGATGAGGTTTTCACTCAGAAACGACTCAAGATTCAGCGTTTTTCATGAAGAGTGAAAACAGCTTACAAAACGCTCCCAGAAACTTAAAACATACCGTATGTCATGCATGGCAAGTTTGCTTTAATGTTTATTTCCTGGAACTGGGCTCGGCTTGTCGTGCTTCCAGCACGGAGCCAAAACATATTTACAATGTGCACAAACGTGACCCAAAGGTGCAGTTATTACAAGCCTTACTGTGTTAGTTATACAAAGTAGTACCGCAACTACTTCACCAGTCTCTGACATGAGATTGTTAAGAGGTATAAGTTATCTTGATTACACATATTTTGGAAACTAAGCTCAAATTGGTCGTCACTCTGCACAAGTTTTGGAGTGACGCCGTGGGATCCCACAACAGTCGCACTCCCAAAGTCGCACACAGCTCATGGCAGAGCTTTCCTCAAGACAGAATCAAACATGTCCCCATAGAAGAAGAACTTGTGACTAATCAGCGGTCACAGGTCGTCCTTGACTGGCGTGAATCCTTTTAGAGACGAGTTACATGAGTGATTTAGTGTTTCGACATATTCGTTTGTAATTGGAGTGTGTTGATGTTAGTGTTGCGCTCTCTTCTCCTTCAACAGAACTCCAAACTGTCTGAAATGCCAAACCTTCAACCATAAAACAAATCACAAAGCCAGTAGCATAATTTGTCTTAAATAAAATGTTACTACAGAATTGCACACCTACAGCCTCATCACATAACAGGCATAAACAGCAAATTCATGTTGGCGGGAACTCCGGGGTGTTACGAACAGCAGGTGGTGGCAGAGCGAGGCTTTCTGTGCAGCTTGACAGTGTCTGTGGGGATGAGGTGGTCCGTTCTTTCATCCATGGCCAACACTCTGCGCACGGCCTCCTCAAAGGCCACCGCGACGTTGGTGGCATCCTTGGCGCTCGTCTCGTAATACGGGTAGTCACCGTTCTCCTGGCACCACTGGTGAGCCTCCTCGCTTGACACTTGCCGCTCCGTCACATCCACTTTGTTGCCCAGGACGACGAACGGGAACTTCTCCGGCTCCTTGACGTCCGCGTAATAGATGAACTCCTTCTTCCAGTTGCCTAGATTGAGGAAACTCTGGTTGTCGTCGACGCTGAAGGTGAGCAGGCAGCAGTCGGAGCCGCGGTAGAAAGGAGTCCTCAGGCTGCGGAAGCGCTCCTGGCCGGCAGTGTCCCAGATCTGCAGGGTCACCTGGTGACCGTCTACCTCCAGGTCCTTGTTGAGGAACTCCACGCCAATGGTGTGGAAGAGGTGCGCGTCAAACTTGTTGGTGACGTAGCGGTTCATGAGGGAGCTCTTCCCCACGCCGCCATCTCCCAGGAGAATGACCTTCAGCAGGGACGTCTTCGTTGTCATGGCTATTCACTCCCGACTGATCACTTATCAATAACTGACCTAAGAAAAGAAACACAACATGTGTACAGTTTTGCATTTTTGCAAGAACAGGCTAATTGTCGCTTTATTACCACCAAAAACTTGATTTTTATGTTGTAAACAAACTGATTTGAGTTCAAATGGTTCAAAAAGTTAATCATTTCTCTACTGTTGATATAACATCATATGTTTTAGCAGTGTCTTGCACAAATCTGAAGGTCTCCCTACTGTTTATTTCAGACAAATCAATCATAAGATTTCCTAAAAGAAAACAAACAGATAGAAAGCTTTAAAAACACTTGTGGGATAGTGGTTGGACATCATTTCTCCCTTGACTCATCGTGTTTTTACTCACATCTGCGAATGTAATAACAGGTCTTATTTCCTGACAGTTGAAGGCGGTGTATATGATTGTGCTTCTGTCTAATTAAGTGCCACCTTATGTCCTCAAGATCTTGTTTGTCCAGAATGGTGAAGGCTTTGTAACTTGCATAAAGTGATTCCTCATGATTCGCTGCACCATTTAATTACATTACCCTCCAGAAATTATGAAACACAGAGGTTTATTTTCAAATTGAGGCAGAAATATAATTGCTGTGTCTGGAATTTGTGAACAAATCACTAACTTTGTTGTGACAAATACCACCAATATCCTTTCTTGACAAAACAATGTTTAAACTGTTTTTTTTCTGAAAGCTGTGAGCTATAAACTCAAAACGGGTACAAGTATTCACTGGAGTGAAGTAGATTATATCTGAAAAAGCAGAAGTTACACCTAAGCTGTTGTATGGATCAAATTGCATTGCATTTGTGCCCATAACAATGAGGCCAGTGAGCATGTTCTTCCAGTACAACATGTCCAAATAAATGAGTTGACTTACAGATTTAAGTTTGATAGAGGATATAAATGTCTTTTCACATCATATCATTCAGCCTGCGTTACTTTTCTTTTCTTCAGCAAATCTGAGCCAGTTTGAGACGTTACAGTTGATCACATAAACTCGGCGTTTGGTGAGTGTTTAGTGGCTCCTCTCTCTTACCCCTGATTGAGTTTTGACCTCATCCACTTGTCCAGATCATGTGCTGTAAACACCAGTCCGTAGTCACATGCTCATGGGTTTAATGTTGATGTGAGCAGCCATGCAGGTAACGACCAACCAGCTGGAACACAGTGACAAGGCAGTGAGCTTCCTGCTAGTGTGTGACAGCTGGTCCATTCGAGAAGCACAATAAACAATAAGCGCGTCATTGTTCGACAAATGCACAGTATCGCCACACTGCTCACAAAGTACAAAAACTAACTTGTGTCTGTAACAAACGCAGTACTCAAAATTAGCGCCAAAATATAAATACAATTACAATTGTATTCAGTTAGCTCCTTGCTAACACGAGCTAACGTGAAAAAGCCAAACAACACAGCTGGAGTAAGGAAAACGCAGTGCATTACTTTAGCTCGGGAAAACTGAGCCTACCGTACCTTCTCAGTTTGGGTGAAAAAGCGGCTGATTCAACGATGACTAAATCCCGAAACAACCGAGACGAGACAGATGCATTTGCCTGACAGCTTCCCCACCCGGCGTGGCTCGATGAAACGTCAGGTCGCACCGTTTCCTGCTCAACTCCGACGGCTCGGTGCGGCTGATCAGCGCTCGCTGCTAACGCGGCTAGCTGCTAACTAGCCTGCGATCATGTGATCTTATTAGACAACCAACGAGCGTCGAGTAACGCCACAGCCCCACAATTGTATTTTATTTTTCACGGCAAAAAATCATACACGGGATATTTTAAGCGGCTTCTCAGATAAACAGTGTTCCGTGTTGCTCAAATGTGTGAATATTAGCTTGAGCTAATCATAGCATCTTTTAGCATTAAATTAGAGCTAACCGTTACGTCTCCGTAAT
>JASSRZ010000023.1:12778037-12822582 GCA_032164315.1 Malacoctenus gilli | reverse complement strand
AACATATGAAAAATCTAAAAACTCTTGTTTCTCACACTCTTTCGCAACAGGTTTTAGCAAGTAGTCAGTTAAAGTAACTTTATGCTGCCCCTGTTGGATTATTGTTTATCCAGCTGTCACAGTAATGGTTAACCAACAATTTGGTGGAACAAGTATTTACGTTTTTTTCTTCTGGTGTTTGGTTTATCTAAGAAAAAAAAAATAAACATTGAATCAAGCGAAGGACACAAATCTCAAAGTTGAGTCCTCCTGAAGATATTTATCTTCTGGGACAACAGCAGCAATATTTCATTCAGCTCCTTCTTCTATCAAAACTTTTTGTTCTGGCCAGTTTATCATGATTCTTTCTGGGGTTTTTTCTTTTTATGTCAACAAGACCAAAGTAACCCCTTCAGATACACTTACAATAACTTTAGACAAAGAAATTGCAAACAAAGTTGTAGAAAAACAAATTTATTGTAATAATACAGCATCATTTGAAAGGATTTCTACTCTTTCAATTTCAACAGCCTTCAACATGTTTCTATGTAAGATATCAGTAATAATTCAGCAAGGAATTCACATTATACGTTGCATATTACTTTGCCTAACTTCAGCAATGCATTGTCACATACACAACAAAGATCTAAGTACAATACTGTTATACCAAACTTACAGGCGACGTGAGCATTTGCGCCTATTCCTGAGGTCTGAGTCATTTGTATTGTTAAAGAAAAAAACACAGAAGAATAAGTGAACGAATGTGGGTTGCACTGGTGCGGCAGCATGTAAACATGCTGGTTGTACATGTTTATCTCTTTGGACAATTTGGCAGCACCTTGAGACACAAATGGCAAACTCTATACCCAGGGTGTAATACGAGTTTGGGAGAGAGAAGTGTTGACGTTTCCCGAGGTGGGAACTTAAAAGATGGGACTGGCGTCCTCTTGACAGGGGCCTGAGGTCAGCACGACATTGTCGAGGCCTATCTCGCCTCCAAGACCTTTCCCACGCTGGCCTTCAAAGATAATCTGGAAGAAAATTAGAGACACCATCACATATCTATGCCACTGAATCCACCCCAAAAAAGCTTCAAAATGAGCTTTACTCAAAGCGCTTCACTATTTCAGGATTAACCCACTTTTACGTTTCTAAAAACTGCATTGATATCTGAGGGTACATTCAGGCTTTTGGCAGATTAGGTATTCTACTTGCCAGCTCTCTCTAATATGTTCGTTTTGTGGTTTTATCCAGACCATATGAAGGAAACGGGGGAAAATGACTCACAGACTCCGGGGCCTCCTCTGTCCAGGCCACAGTGAGGAACTCCGTCTGCCAGCCCTGGTCTCGGCTCTGGCTCTGCTCCCACACTGGGTAAGCGTTGTTGTCCAGCAACACCTTGAGTGCGCCCACATTGTGGCCCACCACACGGTAGTCAAAGGCCAGGCAGAAGCTGCCCTGCTGGGCGCGGTCGCTGAGGAGCAGCTTCAGCCTGGCCACGTCGTCTTGGTCCCCAAGGAGTCCGCTCAAAGCCATGTAGTACTCGGCACCTTGCACAGTTTGACATCCGTATGAGCCACAGCAGCTTAACGCAGACATAAACAAGACCTTGTTTCATATTTATCACTTTGTCACCATGATCGTGGTACGCAACACCCCAGTCGATGTCGTCGGCCTTGTCTTGAACCCATTCACACGCTCCCTGATCAAAGTTACAATCCAGGAGATACTCTGCGGATGAATGAAACAGGCACTTGTTTTTTAATCACTTCCACAAATGGTCTTTAAATCACTGAAAACTGATTGTATAGAACAATTGTTACCTTCCTGAACTGGTGAAATGTGGATTTCTTTGAGTTCTGTAGCAGGACCGAACACCGACTCAAAGTCCTCTGAAACTGAAGCGGAAAAAAAAAGAAAATTATGAGTCGTCTTTGTTTGTTTTTTTTAACTTTTGGCCTTTTGCTTTAACGTGCATGCTGTTACAAAAGGAGGACCTCATTTGAAGCTGTAATTTGAGTGGACACCAGTTAATTTTAAACATCAAAAGAGGCTGATCCAGGTAACTTTTAGTTTAACCTATTGCTAAACTGAACAGATTCATTTTCACGTGCGATTTTGGCTTAATTTTATCTCAATTTTTAATGATCGATATGTTATTCTGGCAAAGTTGTTTTGTAGCTGCAACTGTCTCTTTGTGGGCTCCAACAAAACCTCCAAGAAAAGGTTTCCTTCTTATCCTAACAACTGAAAAAGCTGAATTTTTTGTGATTTTCAAACCTTCAAATCACTGTCTGAGTGCTCCATTATCAAAGGTTTTATTTCCTCCAGTCAAAACCAAAAATGAAGGTATAAATTATCACAGCACTTTTAATAGATTGGTAAGTTTTGCCTCCAAACATCCTCTCTGAGTGTTCTTGAGTGATAACCTGTAAGAATCAGAGAGCCCCTGCAATTTAATTATAGTCTTTGGAAACAGCTTTTCAAAAATGTGCTCTTAAAACGAAATCCAAAAGGATGCTGTGAAGATTTTTCCACGATAAAACAAAAGCTGGAAAAGGGGGCTTTTAGCAAACAGGTGTAGACCTGCCCTGCTGTCACTTCTGTCTGCAAATGGAACCGCAACTTTGGGATGTAACACCCTCCCCCCCTTGTCCCTCCAGCACTTTAAGCCCCCGCAGCAGTTCACCCCCGTGAAACTCCCCCCCCCTCTCCCCTTGCACACACAAACAAGTGACAGCTGGGGTTATTGAACCTGCTCAGCCAGAGTGGGCCGGTGTTAGAGGGGTCTCGAGTGCTGATGACAGACTTTCCTAGGAGGGCTCAAGTCTGTTTGCACAACAGCTGTTTTGGGGAAAACATAATAAAAGGCTTGGAGGCTTTGTAACTATCCTCCCTTCCTCGCCCTCCTCCCAGGGGATGGGAAGCGCGCCCAGGATGGGTCGTATCCTCGGGCCCTCACATGCCGACAAAGTAAAATTCCTCTCTGGAGGTGATGGATGTCTCGGGGCCTGTCTCCTCTTGCTATCTGACTCCCCGCACAGGCTCCGGTTTGTCAATACGGATCAAGATTAGGAGACCTTATTTACTGGGATTTGTCAGTGGGATGATTTATACAGCGTGACCACACCGTGTTCTGCCTTTTGTGTCTTACAAACTGCCCGATTTGTTGGGGTAATTTCTGTCTTAAAATCGTGGATTTCTGTCATGTTTGTTTGTCTCGGGTTGAGTTTTAAACTGACGTGACGTGAAGCTGTTTCAAAATAAGACTCAAATGCTCACAAATACTTCAAAACGAGGTCAAAAACGGATGCCTGACATGTCTGATTCGTTTTACTTGTGCTTCAGTTTTACTTCTTTCTTACTGAACAATGTGTAATTATGTTCAGATGCTGTGCAGCAGAAACACTCGGACTTGGTTTGGTGTGTTTACGCTGCATGTAACACAGACCACCCAGAAACATCGAATGCATTCATTGCCAAGAAACAAAAAAGCAACGACGTACCAAAAACATCTCCTCTCGGATTGAGCTGGTTGTCTTCCTCTTCCTCGTCCTCCTCCTCCCTCTCAGGAAATTCCTGCTGCTTTCCCTCAGGCCCCGTGCCAACGTAGACTTCTCCATCGTAGTCGAAAGGCTGCTGACGGATCCTGGGAGGGGGCGTCGCCGCCGGTTCGGGGAGAAAGTTTTTGATGTCCTCGCCGCCGAGTTTACCTCCCAGGATCACGGGCTTCACTTGGGAGTCTGGGATGGCTGCAGGCAGGAAGAGGAAGCAGATTACACACATGGATCCGCCATCACGGCTGGGTCATTGAGTGTTCTGCCAGGATTCAGGTGCGTTCCTTGTTTGTTAACATGTATTTTGCAGCTGCGGTTCTTATTAATCACTTCCCTGAAGTCACTTACCAGTTCATGAATAAAAAAAGATCACTTTCCCTCGGGGCGGGGGGCGAGCTTCAGCCAATGAACATGCTGAAACAACAGATAGGACGAGCCTACTCCATGCAAATGAAGCCAGACTACACAGCTCAAAACAGCGCCATCCTTGTGAAAGCCTTTCGATGCCACTGGGTAGGAAAGTTCATGCGGAGGCTTGCAGGTCTCAGAACAAGCTGTGGATGCTGTGGCCATACAAGATATTCAGCCATGAGTTGGCAAGAGAAAAGGGTGCCATAGATGCGGTTGCAGAGCGGTACGTAAACGTCGGATGCAGCATTTTGGGTTCCGCACAGTCTCACCGTTGAGGAAATCGTCTGCACTGCCTTTGTCTCCGTCCCACGACTTCTGATAAAAGGGTTTGACTACAAGAAATGAAGGCATCCTCGGTTTACACTGACGCTCCCGACCTGCGCTCCTTGTTGTGTTTGGCTACACCAGGTTTCACCTGTTTCGCTGGGCTTGGTTCAACGAGTACAGCACTACCTCCCTCTCCCCCCTCCTTAGAAGGCCGGCTAGAACGCCGAGCTGTATTTACACAGGTGTGTTTTCAATCTCTGCCTCTCCCTCGCTAACATCTGCGAAGAGGAGCGAAGTCCGAACGCAGGAAACTAACCTTGGCAGGACGGCAGTTTGCTGATGTTTAGAGAGTCTAAATGAAATATGTGGCTGTAAAACTGCTCCCGACCCATCTGACTGACTGCTCTCATCTGGGGAAGCCCGAAACATGTGTTTCTGACATCTGTTGTGAGTGTCTTCATTCGTGTTATTTTGAAACTGAGTTGAAAGAAAAACTCCTGAAAACCACCGATTATCGATAAGTCGGTCCAGCCGATCTCAGGTCTCACCGGAGCACTCGAAGCCGTTGCCCCTGAAGCCGGCCTTGCACCTGCACTTGTACGATCCTTGATTGTTCAGACAGAGCGCGTGGTGGCTGCACTTGTGGGTGCCGGCGGCGCACTCGTCCAGGTCTGGAAATCGGAAGAAGCCTATTTGTACCTTCAGGCGTACGAACGATCACAGATGTTTGGCCCCTCGTACGCGCCCCAGTACTCACCTACGCAGTCATATTTGCCGTCGACGTACTTCAGGTCGAAGCCGTCCTGGCACTTGCAGTAGTAGCTTCCGAACGTGTTCACACATTGTCTGTTGAATGGGCAGAGGTTCTTGCCAGTGACACATTCATCAATATCTGAAAGGGAATAAAACAAAGGAGAGATTCATGAGGACGATATTTTAAACACGGACCTAATAAAGCAACTCCTTGATCGCTACACATGGAAAGAATGTCGTTTTCACAGTTCTGCCTCCAGACGTTTTAAAATGTAATCATACTGCAGCTCATGGGGAGAGAGTACAACTTCACAAAGACACTTTTTCACATCTCACAATGAATAAATAAAATGTTTTTGATTGGGTAATCCCCCTCTGCCGGTCCCGGCCAGCTGTGAGCTTCCAGACAGCCCCACTGAGTCATTAGCCGCCTCTTTTTCATCTGCCAGTAGGGAGCGTCACCATCCTGGTGATCATAAACACAGTCCCTCACAGGCTTTTCCTCCCATCCAACGTTTTGCTCGATTGTCTTTGATGTGTTGCCCAGACGGGTGGGAAGCTGTGGAGTGCATCAAGCGAGCTACTGATGCTGCCGGGGTGAAACAAAAACAATAGAGAACATAACTGGAGGACAGATGTACGAGCGGCCTTTTTCTGAGCTAAAAGTGAAAGCACCGCCGCGCTTTTGAGCCTGACCTGGTGCCAACGCGAGTAGTCAAGCAAATGAACATTTGCGCCCGCAGGCGCTTTCAGGTTTATCATATTTCAGGCAGGCCAGATCGTCCGCATACGTGAAGTACAATTTTTTAATATGCTAGAAATGTGTCTCTTTCATCATCTTTTACACGGCGCCTTCGGGGATTTTTTTATTTTTTTTATTTTTATTTTTGGCGCATTTTCTGAGAGAATCCGTTTGTTGTAAGTCTATTTTCGAGCGCGTTGGATCCGCGGCAGTCCTGAAATTTAATGCTCCGCAGCAAGTATATTACTTCCCCTGTGTGATCATGTCAGCCTGGCTCAGTGTCAGCTCAGGCAGTTCTGTGGGAAGAAATGTAACCTAATTGCATCCATCTGATTTAGAAGTCAAGCATGCAAAAGCCACATTAGACCCTTTAGAATTATTTTTCCACCAAAAAATCCATCCCAATCTATGTGCCATAAGAAGCCGAACTCGATCCCTATTTAACGCATGGTTCCGACGTAGATTACAGCTACTTAGTTCACATTTCTTATGCCTGTCTGTCTTTTATTTGACAGGTTTTACCTGTGTGACATCGAATGCTCTTAAAAAAAACATTCACTGACTCTTTTTTAGGGCTTCTCACCTACACAAGTTCTCTCATCCTGCCCCAGCTGGAGGCCCGCAGATGGGCAGAGACAGCGGATCTCCCCCTCCACCTCTTCACAACCGTACTGGCAGTGAGCAAGAGAGCACGTCCTGGAATCTGTAAGCATGAAAACGACATGACAGAAAAAGGGAAATAACGACCTCCGACGTGTACAAACTGTTGTGTCTTCGTCCTTTGAGAGTTTTTGGAGGGTTTCCTGCTCTACTCACTGGCACAGGATCCGTCGGGCATCAGCGTGTATCCGTTGAGACAGTAACACTTGTAACTACCGTGCGTGTTCATGCAGCGGTGCTCACAGGGGCGAGGCTTCAAGCCACATTCGTTCAGGTCTAGAAACGAGAATCGTCTTTATTTTCTTCGTCAGACATTCAGTTTGAACTGTGCTGCGGATAAACGTCTCTTTAAATTGAACGCGACTGCTGGGAATCAGATTATCCTGCACCCAGAGCAACCAGCGTTCCTGGACCCTCTCGGGCCACCACAGCGACCCACCTTGGTTGCAAGTCTTTCCGGTGTATCCTGGGAAACACTTGCATTTGTTGGGGCCAACACACTCCCCGTGCTTGCACCCGTGCTCGCACTGAGCTGGTAAAACATTCAGGACGGAGAAAAACACCAGCGGACATGTCAGTGGCGGAGAATGATGGACTGCAGTCCAACCACACATCTCTATTATGATAGGCAAGGTTTAATAATCGAGGCTCTCGTTTCCGCCGCAGTATTCTGGTTTGGAAAGGAAAACAAAAGTCAGCACATCAAGGCAGCGAGTCGAGGTTTCCCCTTTCAAGATGTCGTAAAATGCACCATTGGTATCTCGATTCCTTTTCCTGGGGGTTATAAAAGGTCGTTATCAGAAGCAGATGAAGGCCTTGGGGGTCCTCTTACCCTCACACTGTCCTTTGCTGTTCTTCTTCCAGCCGTAGCAACACTCCAGCCTCCTGCCATAGCGACACACACCTGGTTGGTTTCCAGTATGGACTTGTTGGTAGTGCCTTTGCAGAAGAAGACAACAAGTGAAAGGTAGGATGTGTAACTCGTCCGTCTCGCTGGTACTCGCAGCTGACCGCCACAAAGAATCCCACTGTGACTTGGAAAAACTCAATCGTATCTCGGGAAGAACGGCGAGACGCTGATGACAAAGTCAGGTTTTTCTCGGCCCACACGTCCACACGCTGCAGTTCCTGAAATTAAAGCTTTCAGACTTCCCTTTTAAATTACGGCCCAGCTGCAACCTAAATAAAGTGGCAGCCGACAGCTTGTCTTGGTGATAGAAGTGGGGGCTCCCTGCGGAGCGGCAGCCAGCTGACAGGATGTCGGCCACAGATGGAGAAAAACACCCGAAATCAGACACTTCCCGTGTTACATTTCGATGCTTTACAGACAATCTCCCCAACGTCCCCCCCGTTTTTTTAACTCTTTGATCTGTGTGAATGATATTTCTGGATCCAGATAAGAAACTGCATTAGAGTTATTCTTAGTTGTGGTTCACAACTTTGCATTGACCCCAAAATAACTCATAGTATATGGGGGGTTAGATTGCATGTGAGTATTTTTAAGCTGCAAATTAAGTTACTTTATTTTTTAAACCATGGCTTGAGCCATAGGCTTAACTAAGTAAACCCCAGGATGTGGAAGTCACACATTTGAATTTCAACTGTCTTACAGGACTAATATCACTGTGTTTGAACACAAAAACATCATTTTGTTATCCCAGATGTTTAGATTTTGCTGCGTTTGGTGTCCTAAAAGCAGCTTTGGCTCCAGCAGGACTGAAGGAATCTGAGACTTGATAGAAATCAACCAGAATAGCCCACCGGAAAGAGGGTCCTAAATGTGACAGGTGCTCCTCAGTTATTAACAGTTGCTGCGCCGCATTTAGCCGTCGCAACTCTCACGGTCCTCTGTAGGCAGCAGCAGCAATGTGTACATACCTTCCCACCAACAGTATTCACTGTAAAGCACATAAATCAGAGTAAAATAGAGGGCTTCGTGTTACAATACTTCAAAAGCACCACTTAGAATAATAGTTTGTGGAGGAAACAACAGTTCAGATGTTTGTATTTCCTTTTCCTGGCCACATAAATCTGGCAAATCTGTCTTACCTCATGTTATACGTGATGTTTTTGTGTTTATTTTGGCACTGTGACATCCTGCTTAAAACCTGAGAGGAACTTCAGACTGAAAACTTCAAAGATCGTTGACCGACGCGGTTTGCGAAAAATGATTTACACCTGCCGCAGATCTCAGTGTGTAAACCCACCGCTCAACATCACTCGCTCCACCGCTCGACTTGATTGACTTACCTGTGGGCTTGCGCGCTGCCAGACGAGACGTGGAGCAGGAGGAGAAGCGCGGCGACCAGCGTGTGCGGCTGCATGTCTGTCACGGCCGCGCTGCTTTGTTTCCCACGGGATGGACTGGAGTTGCTGTGAGTTCTGGCTCTTTCTCCTCGGGGCTAACGCTCATTAAATTGCTTGGACGGGAGCGGGTCTCAGTTGAGCATTTGCACAAAGCGCGCAGGATTTCATGTATTTCCCGAACACAAAGTCTCCTCCGGGGAGGAGGGGGGGGGGTTGGGGGGGCTCCAGAAAAATAGCCTTCACACTCTTTTCTACGCTGCTGCTGCCGCCGCTAGACTCTGAGTCCCATAATTTGCTCCTGCCTCCTTCCTGCCTGAAATTCCAGAGGTGGGTTGACACTGTGAAATGACACTGCACTGAGAGATAGGTGGTGACTTTTTGGAGGTAGGAGTGGGTTTGGGAAGGGGTGGGGATTCGGTTTAGGGGTGCTTCTGTCTTTAGTTAAATCTCAGACAGGATCACATAAACTTTTCCCCGTGGGACCACTAAGATGTAAAAAACTGCATTGCTTCTCTCTTCGCCAACTAACCAAGTGATCTTTCTTTAAAAACAAATTATACATTTGCCACTCAGCAGTTCGTCTCCGCTGTATTTTTTTGATAATTAGCTGTATCGACCGATTGTGGAACTCAAGCGTGCAAAGTCCTGTCATTAGGAGCTGCAGCGCTCTTTGATGTCGCGCTCGCAGGTAGCACATAAACTTTTGCTGTCTCACACATGTTTACTCCGAGCGCAGCCGTAAAAAACGTTTAATGACTTTGCACACTTTCAAAGTCCCCCCTCAAACATCTGGTCCTGCTCGTCTGCTCCCGTGGCAGCGGCGACGTCGTGTTTCTGCGGGATTCAGTTGACATTTGTTGCTCAGATACTTCTCCGGTTTCACTGCGAGGGGCAAAAGAGCATTTTCATCTGCGCGTTACGTGTTTTTTCTGGACACTCAGCTAAGTATTCAAAAACCCACAATGGAAACAACGTTTCTGCAGGAGGAGAAGGGAAAAAGTCTGAAGTGAAACAATAGAAGTCTGTGATCATTTATCCAGACTTACACAGTGGTTATATGTGGTTTATATCCCATTACATTTGTGCAACAGTATGTCAGAGCCTATTCAGAACCAACACCTACAGTCCTGCTAAACTGCTCTGACTTCAACTCTCCTTAACCGTCCACTTCAGGAGTTCTACCTCATTTCAACTGCAGCCACCTTGAAGTGTTCCTACATTAACCCAAACTCAGCTAACCTGAGGGAGCGAAGTTGTTCCCTTCCCTGATGGACCACTGGCTGTGTAATTAAACAGTGTTTATGTGGGTTCAGCCATCAAACAACATGTGTTCAGGGTCCCTTATTGGAGAAGCATCAGAAGCAGGGCCACGCACGCACGCACGCACGCACGCACGCACGCACGCACGCACGCACGCACGCACGCACGCACGCACGCACGCACGCGCTCTGTCCTCCATTTCTCGTCTGAAATCTGATTCCACATGACTGACATCTTAAGCATGTGGGTCATGCCGACTTCTGTACATCAGAGCTGGTCGTGCCCTGCAGCCCATGATGGACTGTGTTGTGTGTGTGTATGTGTGTGTGTGTGTGTGTGGGGGGGGGGGTATTTGTGAATGTGCAGGTATTCTTAAGAGGTGACAGTGATTAGCGCCGCTGCCTCGCAGCAAAAGCGTTTGTGACTCGCGAAATCTCCCTGCGTGTGTTTGCTTTCTCAGCTTCCCTCCGTAATCCAAAGGCAGCATTCTGCTTCAGTTGGCGGCGCTATATTGGCCTGAGGTGTGTGTGGGTGGGTGTGCGTGCGTGCATGCATGCACGTGGGTGGATGGGTAATTGTTTCTCAGTCAGCCTTGTAATAGACTGCTGATTTATGGACTATTGAGTGGGTGTACCTCGTCCTTCACCTTATGCTGGCTGAGATATTCTTCAGCCAACTAACCTTGACTGGTTAAAGCAGTTCGGAAGATGTATGGAGAATTAGATGGCTGGAGGAAGAAATGAGCGACAACAGCGCCCTCTTCTGGTGTGGAGAAACTCTGGAAGACTGAAGTTTTGTACAGACTCTAAATGACTATTAACAAATGTTGACACTTAGACAGTCTAACATGCTGGAGTTTAAATCATATATATATTTTAAAATAGAGGCTTTGTGTTATCTGTTTTTCGATTTAGTCAAAGTTGCAACTTGTACAAAATCAACAAAACATTTGAGAGAAGATTCTCAATCTGATTCATGAAATTGTTTTAAGAACTTTTTACATTGTCCCATTAATCTTATTGAAGTAATTATAGGATGGTAGTTGGAATATTAATCACAACAGACAAGTTGAGAATCACTCTTCTTTTTCTGAACTTCTATTTCTTTATTTCTGACCAGAAGGTGGCAGCAAAGTTCCGCTTTTACCAAACAGATAAAAACAAGGAAGTGTCAAAGGTTTTGTGCCTTCAGTAGCTGAAAGACAATAACATGTTTTCATTTCAGTTTACAAAGAACCCAAGTTCCCATTTGTTGTGCTGCTCCATTTTAGTCAGTTGGCTGATATGTTGGATTAAATGAGGTCAAGTTGCGTCATTTCCTGAAGACATTTGTGACTTGTGCAAAAAGTAGTTGGACTTTGCTGTTTCCATGAACAGAGCGACTGTTTTTTGGGGGAGGGGAGTGTCTGTAAAAAGATCCTTAGCATATCATTTCAATTAAGCTTATCTACATTTTCTCGTGTTCTGTCTTTGTCTTTATAATTTAATATGTTTTGAAACTGGACGCGGTTTTCAGGCCACAAGTGGCGCCTAACATTGTCTCAAGGTAATCCTCAGGACATGCAGGTTTCCACTTCCTGGATCTCGCTAAGCTCGAAACTTTCCTCTCAATTTAAAGTCTATGTGTTCAGTAATGCGGCTGGTACCTTGTGCAACAGGCCCCAGATCAGTTGCCACCCTTGAGACTCCCACTCCTGTATGACAGGATCAGTTTTCTTTCTGTCTGGGCACCATTAAAGCTTATAGCGAAGCCCGGCTCTGTCGGCCATGGTGCAGCAAGCGACGCTTTTACTATAAAAGGAGAAACGAGGCTGTTGAAGAGTTATTTTGAAAGTGATGCATTTTCACAACCACATCCTGCCCCGAGTGGATGATGCCACTGCAGCTGAATGCACTGCAGATGATCGTGACCTCGGTGAAGGAAGCCGTGTCACGTATCACAATGGATTTTGACATTGTCTCGTAGATGGAAACTAAGTTTTAGAACCGTCTGGTGTTGTGCGTCTCCTGTTGCGCCGCTTTTCAAATCAGCTCTGCTCGTGACCTCCATGAAGCCTTTCTCTTGGTCGTGTGGTCTCTGCAGAACCCGACTGAGCCTGGTTGGGAGGTTCCGCCATGTTTCAGAAAGGACGTGGGGGGTTGACTTCCTCTCTGCAATAATAGAAGGGAGATTGAGAAACCCTCCTGACTGGGTGTAGACACTTCTGTTCGGAGTGTCTCTCGGGCCAAGTTCAGCGGGCATGGCTCAAGCTTTTAAAGTCTCCGTTGGGCGTCTCCTTTTCTGCCGCTGCGCCGTCTTTCTGTAATTCACAACCAGACGACCTTAGTCGCAGGTGCTCCCCCCTGAAAAGGCCTGCTGCTCGGAGAATACACAATGACAGGCTGCTGCGGCTCAGTGCAGATGGTGACGGGCGGTCCCGTGGGGAATCCTGCCCGTCGGGGACCGATCTCCATCCAGACACATTTGCCCCGCGACATGATGAGCTTGATGAGCTAAATGCAGTCTCTGCCCCCAGCTGGACACCTCCCGTTTACCCTCATTAATAATGCAGCGGTGGATACAGTTGTGTCCTGCTGCGATGGTGCCTCGATGGGGCAGGACCAGACTTTTGGAGGGGATGGATGTGTGGCTCTACATTATTCATACGGCCTCGCCTGGTCAGAAAATACCAAACTCTGGCTGCAGTTGGAGCACTTGTACCTTATTCTTGTGTTGGGAAATGGTGCCACTACTCACCAATTACTTGAGCTTAGTTGACAAAGAATCGTGTTGGGTTTCTTTAGAGTTTTTGTGTCCCGTTGGTGCGAAATCTGAAGTAAGTTCGTCTCAAACTTCCCCTGTGAACTTCCTGCCACGTTGCCATGAAGCAGCATTATCTTTCAGCGTCTTTTTAATAACGTTCGTAAAAACTGAAACGGTTTTAACTTCCCAAACTAGATCTACGGAGTTTAATCAAAACATTGCTTCACATACACGCAGCATTGTGCAACCATAACACGAGACTCTCCTGGTTTTTTTTACTCTCAAGATTTATGACTGAATCCAGAAGTTAGCGGCACATTGGCAGATATTCAGAGGTCAGTTAAAACATGTCTTTTATTCCAAGCTTTGCTGGGTGTAATTACACAAAAATGTAACCAAAGAGGAGAACCGACCTGTCCTGAGCGCAGTGATTATGTAAACCGCATGCCGAGCAGGATGGGACACGCTGCAGTCTCACTCTTACCTCCTGCAAGGTCTCTGCAAGAGACCAATATTGCCTCTGCACTCCTGTACGGATTAAAGGCTCTCGATAATACTTTAAAAAATGGCCGTGCTATTATTAGAGTCTTGTCTCTTTATCGTCAAAAGACTATGTAAATGAAAAGAGCCAGATTTCATTTCCTGTTTTCTCGTTGGGCTGAATGCTTTATCTGCTGCTGCGGGGCTGCACGGGAGACAGGGATCATAAATATCCACGTGCACCTTTTTTTGTTTGTTCACACGCTGCAAATTGCACAATATTTCCGTCACTTCTGTGACCTGGACGCATTTAGAGTGGCTTTTATCGTCACGCTGCTTCGAGTCGTCGCAGGTTGATGTGAGGCTTTTGCATCAGGTCAGCAGGTTCCTCTGCAGCGTCGCACAGCGTGAAGTGGAAACAGCCCGACAACAAGGGGAAGAGAGAAAATGGCATGAATAGCAGAAGTCGGAAGTGACTATTCAGAAACCCGAACTGCGCTTTGTCTCGATCGCTTACGCACACGCACACACACACTTTGAAGTGTACACACACACACTCACATAGAGACGCTTCACCCAGTGTTAATTCAAGGAAGATTAAACCCGACCAAAAATCTCATTGCTGTTAGTTTTAGCGGCCTTGTTTCACAACAAGCGCTTTTAACCACAGCAAACATGAGCGCAGAGCTTCTTGTGTACAATTTGACTCCGTGTGCGTACGTGATTTTATCACCGACGTAAACTTCGCTGCGAGCCTTTGTGGAGCAACAACAGTTAAATCCCCGGCCGTGTTGAGACACGCTGCGTATGACCAGAGCTGCAGGAGCTCTGATAGCTAAGCAAATTCCTCACACGGTTTTCATCAAGCTGCCTGAACACCGTCAGGGTGTGTTTTGCTCGGAAAAGGTGCCATAAGTGTACATTTAGGCAGATTTTTACACAGATAAACGATGAGGAAGTGAACAAAAAATAAAACCCTGAAAAGTTGCTGCATCAGTGTCAACATTTAATCCACACGCGACGCCGAAAAATGAAGACACGTCGCATCGTTACGATGAAGATACGAACGCACCAATGAGAGTGATGTGCTGCAACTTATAGCAGGATTTTCTGATCGGCACTCGATGTTCTTTACGTCTGTTTGATAAACGAGTGGATTCAGGCTACGTTCAGATGAAGTAAAACGTGAGGGCAGAGACCGACGCGCTCTTGGCATCGTCGCCGGTGGTTTCAAGTCTCTGCACATTGCCTCTGTTTCAGACCTCAAGTGAACACAATGTTCACATCTCTGCACAGCACACACACGAGCATGTTTTGTCTTCTTAATGCCACCACACTGCTTATCAGCTCTCTGGTTCACACGCACAAAATAAAAATTCAGCAAAGACAGATCATTTCAGAAAAAAAAAACCCCTCTAAGTTGCTATTTAAACATCGACTTGAGTCTATTTACACCTTGAGCTCAGTTCATTTAACTGCCGAATGACATTTCTCGCTCACCACATCCTGTTGCACACCCTCGAAACTTCTTGGTTCTGACAAAGTCACCAGCAAGCTGCCATAGCACAAAGTGTCGCTGCAAAGGAGTCGTTGCACTTTTACTCCGGTGTGGTTGAAATATTGCCACTGATTTCTAAGGATTTTTAATAATTTTTAGTATTTTGATATTAGACGCTCGCTGAAAGCCAGCAGCTTTCTCAGTTAGCAAATGCTAATAAGCTGGGTGATTAGCAGTTACTGTGTAAAATTTGAAAAGATTTGGACTTATATTGCGTTTGGTGGGGTTTGTCTGGTGCATTATGCTGCCCTGGTAGAGTGAATGTCTCCTAACTGCAATTACGAATATTATTTGAAAGGTTTTGGCTCTTCGTGCACAACGATGATGTCCTAATGCATCTCTAATGTCACACTCAAATGTAAAAATAACTACTTATGGTAAACGCAGCACATTTGGCTGAGTCGCCATTACTGTAAAGCATATTTTGTCGCAGCTCTGAATTTTCTCCCGCTGCTTCAGCACCAAAAAAACCCTGATTTCCACTGCATCACATGATAGCAGCCACACATATTCCAGCCCGTGCGAGTCACGCAAACAGGCATTTTGCTTCACACCTCCTCCTCCTCCTCCTCCTCTTCGTCCTCTTCCTCCTCTCACTTCCTGCCCTGGATGTCACACATGTCACATAGCCAGCGTTGCCGTGTCACCCTTCTCACCTTGTTTTCACTGTTTCTACATGTGTGACACAAATCGCGGGACTTCCTTGTGAAACTGTGTCACACTTTAGATTTCTGTTCAACCCTGGTGCAGGTTCGGGGGAGGGCGGGGGGGGGGGGCGATTTCGGGTGGGCAGACTTGCAGCTGGTGAGCTACTGTGCACACCAGGGTGACTCTCTTCCAGCGACGAGCTTGCATGCACATGTCACATCGGATCACTCCGCGCCGCCACATCTCTGCACTCAGAGCACATCTGCCGAGCTAATCAGAGTGCATGTCGAGTCCTGCAAGCCGGAGTACTACTTAGCTCTGATTGTTTTCAGATTGTCCTCCTTCAACCCCTCATTAAATATTCAGGGGGTCTATACGTGATCAGCTTACATTAGATTTGAAAAGCCAAACCGAGCGGAAATCACAATATTTCGAACGCACCTCATGGTATACGACAAGTTATGCTCAACATGCAGAATGAATCGACTTATGTAACATTTGAGACTGTGTAAAGCTTGTGCACAGGGTCCTAAAGCGACTGCAGGGATTTAAGGCCTCTCAGTGTGACGTTTGCATTGTCCTCTGCACGTCTGCGCTGGACAACTTATTTTAGGCGCCTGTGTGTGGGTGACTTCCTCTCGTTCGATCTGGTGACTTTTACAGGATGTGTTCGATTTGTCAGTTTTGGAAATGATCCCCTCTCACCTCAATTTTGACAGAGTGGATTTGGAGGCAGTTTTGAGGTTTTTTTGTTGATCCTAAATGTTGATTGTTACAAGTTTTTTTTGGCTCACGTGTTCCTCACATTTTAGTTACTCTGCGAAACTTTTTGTTGCTCCTTTCTTCGTATACGTTGATATACTTTCCTTCGAGAGTTAGTTCGGTAAAGAACTGAACTTGTCTGGTGACTTCTGATGCTATTTGTTACCTGCGAACGAACAAGTGCCTGAAACAGGTCGAGCCGCTCTGTTTTTGTTTGCCCCACTGGCTGAATGCTGAATCTCGTAACTTTTGTTTATAATCTGAACTTTCGGATTCGAGCTTTCTCACACGGTCGACCGTCAGATTTCAAGCTGGATCTCGCCCCTCGGGAGCAAATCTCAAATGTAGCTCAAGGCGTGTTTCTGGGAGTCTCTCTCATGCGAGGAACCATTATATAGTGTGTCAGTGGCTTAGACGGCCCACACCCACAGTCTTTGTGTCTTACTCGCACACAATGGCACAACTGCTTTTTCCCACCAAGCCTATGAAAAAGGAAGACAAAGATGAATTGTCCTGACTGTGGTGCCCTCTGAATTAGGATTATAAAGAGGGCCATGAATGCACATTCTTCTCGACGCTTCTACTTTTTGAGGCAAAGGTAGAAGCGGAATAAACCTTTCTGGTATAAATCATTTAACTTGGACAGAATTGACAATCTTACGTCATGAATTCGTCTTAGTTTGGGTTTGATTCCACTCCCACAACAACATGTGCTCTCTGTTTGTGTTGCCTGCTCGTTTGTCAACACACAGATAATTAAGGTTTCCGAGTAACACAATACGAGCTTCGTTTCTTTCCCAGAAACATGAAGAGTGATGTTTTGTAAGATGATTGATTACTTCCCATTCACAATTTGTGCAGAGTTTTTAATGTCTGTTTTGGAGAGTTTAAGATCAGTTAAAACCTAAATCGTTGGAAATAAACAAAACGGTGCCACCTGTTAAGTTGCACGATTAAAAATAAACTGCTGACCCTCGTGACTACAACTGTGAATCATTCGCACTCGCTGTGAAACAGTTACACAGGAGTGAAATGCGTTTAAGTGAGGTTACACATTGCACAGAGTGGCGGTAGGTGTGCTGCATAACTGCATCCCTTGGAGAAAAAAAAAAGAAGGGCTGTTGGTAAACCTGTGAGACATGCTGGGGCAGGTAGAGAATTATTTCTCCCAGAGGGAAAGTGTCAAGCATCCAGCTGATCTCCTCCACCAAACCAAACACGCAGAAAATAGCTCACTGGGGAGTCTCCTTTGTTTTATACCGCCTTGCGGGCATCCTCAACGAGATTCACCTATAACCTCTTCGCATTCTTTGTTGGATGTGTGTGTTTCACACAATAGCATCGCTTGCTACCTTCGAGTACGACACGGAAAAACCTTGAGGGATCGTGGAGTTAATTATATACCTCCAAACCCGTTCTCATGGTGTCGGCCCCCAGAAAAAAAAAAAAAGCTGGTTTCTGGGGTAGATGTTGGTTCCTGGTGTGGTTTCAGTGAAATAAATGTTATCTCTGGAGCGACTTGCGTGGATTTAGAGCCCCCCCCCCCCGACTCCCCACAAACAGTCTCTGATCATGTGAAAATGTGGAAATCGCCTGTCTGCTGCCATGGAAACAGGGGGGGAAAAGAAAGATGGGCCGCGCACGCAGGCTCGAACACGAGGAACCGGCAGGCACACACGGATGAGTCTCACCGTGCCGCTGCTTGCAGCTGTGAGGTCGTGTCACTTCCTCATGCATGGTAAAATAATAACAAGTAGGAACAGGCCTTGTTTTGCGCCCGTAGCATTTCCTGCTCGACAGAACAGTCAGAGGTCGCTGCCTGATGGTAAATGAATTTGCTGTCTTACTCCCAGATGCACGACTATGATGGCTTTTATTTGCATTTTCTGCACTGCAGGGGCTGGATAAGCACTCGCTGTATATATTAACGGCACCTGTTCAAGCTGAACAAAGAATTGCAAAGACGTGCTCAGCTTCTTTTACTGCTGCATTTGACATGTGACTCATGCGAGTTGTCTCCGACTCGTGTCATCGACACAGTTTGATCAGCTCGCATAATGCGCAAGAAAACAGCATGAGAAAAATGTGCTGAGGAATGACAAGACGTATCTTTTGGGACGGACTCAAGAATCACAGAAATACACTTCAATCCGCGATGCAGCGACGGAAAACAGATCCAGTGATCTCAAGCTTTACTCCTAAATCAATAAAGAGCTGAAATACAACCTAAATGTTATGATTTAAACCACGTCACAACGTCCTGATGTTTGCTTTCCTTTGCTCTACATTTCACAGCAAGTAACCCTACTTTATAAGTATTTAGTTGACTTCAGTACGAGGATGTTTTTACTTACTTATATCACTAAATTGTGGTACTTGCTTTGGTTTGAACCTGCATTCATGCTGTAGCATCTCCATGTTACTGTCATTCACTGCAGTCAAATTAGCAGCACAATGCAGTGGTTGATGTACAGGACGAGCCCAGTGGGGGCATCAGCAGTGCCAGCGCGGCCCCACGCTCGAAGTACATGGCGTACAGTCAGCCACAGGCTTTCTTAGAGGCATCTGTGCTCTTCAAAGTGAGACGCACTCCGCTCCGAGACGCAGCCGGTCCGGACGGCGCCCGTCACAACAGTGGCAGATGGCCTCTCGGTGTCCGACGCCAAGTCCGTCACAATTGACCATTTCAGTGTCGTTGGCCTTGGGTTTTTTCCGCGTACGCGATCAGATCTCGACTTGGCTGACACCCTCGCGCAGTTCGGACCCAAACAAGCGACACGAGTGAGAGTGACGCAGTCTGACAGCGATAAGATTCTTTGTCAGAGTTTGTGGGTTTGTCTGAATGTCCTGAATCGAGTCGCTGAGCTGCACGGTCAGACGACGGAGCTCAAGTTTGAAGAAGACACAGTTGGAACAAAGTGTCATGGGATCGTATTGTCTTTGTAATGAGTAATATGTCCTCCTAAAAGCACACATTGTGAACGGACACTGCTGCTGTTGTTCGACCGGACTGCACATAAGTCGAAGACGTCGACAGAGAAGGGAGGGTCCACGTCACACGTGTGTGCAGGACTCCCAACTTCTGTTGTCTTTTGTTTTCTTTAAAAAAAAGCACAAATAGTTCAAATAAACAGTCCCTCTCCCACACTAAAGTGTCAGTCGGTTGCATGCGCTCACATGGGAGCGAGGGTGGATGCCGATTGGTGTCGGTCCCTGAGCAGAGCATATTGTTTCAGCACAGCTGTCTGTCTATAGACACAAAGCATTATGTAATCTCTCTCTCTCCGCGCTGTCTTGCTCAACACAATGCCGCGAACATCCCTGAGCAGCACAGCAGGTTTTCATGATCTCCGCCGCTTTACAGCGACTCGGAGTGACGGCAACGGCGGCGAATGAGGTCATCAAGATCGGGACTTGGTGAAAAACTTCTAGTTGTTTCACTGGGTGAATCTAGTCTCCCTCCAGATGAGACGACATGACCTCACGTTAACCTGAAACAGTCATTTTCCACTTAGCACCTGTCACTTCGGATCACGGCGCGAATAAGCGTTGGGATACCCCGTGCTGACAGCGGCGATTGGGCCACAACCGTCAGCACAAGGCAGCTCCACGACTGTCGCGTCGATCTGCACCTCACCAAGATTTACCTCCATCGACGACATAACTGGCACAGCCAGACTGACACTGATGCATGTTCCTCTTCACCTCCCACCAGTTGAGGTGGAGGGGCCCTTTTAAACTGGCTTCTGGAGCTGTAGTTTTGTAGCCAGGGGCTGAAAATACACCGTGAGACGGGGGCGAGTGTTTTGGGCAGGAAGGAAGCAAATTTGTCAAGTCAAAATTGGAGCCGAAAGCTAGTTGTAAAAGACTGAAAAAGCCTCAAGTTTCTAGACACTCATCCACCGGTTGCGTTTGTCAAAGTTTAGTGTGGCCTTCGTTTCACCAGCAGCCAAATGAGCAAGTGTGTTGTGTGCCACCTCAATCCACACCCTTCATTTTGCCTGTGGCATAGCAATGTCAGCTGGCGATCATGTCATTTGATGAGCCAAGAGTATGAAAGCCAGTTCAGATTGTTGACAAGACAAAGTAGACGCAGGTCAGAACAGACAAGCCAGAGAGATTTCCATTTACAAATTTTTTATTCTTGCATATTTAACCAAACTCGTGCATCCCAGATTTACAAAACAGCTGTACTTTGTGCACATTCACAAGTTGCCAGAGTAGCGCGAAGAACCAAGTGTAGCTCTGTCAGTTGTTGCGCGACACGCCTGCTCGTCGACGCCACACCGGAGGGGGAAGACGCCGCTGCCGCAGGTGACCAGGAGCCCGGGCATCCGGCAGGGGTCTTCCAGGCAAGCGAGTGGTGAAAGGAGGTCGTTTGGCCATTGTTCCATTCAACTTTACACTCATTGGAATTTGATTTTACAAAAAAGGTGGGAAGAGGCAAACTTGTGGAATGTACAAGAATGAGAAGAACACTTTAAGCACTCTTCTCCTGTTCGATGGCTGCAAAGACAAAGAGGGAAGTTTTAGACATGGTGGGAGACCGAAGATCAGATTTACAAGCAGCATTACATACTTTCTTTGGTTGGTAGAGTGTTCTTCTCTTGAGTCTCCGTCTTTTTGAGCTTGGTCTTGTCAAAACTGGAGACTTCCGAGACATCGGGCTTGTCACTCATGTTGGCAGAGGCTCTGTGGAGACAAAAAAAAAAAAAAAAAAAAAAAAGGAAATAAGCCAGCGTCAGTCATGCCTCACCAGTTCTCTAAACTGCCCTTCAAGCGGCGATACATGCACGTTCTCTCGTGCCAGACTTGAAAGCTCAAGTGGAGCCACCGCCCTTCCAGGCGGCCGATGAGCGCAGCACCTCCAGCTGCGCTCCTCCCCAACACAAAGCGCATTGTTGCACCTCCACTTCAGGACGCAGATATGAAAACTACGCGGTAGAATAAAGGTTTTTCCGATTACACAGAAATAAATTGACGTAGAGCCTTTCAAGTCGTCGTCACCATACTTTTTGGGTTTAAATGCGACCAAATAAATCGACTTTGACGCGTAATGGATCAAGGAGGCGTCCAGCAAGACAAAGACAACAGCGCGTAACTTCAAAAATACAAATATAATTAGTCAAATAGCCAATGGCGTGGTAGAAACAGATCGATATATACGTGCATACTAAGAATAAAGCAATGAACCACTTACCAAGGTTTGGTTTTTGGTCAGAGAAGTGCCGGAATGCTCGCTCGCTGTTTGAAGGAGGAGTGCCGTCTTGAGCCGCCTGCTCCCTATAAATACTGTGCGGTATGTTAATTATCCTGTGACGTCACATCCAGCCTGCTTCGATAGTGCTTTAAGATTATATTTATATCAACAAGACGAACACGGAGAACACCTGGACCGTGATGTATTAGTGTCGTAGATCAAACATTTTGTGATGGAGAGAAAAGTGCCTCGAAACGACTCTGGAAGCCATCAAGCTGCGTCCAGTTTGCAGCCGCAGCTGCTTCGCATCGGCCGATCGACGCGAGTTTCCTCGCTCGCGCTCATAAAAGTGCGTCACGGCAGCGGCGCCAGATGTTTCCTCGGAGAGAAAAAGCGAATAAAATGCAGCCTCAAAGCCGGTTCGGGAGAGGAACAGTGTGTTTCTGTTCAACTTGTTCAGAGCTGCTTATTAAGCGCGGTGGCACAACCGCGACACCATGCGGTCAAACGAGGTACAACAGTCATATTCAATGGGAGAACTCGATTGAAGTCGCGAGCTTTTTTGAATTGTCTTCACAAATTTGATTAGATTTGGCAAAATGCATCATTATGAGCAAGGTAAAATGTTAAGATTGAGTCCAATGTTTCGTCTGAACTGTGAGAAAATTGCAGGTTAGATAAAATTCCTTTCAAATACCAGAGAACAGACTTCTAAAGAGGTACTTGTTTATTTATACTCAGTAATATTTTCACATGAATCACGGGAGCTTGAAGTTCATTCTCTATTGGCAAAGAACTGTGATTTTGCAGCATGACATCACTGTACACAAAGTAGCCTTTACTCAGGTCGTCACCAGTCTGTGTTCGTCCGTCCCGCTTCACTTGCTGGTGAAGTACTTTGAATAAGTCTTGTTGTACATGACCTGGTTGTCGGTGCGGACCACGTTCCTCAGGTTTTGCCAGAACCAGGGCTCGGCGGCGGCCGTTTTCGGCCACTCGACGACGCTGTTCCCGCACAGCCTCCGCCTCAGGCGCAGGAAGTGGGAGTGCTGCAGGACGGGCTCCAGCATCAGCAGGACGATCACGTCCACGTTCTCGTCCAGCAGCCGTTGGTGGGCCATGTACATGGCCAGCTTGAAAACCCCGGTCTTGACGTAGCCCTCCGTCAACACGAAGAGGGTCTTGCGGCTGTACTTGATGCTTTGATTGAGGTTCTCCACCAGCGGGACCCCCGGGGGCCAGTCTCTCTCCTCCAGACACAGAGGGAGGTGCTTCTCTCCTTCTTCCTCCAGCTTGACGCGCAGGTTTTTCATCACCCACTCGGCGACCTGCTCGTCTCTCGTGTCGTACGTCACGAAGAGATCGTACACGCTGTCTTCTGACTTCAAGGCGTTGTATCCTTTGAGCTTCGCTTTGACGTAGTGCAGCACGTAGGACGCGTCCCAATAGAACAAGTGAGCGACTGTCGTGAAAAACATGGACAGAATCGTGAAAGAGGCGGTGAAAATGTAGGCCAAAAACGCCAAATTGTCATTCACGCACTGGTTGATGTCAAAGTTTATCAGCACTTTGTCTCTCTGGTCGAACGGCGTGTCGCAGGTCACCATGGTGGTCAATCCCGGGAGGTGGATGTGACTACCCTCCAACCACACGATGAATTCGAATGAATCGCATGTGCACTGGAAGGGGTTTTTCCACAAGTACAACGTCTTGATGGGATTCTCCTGCTCCGGCTGGAAGGAGGACTGATTGACGACCGTCAGTTTGTTGTAGCTGAGGCTGAGAGTGTGGAGACTCTTTAGGCCGTTGGAGAATCCCGCCTGCAGCTGGAAAATGTGATTGTGGCTCAGGTCGAGGAAAGACAAAGTCTGGGAGATATTTGAGTTGATCCCCGACACGTTGGACAAGGAATTGAAGCTCAGGTCGAGACTTTGCAGGCGAGGGAAGTGTATCAGCTGACCCCAGTTGAAGTCTTTGAGCGAGTTGTGACTTATGCACAGCTGGGTGAGGTTACCGGGCAGTTGTCGATAAACGGTGTTTGGGATCTTTGTGATATCGTTGTAAGAAATGTCTAAAATGGTCAGATTGGTAAGGTTGGTGAACAGTTTCTCGTAGGTCCGATCGTTCTCCTTCCAAAGAGTCCCTAAGAAGTTGTGTCCAAACTGAAGCTCTGCCAACGAGCGGCTGTGCATCTCTTTTGTCGTCAGTGTGGAAATGGAGTTCCAGCTCATGTTTAGCACCCTGAGAACCGGCAGGTTTTGTGTGAAATTCAGGTTCTGTGTTATCCCGAAGGCTTTGAAGTAGTGCGAGTTGTAGCTGATGTCGAGCACTTCCAGCTTCTTCAGCTCGTTGAAAGCCATGCTGTAGGCGAGGTCGATCTTGTTGAAGGACAGGTCTAGGTATGTCAGGTTGGGCAACGAGGAGAACTCGGTGCCGTTCAGCGCCGCTGAGAACCCATTTCTGGACAGGTTCAGGCACGAAATGTTTCCATAGCTCTCAAACTGCGCAGGCGAGATGAAGAAGAGATTGTTGGAGCTGAGGACGAGCACTCGCCCGGAGTCGAAGCACTCTTCCTTGATGTAGCTGTGCGTTATCTCGTAAACAAAGTCTTTCGGGCGCGGCTTGAGGATGGGCGAAACAGAAAGCTCCGATCTCTGTCCGTAGCCGTTCATCAGAGTCGGAGGATTGTTGCCTGGAGTTGGATACAGCCTGTTCTCTGCCAGATAGATCAGTCGCATGTGTTGCATTTGCTTGAACGCGTTGGGATCGGAACTGATGATGAAGTTTGTACCCAAGTTCAACGTGGACAGATTTTTGAGGCCGTACAGCGGTCTGAGCGTGTCCGGTCCGATTCTCTGGAAGACCAAACCCTCCATATGCAGTGTTTTGAGTGACGTGAGGTTCGCGAAGTGCTTCGAAAGGGTCACCGTTGTCGGGTAGCGCTTCAGCGCATAGTTGAAGGACAGATCGATTCTTTCCAGGTACTGTAGGGTGCTGAGAAATGTGCCCTCTCCGGTTATTACATCCATCAGGAAGTTAAACGACAGCAGCAGCTGTTTGAGGTTCTTGAAGTTGACAAACCAAGAAGGGTCCAGGCTCTGCAGCGAGTTTCCTCCCAGATTCAGTTCCTCGAGATTGGTCAGATCTTTGAAAGCTTCGGGATGAATGCGGATGGAATTGTTTTTGCAGGTGATGCAGGGAAACGGCGCATTTTGACACCTCGGGCAGTTCCCTTGTACTTTCAGATGCTTCAAGTTGTACAATCCAGCGAAATCTTCTCTGAAAATGTTTTCTATTCGGTTGGAGTCCAAAAACAAGTTTGTCAGTGTTTGGGGCAAACCCGAAGGAACTTTTGTGATGTTGTTGAAGGACAAGTCCAACATCTTCAGTCTGGTCATGTTCGTAAAACTGTTTTCCTCAATGGTGAAATATTTCCCGCAAGGATTCCACATGTAGCAGTTTCTGGAGAGCCACAGGTGCGTCACGTTTCCCAGCCCGGCCAGAGCTTTGTTGTCTAAGAAGGTGATGTTGTTTTCGTGCAGCTCGATGTTGTTCACGCTTGAAGGCAAGTTATCCGGAACGGCGTCCCGCTCCGTGCCGGCCATCCTCAGGGTGATCAGTTTGGTCAGATTTTTGAAAGCTTTGGGGTGAATCTTCAGTCTGCCCTCCTTGTTGGCCCAGTTCAGGCTGAGCTCGGTCAGATTCAGCAGCGTCGAGAAGGCGTCGACGCCGATCTCTCGAAGGTAGTTCTCTGACAAGTCGAGCTCGGTGGCGTTCGCCGTTATCCCGTTCGGCACTTTGGTGAGGAGACGCTCTCGACAGTTGAACACCACTTGCGAGGTGTTGATGGAGGAGACGTCGCACGGGAACCGTGGTGACATCCAAAGAGGGGTCCCCGCGTCCGCTACGACCTCATCGTGGCTGAGCAACACCAAGAAGAAGAGCAAGTACATCCCACACATGCAAGTCTGTAGACGAACGATAAAGGTTATTCAATAAAAGTCATTTGATTTCAACTGTCAGAGGATTATTGACTATTCTCATATTGACTCTTGTTGATGAGGCCACATTCTGGAGAAAATGAAAAAGCTTCATCAATTTCCCTGTTTGCCGTCTTCAAAATTGACAAAATGAGGTTCAAAATCTACAGAATATTCCTTGTGGAATAATACTATTCTGATGTTTATCTGAAATAAACGAGGCTTCGTCTGTTTGTGTTGACAAATACAAGAGTAAACACGCCTTTAGACATTTTGATGTCAGCTGCTTTTGATGGCTGTCGAGCTCCCCAGCGAACATCAGTCTATTTTTTCCTCATGATGAACCTTCTCTGCTTTGGCACATCGATTTAATCCGCTGATGTTTTCAGACTCTCGTTGTGAGGCTGTCAAATTACACCAATTCTTCCCTTTATCAAAAAAATCAAGTTATGTCTGTTTTCGTGGGTCTCGTTTCCAGCAGGTGGCACCAGTTTGTTGGTGAAATAACTGACTAATTCCTGGTTATTAAAGCTGTGAAGACAGTTAGAGACTCACAATTTAAAACTGGGTGGCTGAAATATAAAGCGGAAGTGACTCAGAAAGTGCCCAAGCCAGGGAAACAAAACAAAGCAACCTGGTCAAACTTACCATTTTCTAGATGAAATGAAGCAACATTAATGTAGTTCTTGTTTTTTTCTAAAAACAAAGCAAGGCAAAGAAACCAAAACTATGAATTGTTTTCAGTCAAAATTTGTTCTTCTTGATGTTTTAAAACCAGCAAACGTGCAAAATCGTTCCTCAAAAGCATCTTTGTCTTCTCTTCAAGCATTTCACATGTTTTATTCAACAGCAGACGGCCTCATGTCACATTGAAGTTCAGCAGCACTGCATCTACTTTTTGCAATGAGTAAAATACGTTTGGACACTTCTTCTAACTGTAAAAGTCTCCTGAATAACTGTAGACTTCTCTCATCTCCAGTGTGACTCCAGTGTCTTTATGAACTGAAAGATTGAACGACCTAAAATATCATCTGCAACTCTGCAAAACGCAAGAAAATTCAGTGAGTTAAAGTGACACTCAAGTTTATTAGACACGACATCATCCGCAGTAAATCTGAAATATTACAAAGTAATTGAATCACTCTTGTAGAAAACAACAAAACATGAAGGATCACGTCACATAAAAACAGCTCCTGCTTATTCATTCAATGCAAGCAAACTTTTCTGTCCTCTGCTATTAAGAGGACTGATTGAAAAAGACACGAATCGCTCATGAAACTCACCATTGTGCATCAATCTCCAAACGAAAACCTTCCCAGTGAAACATTTACCAAGAATTCGTTTCTTGTGAATGGCGGGTCAAAGTGCTCGACTTCTTTGTCTCTCTATTAACGTCTTCGGTGGCTGAAGTCATAAATAAACACTACGCTCGGCTGCTGGTTAATGAGGCGCGCTGTGGGGCAGAAGTTGCCTGTGAATTAAAGAAGTGCGGCCGTTTCGCTTCCTCTTTTCGAGAAACGTTTGCCGTTTCACTCCGATCTCAGATAAGAAGCACAAAAGTGAACATTTGTTGTGAGAAAAACAGGTTACAAGAAATTTAATATCGATTTATAGTCGTACAGACAGATCGGATGCTTGTTGACGTTGCTCGTCTTCTAAATGTAAATGTAGAGATGTATGTACAGTATTTGAATGAAAAACGCCGAAAAGGAACAAAGCATCGCTGTCTATTGTTCTATTTACAGCGTCTCTTTGAAAAGGTTGTTGTATTGCTTGTGACCTTCAGTCGCCAAGACGCTCCTCAGGCTGAACCAGAAGTACGGCTGAGCCTGAGGGTTGCTCGGCCACTCCAGCACCGACCGCTTGTACAGCCTCTTTCGTAGCCTCAGATACTTGGAGTTGAAGGGGATTTTCTCCAGGAAAATCAGCACGATCACGTCGGCTTTCTCGTCCATCAGCCGCTGGTGGGCGATGTAGAAGGCCGTTTTGAAGCTGCCGCCGTTGATGTATTTCTGGGTGAGAATGAACACCGTCCTCTTGCTCCTGTGGATGCTCTGGGACAGGTTGTCGATCAGGGGGCATCCGGGGAGCCAGTCCCTCTCCTCCAGACACAGGGTGAGCCGGCGCTCCCCGCGGTCCTCCAGGTGGACGCACATCTCCTTCATGACCCACTCGGACACGGCGCGGTCGTCCTTGTCGTAGATCACGAAGGCGTCGTAGGCGGCGCTCTGGGAAGGCAGCCGCTGGTAGCCTTTGAGCTTGGCTCGCACAAAGTGGTAGATGTACCAGAAGTCCCACAGAAACAGGTGGCCGGAGACGGGCAGCGTGAGGAAACAGAGCACCACAGAAGTCACCAGGATGTAGAGGATGATGGACAGGTAGTTGTGCTGGCAGGCCTGCAGGTCCACCGTGATCACAGGCCGTCCCTTCTGCGCGCCTGGGCTGGCACAGGTCACCTCCGTGCCCAGTCTGGGAATGGTCACCGTCGTCGTGTTGAGCCAGTTGATGAACCAGGTGGCGTTGCAGCTGCACGCAAACTTGTTCCCGTGCAGGAGCAGCATGTCCATCCGACTCACGGTGTCATTGGGGAAGCTGGACTCTCCGATGTGCGTGATCTGATTGTCACTCAGATCCAGATGTTTCAAGCTGAAGGCGTCCTTCAGGAAGTCCGCCGTGAGTTTGACGATGAGGTTTTTGTGCAAAACGAGCTTCTTGAGGGACGCGGTGCAGTTCGACAGCATGCGCGGCACCGTGGTCAAGCTGTTCCCGCTGAGGTCGAGGACCTTCAGGGAGGGAAGAAACTGCAGGTTGGCCCATTCGAAGCTGTGCAGCTTGTTGTTCTTCAGGTGGAGCTCAGCCAGCTTGTCCGGCAGACCGTTGAACACCTGTGGCTGGATGGCGTGAAGGTTGTTGTTGGAGATGTCGAGGACGGTCAGGTTGAATAATTTCTTGAAGTAGTTGACGTATCTGGTGTCCCCGTCCCGCCACAAAACGTCCAAGCGGTTGTCCCTGAACTCCAGCCTCTCCAAGGACTCGCTCTCCAGCTCCGTGTTGGTGGACGTCGAGATCTTGTTGTGGTTCATGAGTAATATCTTGAGATTTTTCAAGTTCTTGGTGAAGTTCAGCATGTGAGTGACGCCCTCCGATTCAAAGTAGTGGTTGTTGCTGCTGATGTCCAAGATGACCAGGTTTTTCAGCTCACGAAAGGCGGTGGAGTAGAGCAGGTCCAGGCGGTTCAGTGAGAAGTCCAGGTACTGCAAGTTACTGAGATAGACGAACTCGGAGCCGTTTATGCTTTGGCTCATTGCGTTCCCGGACAGATTGAGACACCTGAGCTCTGTCAGGTTCAAGAATTTCGAATGCAGGAAGAAGATGTTATTTCTACTCACATCCAGGGTTTTGCCGAATTTGCTGCATTGCTTGTTGACAAAGGAAGTAACGGTTCCAAGCTCTTTATCCTTGTATTTGCAGCTGCGCGCGTACTCGTCATACCTGAAGTAATGGATTTCTCTGGCCTCGTTGTACTGGTGCTGTGCCGCAGCTGGCACCGGAGACCAGTCGAAAGGTTCTCCGCCCGAGAACCCGACTGGATCCCTGCCCTCGGAGGGAGAGGAGATCTTGTTGTCCGACAGACTGATGATTTTGAAGCTCTTCAGCTCCATCAGCATGCTGAGGTTGGCTATTTTGATGAAGTTGGTACCCAGATCGACGACCTCGAGCTTCGACAGGTGTTTCAACGGGGCGATGCTGTCCGCTCGGAGCTCCTGGAACACGAAGCCCCTCAGTCGCAGTATCTTCAGGGACCGGAGGAGGGAGAAACTGCTGCTCAGTCGGAGCGTTTGAGGATAGCGCTGGAGCTCGTAGTTAAACGAAAGGTCCAGCTCTTCCAGTTTCCCGAGGGATTTCGGGAAGGCAGCGACGCCGATCTCTCTGGCTAAAAAGTTGGACGATAAATCGAGAACTCTGAGCTCTTTCGTGTAGACAAACCATTGAGATTTTACAGATGTCAGGGAGTTACTGTGCAGGCGCAAGGTTTTCAGTTTCGTCAACGCTTTGAACGCCGTCTTGCTGATTTGAAGCGGCGCGTTGTTCGGGCACGGCGTGCACGGGAAGGGGGCGTTGTAGCATCGCGGACAGTTTCCACTGATGTCCAGGATCTCCAGGTTCGTTAAGTTCCTGAAATCCTCGTCAGTGACGGTCTGAATGTTGTTGTTGTACAGATACAGCTCCTTCAAGGTTGTGGGAAGGTGAGCCGGAACGAAGGATAAGTTGTTGGATTTGAGAGATAGCAGCGTTAAATTGTTGAACTGTGAGAACGTGCCGTCCTCGATGGCGTAGGACTCGTTGCAGGGGTTACGGAAGTAGCAGTTCTGGCCGAGGTAGAGCACCTGGACGTTGGCGAGCTCGGAGAGGTTCGCGACAGAAAGCCGGAAAATGTGGTTCACTTCCAAACTGAGCAGGATGAGATTCGGGGGCAGTCCCTTGGGGATGCTCTCCAGCTGATTGCCGTCCAGGTAGAGCGCCCGCAGACTCCTCAGCCCGGCGAAGGCGTCCTCCGTGATGGTCATGCTCTGCGTGCACATGTGATCCTTGGGGCCGATCTTGATGGGCACGCAGTTGCAGCGCATGTCGATCTCGGTCAGGTTCCCCAGGCCGAGGAAGGAGGTGGAGTTCAGCGTGGGGATGTGGTTGATGGTGAGCGTCAGGTTGGTGGCGTCTCCCGGGATGCCGCCGGGGATTTCCGTCAGGCTTCTCTCAGTGCAGTCCACCGTCACCTCGCTGCCGTTGTTCACCTCGCGAACGTCGCACGGGAGGGATTTTGGGTAAGGGGCGCCCGCTCCCGATGCGGGGGCACCGGACCAGAGGCCCAGTAGTGCCACAAGCAACTGAACAAAAACACATACAGCTCTTATTAGCGATGGCAGCAGGTGAACATTTAGACCGATTAAACAGTGAAACCTTTAGATCTGAGCGAGCAAATCATCATTTCCTGCTCTCCTACCCCAGCGGATAAACACCACAAAACCAAACTACGCACGACAACTCTTCATCACACCATGCAGTCATTTATAGAGGGGAAAAAAACTGTTACTCACCAACATTATTGGAAAAAAACCCCTCTGTCCTGGAGTTCAGGTCTCAAGTTGAACAGAGCAGGAACACAATGTAACACGGAGGACTTGTTGTGAGATGAGGAGGTGAAAGTAGCAGGTGTTTGGGTGAGCTTCCTATGTGTATAATTAGCTGATTCACTTCCCTATAATTATAAGCTATACAACATGTATTTCTCTCCCTGAGACCCCGTACCTGAATTAGTTGGTAAAATAACATGCTGTGTGTCGTATTTGGTGTGAAAACCCCGTGAAAATGTATATTTTTTGATGATAAAAACATCAATCATGTCACGTCCTTGTTCTCGCCGTGTGACGCGACAGCACAGCTGACTGAGCAGTGGTGTTTTCTCAGTGCCATCCACCAGTAAAAAAAAAAAAAAAGACGGATAGATTTCCATTTCACGAGAATTTGAAACGAACAAACCGCCGGGGGTTCACCTGCTCGCTTGGCAAACGCGGGGGTCCGACTGCCATGTTATTTCTGTAGAAACACGTTTATTTCTCACCTGTCCTGGCAGCGTGTCTGCGTGTTGCTGTAACTTGCCAAAACCGTCCTCTTTTCACTTCATAGTTTTACACCTGCTTTGGATTTGGCAGCGTCTTCTTGGGGGGTTTTTTGGCTGAAACTACCAAATTTTCTTGTCTGGTGTCACCAAATTGGGTTTTTTTTTCAGGGAAGAAAAGTATTTGCACTGTGATCATCCAACAGTCCTCTGATTGTTTACTGACAAAACGACAAAACAAGCTGACAACATAACACAACTTTCTCTGCAGGCCCAAAACTAAAAGACCATAATTACAATTACAACCAAAAAAAAGTAACTGAACACCTTTGAATGAGTTGTAATTCAGAAATAATGATCACAGTCACCACATCGAGAAGCTTATTCGTCGTAACGACCCAATTTGAGGGGAAACGGAGAATTCACTCTGACAGCTTCTGTTGTTCAGCCGACTGCAAAGGAAGTGGACGCGCGTCCCGAACAAAAGCAGAATGAAAATGAAGGGGAAACAAAATGAAAACAAGACATTTCAAAAGGTTTCATTTCTTTTAATGGTGTCGACAAAAATAGGAGGAAAGTACTCAGTGTTCATGTGTAAAGGATCCGATAAATTAAGTGACTCCAGCAAACTCAAAAAAAGTCCAACGTGTTGCTCGATTTTTTTTCTTTTTTAAATCGTATCCTGTGCAGTGATTTGTCTTGAGCGGTTTCTTCAACATAACATATATATTTTTTTACAATTTATAAACAAGGTGAGGCTGTAAGAATCGACTTATTCTGCTACCCATGGAACCAATAAATCCTCAAAATAATCCTTATTACATCATATCAGATATAATCTCAAGAAGAGTGTCGTATGCTTTTTGATAGATGCCTTCATATAATCTATTTAAAACTTTACTTATTCATATAATTTTCTTTACATAATAAAATACTGTTTACACAAGGCAAGATTTTGAGTTATTTTCACAGCAGTTCACGCGGGTCGTGGAACCCGCGCGTCTCATGTATGGCTTTAAAATCAATAATCAGGACGAAACGACCGTTTGTTGGTTGAGCAGTGTTTGCAGTGAGTGAGTTAGTGCGCTGATATTAGCAGACATGGTGGCAGCGTAATGTTTCAATGCATTCACACTTTGGTCGCGGGGCGAGCCTCCCGAAGCCGCCTCCGCAGCTTTCAGCAGACGCACGTAGTTCATGACCACCTCGTCCACCTTGGCGACCACCTGGCGGCGCTCGCCGTCGGCGCCCAGGCCCTCGGCCAGCGACATGCAGGCCTGCGCCAGGCAGCAGAGCGTGTGGAAGCTGTGCGTCAGCGTGAGCAGCAGCTCCTCCGGGCTGCCGTACTCGGCGGCCATCTGAGCGCAGGCGCCGCTCAGCACTTTGGCCTGCATGAAGAGCAGCTGCGAGAAGGTCTCCATGTCGGCCCCGCTGACCTCGGGCGCGGCGCCTCTGGACGGCGGCCGGCCGGCGCTGTAGCGCAGCACGCTGCTCATCTCTAAGGCATCGTTCCGTGCGAGTGCAAACCCTGTGTGAAGGCTGTAGGTTTTTCCCTTCATGGAGTTAATGTGGGCCAGCCTGGCCTTCAGGCTCGTGTCCTTCAGAACCGCGGCGGCTTTACCCTGCTCAAACTTGAAGTCCGCTTTCAGGACGGCCTTCTTCCTCCGGCCGCCGGAAGGAACCGGGCTTTCGGAGAGCAGGGCGCGTGCAGGAGTGCCTTTGTCTTGGTCACCGTCGTGAGCGTTGAACTTTCTCATGCGGAAGCAGTGACCGAAGGGCCCGCGGCTCCTCCACGTCCCGGCGTCCGGCCTCGGCGCTGTCTGCTCCGGCAGCAGCGGAGACGCTCCTCCCCTCTTGGCGGACGCATCCGAGGCGACGGAACCCTGCGACAAGCTCTTGGGCAGCGTCTGCGCGGAATAAGTCCTCTGCGCTTTGGAGAAGCCTTGAGACTGCGAACTGGGCCCGTCGTTTTTCCCTGTGAGTGTGGCTTTGGTCTTTTCTATCAGTGCTTCCAAGCTCCTGGAACCTGGCATGAGGTTGCTCCAGCTCCTCCTTGGCATCCGGACCCTGCGTGGCTTCCTGAGGCTGCCCGTTGTGGAGTCACGTGAGGATCCGCTTGAGGGAAAAGCCAGGGCGTGAGGGTCGGGCTCGGGGCTGGCCGGGGCCAGCCCGCCGGGCTCTGTGCTACTTTGTAATGATGAAGGTGACATGGTTGTGGTGGTGGTACTGGTCTCATTACAGAGAGCTAAAGATGACTTCTCACCAGACTTCTTCAGCTGTGTGCAAGCTACACTAGGGGTAGCAGGAGAACAAAGAGAACTGTTAAGCATCTCCCTGATAGGAGCGCAACATCAGCAGAGACATTTTCAGCTTCATCAGTGACGTGCACGGCCTTTTCGAAGGCCAGGAGAGACTTGAGGACCCTCTCAAGAGGGCAGGTCGCGTATTTGCCGACCAGGACGACTTTTTGGGAAGCATTTTGTTTCCAAAGAGGAATTTCTAAATTTCAGTTTCGACTTTAGCGTGTGTTTTTCAACTCCCCTTGTGCACACGACTGATTTGAACAGAGCAACGACAGGTCAAAGATTAAAAACATCATTGTTAGCTTTCAATTTCAACAGACAGAAGCATGCTGCTCTCCCCGACTGTCAGGTAAACACACTCAGTTGCTGGAAAGCGGAGGTCTTCTGAGGATTAAGTGCTGGATTTTATTAACGCCTGGCACCAAAACATCAGCGCATCTCACACTCATAATATCTTGAAGTGACAAAAATAACACTGTAACGTGTGGTGATGCCCCCCCCCTCTCCCGGCCAGCTGCTGCTGACGAAGGCCCATATTTAATCTACAGTTATGAGTCATGTGAAAAGGCAAAATGTGAAGCAAACGTCACTGATTTCAAGAGTTTTCAAGGTCCTAAAAAGTGGATATTGCAAATATCTAATAACCCTTTTTTACTCCAATAATTTTACAGATATTTGCTGTTTAAATCTTTGAGATATATTTCACTACCAGGTCCAATTAAAAATACATCGATCTGCAAAGTATCCAGTGGAAGAGACTCGGGATATAGTAAAAAATGTTATTAATAAGACGTGTTCTCGATGTTCTTTCGGTTGCAACTTCTCCTAAATGTTGCTGCTCTTTTTCATGCATTAATCCAGACACGCGCGCTTCCCTTTAGTTTTACCTGTGGTTTCCTTGATCTTGGGCATCCTGTGAACGCCGTCCCGCGCGATCGCGAAGCCGGGCTCGGCGCTGGTGGCGGCGTGGATCTTCCTCAGCAGGGTGGGGTCTATGGGGTGGCCGGCCTTGCCTGCTCCCTGGCCCCCGTACGCCTTCTCCTCCGCGGTTACGTAACTCAGTCCCTTGAGCGAGGACTCAGACAGCACATGCATATTGTCTGTCGCACAAAGGGGCGAGTCCATGGGAGTGACGCAGCTGCTGCTGCCCGTGCTGCAGCCGGCGTCGATGGAGGAACACTGCGAGCTTTGGAGGGAGTGGACGCCCTCGCTCTGTATGGACGACATGCGCTTGCTCACGTGGTATTCGTACAGCCGCGTGACGTCCTGCTCGGACGGCGGAAGCTTGATTTGCTGCTGCTCGTTATCCTGCGCGGCCGCGGCGGCGCCGTCGGCAGCGGCGGCGGCCTCCGCGGGGACGGGCCCTTTGGACGGGGGCAGGAGATGGGCGTTTAACTGGTGGCTCCGCTCATCCAAGTCCTGCCGCTCTCCCTTCGCTGTCAACCTGTCGGCGTGGGAAGCCTGTGAGTCATTCGCACATTCTGCGGCGAGACTCTCTGCCATTTTGTTCCCGGGCGCTCGCTGCTGCCATTTCTGATGCCGGTCTTTGAAGTGAGTTCGCCCCAGATCCAGTTGGTTCATGTAGTAGGAATCCCTGACTGTGAAAGCGTTGTACTTTCCCACCAGATGAGGGGGATCCTCCTTGGCCACGTCCGGAAAGGTCGTTTGCGATTTATCGCCAGCGGGATCGGCGGGATCCGCTTGGGCTCTGCCGTTCGCCTCCCTCTGTTTCCCGCGCTGCCGGCTCATCACCGATCCCATGTGCATTTTCGTGAAGTACTCGCTGACCGACTTGATCTCCATCGTCTCCGGCTCCATCTCGCCGCCGTCCGAGTGAAACATCTGCGAGGAGGCGACGGCGGAGGACTTGGCCTCCTCCTCCTGGTGCGCCGCTCCCGCCGCCCCGTGACCGGACGCACTCACCTCCGCCGTCTTTTCCTCGCCGGCGGCGTGGTACCCCTCCGCCATGGCGAGGTGCATCCTCAGGTGGTTCTCCGAGTGCCTCTGAGCGGTGGCCAGCTCCGAGCTCTCCGTCATCTCAGAGGAGTTTGTCTCGTTGCCAGAATCCGAAGACTCGGGGCTAAACGCCCGGGATATTTCGACACCTGTGTGTCACAGAGAGACAAACACCTTGTTAACAACTTTTGTCTGAGGCACCAGGAAAATATCACAAATTTATGGTAACAAAGAGAACAAAAGACCAATGGAAATCAGTTTGTCAATGAGAGAAGGAGTGGAACTAGATGGCACTACTTGGTCGAGCGCTTACCTAGTAATGTCGGTGGTAATCTACATGCTAGCACTACATCCTAGTTTCTAGCACTAATTTCTAGTGGACCAACAGCACATTGACACCGCAAGCTGTCTGAATGGCTAAAACTACAAAGCCACAACAACAGAAATGACATTTTCTGGTCGTTTCGGTGTTCGGATGACCACCAAAATTGAACCACCTGCTCCTTATGTCACCCTTCACCCCTCCTGAATATTTCATCCAAATACATCGAGAACCTTTAGAGTTATTCTGCTCGCAGCAACTAGTTCTTCCTTTGCTGTGTCGGTATCGCCGACAGGTGAACCGTAACTGCAAACCTCGGATTTTCTTTATCAGCGCATCTCGAAGAAAAAACTTCTAATTACCGTCCTCAAACATGGCGGAGATCAAGGCTACAATTGATCTGCAAGCAGCTTGATGTTTCCGTGATCAAAGCTCGAGAGATTCATCCAACGTCTTTTTGAGATGAATTCATTTTGGACAAATGACTCGAAATCGAGGTTGGTACAAACAAGTAAATGACGCTTTCAAAGAAAAAAAACATCATCATCGTCAGTGTTACATGAAAGAGACTCATTTGCAGGCTGTTGTTGCAGCGTCGCTTCGGAGCGTCTGGTACCGGGCGACGCGACTCTGTTCGAGGCTTAATAAAATCAGGAGATTATCGAGGCTCTTTGCAACATCAGAGGCTTCTGGGTCGGCAGCAGGTCACCACTGGTCTGCCCACATCAGCCCCGAAACATACATATGAAAGCAGCTGACAAGGAAGCAGCACGCTGGTGCTAAACTAAACACGAACACAGAAGGCACCAAAATAAATCTGAAGGATCGACCAAAAACTGAGTAAATATTTAGATGAACTGGTCTCGAAAATATGCTGTCAGGGAGTAGCTGCTAACATCTGGAATTAAGTTTATAAACTGGATTTTTGTCTCGTTTTTCCCCCACAACAAACCCGTTTTATTAGGGAAGCATGCAGGGAATGAAATCAACCAAACTGATGCACAAAACAACGAAAGTAGAAGAAATGAAAGATGGCGAGATGAACATAAAGTTTGTGGTTTTTTGGGGGAACGAATGAAGAAATACCCACAAATGGAAACATAGAACAAAAAATGGACTTTATTGGAAAACGAATCAACAACAAATCAAAAGTTGGATGGCCGGGAGTGGTGTGGTGTTAATGGATGAACGTAACGATAGTGTAAGAAGAACCTGTGCTACTCTCGGACTGCGCGGGGCTCTGTTCCTCGGATGCAGCCAGAGCCTCGAGCGCCTGCAAAGTGGACACCATTGCATCGTCCAGAGGCTCGCCGGGCCCCTCTGCTCCGTGGGTGGGCACGGAATCTATGAGGGACACCGGGATGTCCCCGTGAGCCCCCTTGGCTCGGCCCCCGGCGCCCTGGTGGTGCTCGTCCTCGTCCGAGCTGTCCCTGAAGCCCGGGGGAGGAGCGGCGATGGCCATGTTGAGCGAGTGCAGCAGCACGTCGTTGTCCTCCTCGTCGTTGCCCTCCGGCGGCGGGGGGAGGGAGGTCAGGTCGATGATGTCATCGCTGGACCCCGAGAGCGAGAGCAGCGTGGGCTTGTCAATGTCACTCATCACCAGATCTTCCTCGCAGCTGATGTCATCCTCGTCCTCGGCGTCGTCGGTCGTCTCGGCGTAGCAGATGTCGTGCAGCAGCGGCTCCTCGATGCACTCGGCCGTGCCGAAGATTTTGGTGGAGTACTGATAGCTGTCCTCGATGGCGTCCATCATCTTGTAGTCCTCCTCCAGGCGCCTGTACATGGGGCTGTGATTGTCCAGGATCTCCTGGCCCTCGTCCATCAGTCTCTGGTAGCCCAGATTCTGGGGGTTCACCGAGTCCAAAGGAGGGTCTCCGAATATGAAGGAGACCTTGGCGCTCCTGGAGGAGTCCTGGGGCTTTTGCCGGGGCACGTTCAGATAGGTCTGGGTGCAGGGGATCCTGCAGCACTCGGCTCTCTCCGACATGTGGATGGTGTGCTGGGGTTGGTGGATCTCCGTGATGTAGATGGGTTGGCCCTCGCAGCCCCCGTGGTCCAGGTACTCGCACTCCTGGTTCAGATACTCCTGGCTGCACCTCTGGTTGTTTCGGTCCTCGCATCCTTTATGAGGCGTGCTGTATGTGCACTCGATGGCCTGGTAGTTCTGCTTTGCTCTCGCCACATGGCCTGCAGGAGAGGAACCCCCCAAAAAAGGTTGTTTTTAGACCAAAAAAAACCACTCGTTAGAAACACGACGTATCGCCATGAGTCAGCTGGCAGACTGACTTGTTTCCTTACTGTCCGTGTTTTTGGCCACGTTGAAGATGGAGCGCCGAGAGTCCACCAGCAATCTGTAGTAGCCGGCGGTCAAACAGGCCAGATTCATCGCGTCCACAGACTCCATTAGCAGAGTGATGGGCTGTGAAAGGAGGCGGAGAATCAGAGGACGGTGAGCGCAAAACAAACGACAGCGAGGTTGCGCAACGAGGTTATAATGACTTGCGGTTCTTGGCCGAGAACCTCCGACTTTTCCTCTGACAAATGAACCATCGAGTTCGGTGGCGGCTTGTTCACCTTGACGTCCAGCACGTGCAGCTCCACTCTCACTCGGTTCTCGTCCTCGGTGTACATCTCAATGCGGTTGACGTGGCTAAAGTCAGCCAGGAGCGCCACCAGGTTCGTCTTGGTGTTGATCACATGACTGATGCCGTATTTGGGACCCACGAGCAAAGTCACTTCTGTGTGCTTCTCGCCTTGCTGCGTGAAAAAAAGGGAAGAGAGACGGAGCGGTTTCACAAAAGCGCAGACGTGGCCTCAGGCGACCCCTTCGCTGGCTTCGTGTGTGGCATGGCTGTACTCACAATGAGGGTGGATTTAAACACGCGGCCTCCGTAAAGCCTCAAGTCACTGAGATACTTCAGATAATGGACTTTCGCCTGCAAGGCAGTGAGCTGAAAGCAGAAAAAACATAAAGCCCACCGGCTCAGAAAAAACACTCCGACTGAGTATTAATTAGATGCTAACAAGTGAAACATTATCTATTCAAACAAGCACTTTGCTGATTATTCTGATACCCATCACTCCACGAGGTGGCAGCCAAGAGTCAGATGCATTGAGATGAAGGGAAGAAAACAAAAAAAGATGGGGGGGAATGGAGAGAGAGAGAAAGATGAGAGGGGCGAGAGGGAGCGGAGGCGTCCCGCGCTACCTTTTTCCCGGGAGGCACCAGGTTTTGGTTGGTTTTGAGGATGTGTGTGAGGGCTTTTTTGATGTTCTTCTCTTTCATGCTCGACAGCACCGCGGGAGGCAGGAACAGCGCCAGGCCCCACTCCTTCCTGCAGATGAGCAATTCATAAAGATTAAAAAAAAAAAACTAAACAAAAGCAAAAAGGTCACTCCGTCACCGCGAAAAACAGTGAAGTCATCATTCTTGACCGCTGATCGATCGGCTTCACCCGCAGGTGGTGCATCGATTAACTGACAGGATACAGTCAGAGTCATTGCCTAACTACGGATGTATCCTCCGGTGTTGCAGCAGCACAACGCCAGCCAGTCATTATTATTATTCTCCCGTTCGACGGCTCGCCGCTGCGGCCGGAAAAATAACGTCGGCGAGGACAAAGCGGCTCCGCGTGAGCATGGAGTCCAGTCGACTCACTCGATGTACTTCAGGGAGACTTTCTGGGACTGCTTGGTGTTGATGGTGAGGATGTACATCTGCAGGGCAGCCAGACGCAGCGCCGTGTCGTATTTCAGCTCCGACCCGAATCTCTCCAGCACCACGTCGTTGCAGCTCTGGAGGGAGTCGGAGAGGCAGAGCGCGCGGCGGGGTTAGACGGCTGTCGCTCTCCTCGTCACGAGGCGCAGGATGAAAAAAACACGCCCACGGGCAAGTGTTGGTTCGCATCCAGGTTGCCTCGGCTGCGCGTGTCATTCTGTCAGCGTCATCAAACTCCGCGGCGGCTGACACCCACCTGAACGTAGAGGTACTCAAAGGCTACCGCGTCTCGCCGCAGCAGGTCCACCGGATCCTTCGGGACGAAGGTGATCCGAAAGAAGCACTTCATCTTGTGTGAACCGGGCCTCTGTGTCACCTGGAGTCAGACGCACCAAGGAAACCACATTATTCATAAAGCGTTTGGCTTCAGGGTACATCCGAGAGACGTTTCTGCTGTGAAATCCAAAGGAGGGCACATATAGTGTTGGAAAATATTTAAAAACATGCTGAACCGTAAGATTTAAGAGATTTGAAGCGATGCAAGAAAAACCCGACAGTTGGTTCAGTTTCACTGGAAACAGATACACCGACGGCCACATTTTCGTGGCGTTTGACCTCGGCGGGAGCACTCCTCACCTGAGTAAGCATCTCCTGCTCGTGCAGGAGCATGAGTTTGCTGGCAGACCCCTCGGCTCTCTGCTCCAGCATCAGCGAGAAGTGCTCGATGCTCTTAATGGATAGCTTCTCTTGCAGGGTCAAGATGACGTCCTTTCGCAACACACAATGTCACAGTTAATCCGACGAGCTGCTCTCTGGCACTCCAGTCGATGCCGTAAATCCTTCTCGCGGGCAAAAACACACACACATGCAGCCACCTATGCATGATTCTAAAGTTATTATACATGTAATAATAAATTCAGCCACAATAACAGAAGCACAACGCCGTAATAGATTGGGAAGTAATTCTCCCAGCGCTCCTGTTGAGCGTTTCAACTGTTCAGTGTTTAAATCATGAATTGAAATGAAGCTCTCAAGGCCACTTTAAGGAGAGAGGGATGCACTTTATAATGTACAGCGTGCCTGTGAATAGCATTCAACATTTACACTGAACACCACTTTAGGGTTACGTAACAGCCTTTCACGGCGGAGGCGGGGGAGGGGGGGTGGGGGGGGAGAAAAAAAAAGAAGTTTCTCCCGGCGCCTACCTTAATGGACGTGTTGCTGTCGAATTTAAATGATTTAGTCTGCCCGTTCTCCAGGTACACCTTCAGAACGTTTGGCATAAAAAGAAGGGAGTTGTCCTTCACCGTTTCCTGTGGGGGGGGGCAGAAGAGAAGCGGGTGATCGACCGGTCTCGCTGTTATCGACGCAAACTTTGGCGCAACGCTGGACTCGGTGGAAGACGTCAGGATCATAGAAACGCTGAAGAAACCGCTCAAGATTTATGAGGTTTCAATCATGATTACGAAACGGGAACACGAAGCACCAAATACACAGCCTAACAATTCACCCATTACATAAACAGTTAAACCAGCCAACCTCAAAGACAAGAAACTAATCAACCAACAAACAAATTAAGATAAGCACTAATAACTGCGGCAGTTACTCGTTAGTTTTTAATCTGTTTTTTTTTTTTTTTATCTGCTTTCGATCTCCTTTAAACCTCCACCGGACATATTACAGCGTAACCACTTCTGGTTCTCGCTCTGATTCCTCTAATTAGAGGTATGTGAGTTTGACTCGTTTCTCTTATTTGAGAGGAGGAACAATTAACTTTCTGTCAGTCACGACTGCATATTCTCGACCTCATTTAAAGCGGCAACCGCGGTAAGAAGTGATGGGTTTTTTTTTTCCTCGCTCCTGCCGGACTTCGTTTTAAGCTGCAGAGATTATAGATATTTCCAAGCCTCCGTCCACCTCGTCAGTGTGAAAGAGTGCTCAAGGTTACTTACCGGAACCTGTCCGTTGATGATGACCTCTTCGGCGAAGCGCACCTTAACGGGATTAGTCTTTAACTTGGCCTTTTTAGCCGCGCTGATGAATGCCGATTTCGGTGACTTTCAGAGAAGGAAAAAAACACACAAAACACAAGAAGAATTCAAAGGACAATCAGCTCCTTCTGAGATGACTCATGCCGTGTTTTTTTCCCCCCGTCTTCACATAAATCAAGGGCGTGCTTCTTTCTTGAAACATGACAACCTCCCATTACTTCGCTCGGCGCTGATGCAATTAAGGTGGCACCGAGCAAGGACGCCAGAGCGAGGACAACCGATATGTCATTGAGTCTGCAAAGAAACCTGCAGTAAACACGAGTAATTACCGGCGGGATTGGGAAAGTGCGGCCCTGAAAGTCTTGCTTTTTTTTACCGCCGCAATCTCATTTTTTCCTTTCGTTTGGCTGCTTGGTGAAAGGCTGTGGGTGGGGGACAAATCTACCAATCTAAAACACTAAACGAATGATTAATTCGCCGGGATAAATCGAACGGATTTACCGCCGTATGATGAGAAGCTTCTGCCAAACAAGAAAACAACCCGGCCTTCATTTTGTTTTTTTCCGGCATGCGGCGGTCTATTTTTGGACGCAATCCAGGCGTATTCCGCTTCCACTGACTTATTATGTGAACTGTAAACAAAGGCCGAATATATGCTCCTGGCACGGCGCGCTCATCACCATCTGCTGCTCTGTGACTCGAGTAAATGTTGATGTGGCAGGTTCACATGAGGGCCCGGCGAGGATCTGAACACGAAAGGACTCGGAGAGACCGCGGCGCTCGGGCTCCCTTTGCAGTTTTTCGCCGGGCTCGGGCGCCGCTGACGCCGTGCCAACGCAAACATATGGCGTGATTAATGACTTGCTTTCGCAGAGTCGACGAAATAATCCGCTCCAAAAGCAGCGGGAGCCAATCAGGATGTACTTGTTTTCATTCATAAAGGGGGCCGAAGCTTACCGGGTACGGCTGAACTACAGTCAGCAGTATTGACTCCTTGCAGCTCCTGCAGGGACACAAGGGAGAGACAGAAAAACAACCTTAATGAAAGGCTCATTTTCTTTATTCTAATATGCATGATTTATGAACCATAAAACAGGAAATCGGTGGCGAAGGGGAGACACGGCGAGGTCCTCGCGGACGGCAGGAACACGGTGTCCCGGCCGCGCTCCTGGCAGCCCTGTTGTGCCGCCACAGCGCAGCGTTTTACTGCAGAGCCCCCGTTCAAGGCCACGGGAGCCGGCGAGGAGTGGCCACACGGGCGCCTTTCCCCGCACTAATGTTCTGTTTACCGACCGCCGCACGGGTCACGCTAGGACCAAATGCTCACAGTCAGCCACTCAGCTGTGGCAGTGAAATTAATCTAATGAGACGCTTGAAAAAGCACCAACACCAGCTTACAGCTGAATCACGGTGAATGGAGCAGGTGGCTGCACTGATGTGCCAAATCTATCCAGCGGAAAAAAACGGAGGGGAGAGATATCGCAGCATCTTCGTCATCGCGCTCGCTGCGAACGCGCACCCTCATTCACAAAAAACAAGAACCTCCTGATCAAACCACGAATATTTACCAGCGTTTCAAGTTCAAACCAGGAGTAAAAAATGAAGAATGACGTCCACAATTCGAGTAAAACAAGATTTTTCTCACAATCCACAATGTCGGATGTCGACAATAAGATATTTCACCATTTTAATGGAAGACAAGGATGTAACGGCAGCATGATTGAGAAAAAGGCCAATGTTTACCATCGTGTAGTATCGCCTTATCGAACCGCTGTCATTTTTTAAGGAGGGAAGTTATTGTGTTTTCCTCCGATGTGAGATTTTGTTGCTTTTGTCCGTCTTCTTCGCTCTATTAGCTCAGTTTGCAGAGCATGCTCTCTGTCAATCCACGAAAGACACCCGATAAATAAGTAATTTTATAATCATACATAATTTTCAGTCATCTGAACATCGAGCGGCGCGTAGTTTTGCCTCAGTCTCTTCCAAAAAGTGCTGCCTGAAGACTCAATCCCAGCTGAAACATGTCATTTTGAAGCTTTTTTTAGGTCACAATGAAGCAAGGAAAACTTGAATTTTTCGCAGCATTTATGACGCTTTTTTGGTGGCGATCGGCGATCTAAAGGAAAGAAGTTGCAACATCAGGTTAGAAGTGTCTCACCTGACAGTGTTGTCATACCTGACAAGGTCAATGACCCTCTCTCTGGGCGCTGAGCTGACCGGCTCATCATTAATCATGATGATCTCGTCTCCTGGGATCAGCTTGCCTTCTGACGGACCCCCTGTCGGAGCGCACAAGCGAGACCATTTGTTAAGAGTCCAACCTGTTTTTTTCTTCTTCTTCTTCTTCTTGGCTTTTGTTTCACGCTCTCTCGCCTCACGGGCTCCGATGAAAGCTCGCTCACCGAGGGCCGTTCAGACTGATGAATCACCTCGGTAATCTACACCCTCAGCGGGCTTTCCCTCTCAGCCACCTTTGTGTGTGTGTGGTTTTTTTTAGCGGCATTTCATCTGGTGTTGATACAGTGACGGGCCGTCGATCGGGGTGAGTCACCGGCGTGTTAAGGGGGCCTCGGCGTGCGCGTGGCTCGGGGTGACGTTACCTGGCGTGACTGAGCGGACCACCACTGGTTTCTCACTGCCTGCCACGAATCCGAAGCCCAGCACTGGGTCCCGCCTCATCTCCACCTTCCGGGGCGCTGGGGGCACAAACTTGTCTCCGTCCAGACGAACCTCCTCCAGGGAGTTGCTCTGGGAGACGTGGCTGTGGACGCGAGGGAGAGAGGACAGTTTCATGTTGTTGTTGTTGTGGTTTGTCCTGTGTTGAAACGTCTAAGTAGATTCGCTCTTTTGGAGCGGATGTTTGACTTTCAAACAGACCTGTGAAGAACGATTTCAGGGGAGCAAATGGGGGGAATTTTGGAGTGCTGGTTAGAAAAAAGAAGGATCAAAATGACAACTTGTGACAGGAAAATCTGGAGAGTTTATCCACTTAGATCATCCAACATAATTGATCACTTTTTTGTCCTTTAATCTTTCATTTAACGTTTGGTTTCAATGGAGTTCAAAGCTTCATTTTCCACCTGTGAAATTAACAAGTTGACCACCGTTTTGTAACGTTCTCACTGGCTGAAAGGATTATCGATGGAGCCACATTTGGCCCGTTGCCTGTTTCTGTTTTACAGTAACACAAAACTGTAAGAAACTGTAAGGAATTACTTTCAGCAAAAAGCCAGCAAACGTTTGGATCGTGAATCTGAGGAGCAGAAGCGGCTGTGAAGCTTTGACTGCTTCTCGCAATGTTTCCTCCGAATCAGCATAATGCTTGAGGACAG
>JASSRZ010000023.1:12748939-12758939 GCA_032164315.1 Malacoctenus gilli | reverse complement strand
AAAACGAGCGGCTGAATCTACTCGTGCCAGAGACAGGAAGTACAGCGCAGTCGATGGCGGTCGATGGGATCCCAGGATATCACATTCCTCAAATCAGATAGGCGCTCCGGTGTCAACACGGAGAGGCGAAGCTCCGCCCCGCTGCCCTGGGAGGATAGGATTCGCAGCATCCAGCAATTATCTGTAATGTGGGAGAAAAATCGATGCGCCCATGGAAAGCTGCTAAGGTCACCACGCCGACATTGTCGCTGGAGATCGCAGGCGCTGCGCCGCCGCCGCAGGCGCAGCTCCGAGCCTCTCGGACCGAGTCCGACATGGACGACGGGAATTATTAGAGCGACAGTATGGAAGATAATTAGCTCCATGCGCTCGTGGTGGAAAGGCAAATGAGCTGAGATTTCAGTCATGTATAAACACACATGGATGGAGCGCTTTAAATAGATTAAGTCTGCTTCCAGGTCACGATGCGACTCACTTGAAAACATAAAAAAACTAAGAAAATATTGATTTATAAGATATAAATATTTTTTGAAATATTATTTTAAATATTTGCGATGATTTTTCAACATAATCTTAAAAAGAAATAAACATAATAATTCAGAAAAATATTTTTAAATAGACAAACTATTAAAAATATTTTCATACAGTGGAAATTTAGTGGAAAAAAATAGTGTTTAATGAATTTTTAGGTAGAAAACAGTCACAAATAACCTTGGCTGACTCCACTGTCAGTTTCTACTCAACTTGAAGTCCAACGAGGGTCAAATTAAACTCCGACACTGAGTGTTTCGTTTATTCTCTGCATACAATCTCGGAAAAGGTCAGACGGCCTCATACTCACCCGTGCGGCTCTGCCGTTTCGTCCGAACGCCGTCCGACACGCGCCTCGTCTCCCCCCGTGCCGTCCGCCTCCATGCGTCCTTCCTCAGGTAGAAACTCCCAACTGCAGCTAATGGCGGGCGAGCGTCGACTGCGCCCCTCTTTTGCGGCCGAGATCCGGGCAGCGCCGGAGAGGGGAGGGGAGGGGAGGGGAGGGAAGGCCTCCTTGAAACATTGATAGTCTGGTGTAAATTCTATTAACGGCAAAGGGGGGATATTGAGAAGGATGAGGAATCAATATCTCGCGGCCAGTAATGTTTGAAGGATGGGGCTGAGTGGGAAAGTGAGACGGCGCGGCCTCGCCCCGGCGCGAGCACTGCTCCTGTAAGTGGTTAATCAAGTGCTTGTCTGACATCCAGATTGCATTTTCCTCTCCCCATTACCCCCATTTTCCCCCTCCACCGAGGAGAAGATGTGCTATCAAATGTAAGCGATGGTAATCGGAGTCATTATCGCCGCCCGGCCGATGCGGACGCTGGCGAAACCCCGCTTTTTGTCTTCACTTCGGGGCTTTTTATTCAGGAGACATCGCGTGTGCGTCTCTCGCGGGTGCACGCGCCACATGTTTGGATCTCAGAGTGCACGCTCTCCTGGAAATTACCGGGCGTCTGCGATGACTCAGAGTTAAAATAATGTTTTGCATCTCCGCCATTTTGAAGTCAACGCAACCCCTTTTTTTCCCCCAAGCAACCTCGAATAAATACGTCGAACGACGCAATAAAGTGATAAATCATCGCCACGCAACTCCCAGACGGCAGGACTGACACAGTCTGACACAGACGCCGACCTCTATTTGTCTTTAATTTGGGTGTTTTTTTGTGCAGCATCTCCTCGCGGATGTGTGGGCACGAGATAAAACCAACAGAAAAGAGTGCAGCCTTTCTCTCCAAAGCTCACACTCTTTTTTTTTTTCTGCTGGCCCCTCTAGGACAGACTCACACTTTAATGTGTGTTATCAAAGCTTCGTAACTCTGCCCTGCTGCGGGCTGATTACATTGGCGTCTCAAAGGTGCAACAGCACCGACAAGCGGCGGGAGGGAGGTACTGCAGCGAGCCGAGCGACGACTGAGTTCTCACGCTCTCGCTCTTCGGAGTTCACCTCAGCACGAGGATTTCCCACCAAAATCCGCAGCAGAGAGCTCAAACTTCAACATGAAAGGCTGTTTTTGTTTGTCCGCGGCTTTGCTGCTCTCTGCAAACAAGACAAGCTATTAACAAACCTGCTGAATCGGTGCGTTTATCAGAGGGAGGATCCTTTTTTTCTGCAAGTGTAATGCGTTTTTGTTGTGTTTTTGTCTCTCCTTAATCTGTGTGTCAACTGATGTTGTTTACGATAAGAAAAATTGCCTGAAATCCCGAATATCCTGAGTCAGAGCGACGACCCTCCGCTGTAACGTTTGACTCCAGGCCGCGGAGTTAAAGTCTAATCTAACAAGAAGCTGTTTATGTTGTTTATACTGTAATTTGACTGGAAGGACGCTCTGGAGTCGGTGTGCTAGTGCCACCTAGCGGCCTGATGTCAAACATCCACGTCTCTCATCTGTTTCTGTGATGACTCACGCGGACGATCACGTTACACTCCAAATGAGACTGTTTTCCTTCTAGTGTCGGTCTCGAGTAACCAGAGTCCAATTAGGGTCTCTTCGCTGCGTCGTTTCTAATCCTAATACCACCTCCCGCCTCCAGCTGGTTGGAGGCGCAGCACGGTGGTCTTTATTCGCTCGATAAGGGTCCGAGAACTCTGTGAAAGCAGAGTCTAATTGCCACAACAGAGGCTGGCTTTGGCCTTCGTTTAATCACCCCCCTCTCAACGTCCAATGGCACTGGAGGACAAACCCAATAAATCACTTTGAAAAATCGCCTCCCACGTCCAGAAACCTGCGCCGAGACGCGCCGCGTCGCTCGTTATTTCCCCCCTATAATAAATCCAGACCGCTGCTCTGCTGATCAAGATGACAATCACTGCGTTTCTGCGAAGATACGGTTCAGAAAATAAGGTTATTGTGTTTGTATATATATATTTTTAATCTATACGTCCAAACATGAGCCGAATTTAATGTGGGAGAGACTCAAGGCGCTCACACGCGAGACTGGCGTGAACTCCGAGTTCATTACCGGAGGACGGTGAGAGATAACCGGCCTCCGTCCCGTTGAGAGATGACATAACGGGAAGTGTGATGGGAATCTCCGAGTCTCCCTCCGTGGACCCTCGCTGCTGCCAAGCGGGCGCATCAGACGCGGAGGCCGCCCGCTTATCGCCACTTCCCCGGTCTGTTTGGTTGGTGGCCCCCCCCCCCCCCCCCCTCCTCCGCGCTATCTGATGCGCGCTTATCGGGGCCCTCCAGTGCCGGTTCACATGTCACCTTATCACCCAGGTCTCTTCCCCCCGGGGCTCCCACAGGAAGCGGCTGTCCTTAGAGGGGGCATTGCGTGGCATGCATCTGCCCGGCCGTCTACTGAAGGAGGGGCAAATGCAGCGCGAGTGGTGGGAAAAGTGGGGAAACTGTCCGGATAGAAAGTTTGGATTCAATATAACAACAACTTCCTTGTTCCTAAATGTGTCAAACTTCCTTAATCTTTTGTTTCCTCTACTTCCTCGTTTTATTTTAGAAAGCACCTTCACTGATTCCGCTTTTATTTTGAAGGAAAACGTTACTTACTGCGTTTAGTAACGCAAAGAAAGGAAGAACTGCGTGTTGCAGCTCTGAGATCCACAGATGTCTTATCTACGCCTCATTTTTTTGTGAAGCATCAACAAATTCAATCAGAAGAAGCTCAAACAAAGTTAAAATAATAGATTTAGGCATAATTCTGGAACGTTTTTTCCTAACATTTGCGCTTAATCCAGTTTATTTCATAAATTCTGTAATAAAATCACGTTTTCACCATGATTCCCAAGCAACATGGAGAGTTTTGGGTGGTAAATGTGGACTTGATTGAGGAACTACAAAAAAACCTGGAGTGTTGAGCAGGAAAAATAGTTAATTTATAAAGGAAATAATAAAATAAGTCCTCGTTCAGGGTCTTTTTTCGTTTCCTTCTTTATTTCTAACCACCTGCATTCACGGTGAGTTAAAGCCTCCGACTGCTGCGCACGTTCAGATGTTTCACTTGAGGGGGAACTCGAATTAGAGGCTCACTGAGTCATAGCCGCTCATAAATTAAAGCCTTTTAGTCTAATGCCCCCGTGTATTGTTTGTTTGGGTGTTTAGGGGGAAAGTAACAAGCTTCTTTAAACTGCTATTAAAGCGGCGGGCGCGGGAAGCTGTGAGTCAGAGGAGGAGGAGGAGGAGGAGGAAGAGGAGGAGGAGGGGGACGGAACCTGGGACCACGGGCGCGGATTTCATAATAGCGCGCAGGACGACGCGCCTGGGACCTGCAGCCGCCGCTGCCTGACGCTCACTCCTCCCAGTGTGGCAGAGACAAGGGGTGCTCACCTTGAAGCGGGCGAACTTTTTTGGAAACAACAAAGAGGGGGGGAGGAAAGATGTCCGCGCAGGGGCTGTTGAGCAGCGTCTTCTCCTGCTCGCTGAGTCCCAAAAGTATCTCCAAGCGACGGCTGAGGCAGACGCGCAGCCTGGACTCGGCGCTCATGCGCCACTGCGGCAGCGACGCCGCGGAGACGTCGTACCAGGTCAGTGCGCGAGTGAGTGTGTACCTGTCACAGGTGATTCCCTCAGCCGTCGGCGGAGGAAAGTTGGCGGTTCTCGTTCTTTCCTCCCTCCCGTGTTACTGTCAGAGCGGCGGAGCTTCACGGTGATGCTTTGTGGCGACTAAACTTGTCCGAGTTGCGTTTGAAACTTTGGATCTTTTTACGCTTTGTGAGATGAAAATGAAGCTTTTAGATGACAGAAACGCTTGAAAATCGAGTCGAGTGACTGAAGTAGAAAGCTGCGAGAAAAACTCGGTGTGCTCGATGTACTTTTTCACGTTTTCTTTCAAAGTGATGGCAAAAAAAGCGGATGAATCTGATTCCTCTCTCGTGTTGCGACATCGCAAACTGCGACTAAGTGGGGGAGCCGCTCCGCGGCCTCATTGTGCCCCTCTGATCGCACCGCGGCGTTGCATCACACCGTCAACTCGCTCCTTGTGACCACATGATGTCAGAGGAAGCCTTTACTTTGACTAATCTGTCTGAAAAAAACAGTTAAGTGGAAAACTTTGTCAACTTTGGTCCGACTAAACTCTGTGACCTTGGAGGGTTTTTCTTTTCACCTTCCAGCCAACATTTTAAGAAGTTTATTGGGTGTGCTTCATTTTTTTTTGCTCCTAAAGTACAAGTATTTACTGGACCTGCAAAGCTTCAAAAACTTGAGTGTATTAAGAGTTATTTTCTGATATTTCTCCATGTTTTACTGAGATGTGAAGCGTATTTTTTGGGAGCCGACCAATCGCAGGATTTCAGGGCCGGTTTTGTTGTGTTGCTGCCGGTCCTCATGGCAACGCTCGCGCGGGGTATTATGGAAATCCATCACAGACGTGACACTGTAATAGGCTTGTAATGAAAACCAGGTATCTGGTCTTTTCGGTGGAGAACGCGCATCCAGCCGCTGGAGCCTGAGAAATGTGTCCAGTAAATCTGAGGGAAGCCGATTAATCCCGGAGACGAGTCCGGTCCCGGGACGGAGACTCGGCGTGATTTATCACCTCGGCCTCCTCCTGCATTATTTAGCAAGACGCTCTTTTTTTCTTTTCATTTCTTTTCAAACCAGCCATTGTTGAAGCCCAAAAGTGATCCGTCTCACCGCGAACAACCACCTCTCCGACGTTATCTGCGAATGTAATTAGCGTGGACGTCCTGGTTGGTCACCAGTGGGTTTTTTTCGCTTGAAGTGGAACCTTTTGGTGCGTCAGTGGACCGAGCAGCCGCACGATTGTGTTTCACGGTTGCAATGAAACACCGAGAGAGGCACCAAACCCCCCCCCCCCAAACCGTCTGAAGTCCTTTCTTGGAGCACATGACACCCACGCCGTCAGCCGACAGTGACAGTGAAGAATCACCTCCCTCCTCCGCCACATTTGCAGGGGTGTTGGGAGATCCGACTTGAAGGGAAGGAGGGGGGGGTCAGTCTGGGACAATAGTTTCTAAGAGACTGTTGCAACAACAGGAGTGAAGTCAGGCTGACATTTCCCTCGTTTTTTCCAGCGAGCGCTGCTGCTGCTGCTGCAGCACCGCCGCCCAGTAATGGCCCCGGCCTCCGCAGGACTCCTTTTTTTTTTACGAGCTGCAGCGAACATCTCGTAGCTCAAACTGTCCCGGCGTCTTGTAAAAAAACAAACGCCAAGACAACGCAGTTTCTTCGGTTTGCGTTCATACGATGGTTTGGCAGTGACGCGTCGAGACCGACGCTCAGATTCCGGTTTCATCGATCCGTGGCGCGAATCTGTCGTCCGCGACGAGCGCTGCGGAGCCGCCGGAGACGCCGAGACGGAAAGCAGGAGACATCTGGTTTACATGAAGAAAGCCTCTGGTCCTGTTTCTCACAGCGCGGCGGCATGACCTGATCCTTGGCTGCGCTCCCTCAGGCACATAGTTCTTCTCACAGGAGACCGTCCGAAGGGCCTGACGTGAGGCTGAGTCGCCTGGCTCGCCGCAGATACATGATAAATGGAGAGAGAGAGAGAGAGAGAGAGAGAGAGAGAGAGAGAGAGAGAGAGAAACAACAGAGGGTGTGCTGTGAAAGTGTACAACCGCTTTGGCGTCAGATTGTTTGATTTCTTCAGCTTCTTTCACTAAAACAATCCCTTTTTTTGCATGTTAAATCCTTAAAATCTCAGATAACAAGACATCAAGTCTCTTCCACCAAAGAAAGATGCAAAATTGGCTCGTCGTGAGACTCGTTTTTATATTGTTGTGCCTTCAAAGTGAAAGTAGGTCATGCAATCAAGGAAAACAACCCCCCAACGCCGTCCTCTTTGGTGCATTTATTGATTTAATATCAGGTATTTTGAAGAGATGTTTCACTAGATTCTGCAACAGACTTGTGAAAAACCTTTTAAACTCTTTATATATATATAATCTTTGCTTCATCGTACGGCTGTGACACACTTCTGACAGCAGCTTGTCGTCTTGTGGCCGTTTTGCGGCGAGGAGGAGCAAACGAGAGCGAACCGACGTCGTAAAAGTTTGATTAAAAAGATGATTTGTGGACGACAGCTACAAACAAACAGGTTTCAAACCGGGAGCTCAGGCCAGAAAATCAAACCGACGTTTCAGCTTGTCGAAGTATTTCACGAACAAAGTCATCCGGACTTAAAGTCGTCCGAAACCACAGCGCGGCCGCCCTCCTCCGCTCGATTGCCGCTTCATAAAACTGGCGGTGGAAGCAAAAGCTTGAGGAATAATTTCGCCTGCGTTTGCTTTTCATTTCGTCCCGTAATAGCGCTCGCCTCTGGTCAGGACTTAGCCACATATTGGACCTTCTCGTGGTGAAATCCTGGGGGGGGGGGGAAAGTGGCTTATTAAAGTCATTCAGTGTCTCTTTTTTTTCCTCCTTTTATTCACTTTTATTATTGTCTTCATAAAAAGATGGTAATTTTGAGCAGACCTCGGGCGGCGTGCTTGCGATGTGCTCCTCATTGGCTCCACATAATGCACAAGCCCGGAGAGAAATAGTTGCGTGAGCGGCTCTGAACACTCGATCGTAAATCAGAAAAAAAAAAAAAGGCACCTGGCGAGCTGCAGAAGCGCATCGCGCCTCTAGAGGGAGCCGTTCGTCGCCCCCCGCTGCCGTAACGAAGCCTCGCGACGAGGACATTAATCACTGGAAGCGAAGTTTAGGCCTTGATGATGCTCGAATGTTTGTGATCATCCTTTAAAGAGCAGAGCGCTTCCTTAATCTGCACAATTAATCTGTTATTCAAAGCTGCGCCGCCGCGCACTAAGCCTATTAACTCGCGTTATTAACTCAAGCAGCCCCGCGACTGGGTCACGTTAGGTTTTCGCTCGCTTCTATCAGATCGGGAGGCGACTGAATTGAATGCAGAAGGAAAACCGGCGCGGTTCATTTGACGCCATCCGTTTTCTGACCTCTCCAGCTTTCCCCCGCCTTGTTTACGTCTCACCGTCGTTTTTATGAGCGCCGCCTCATTTCGTATGCCCGCCGGCGCCGCTGCGAGGTTAATTCGGAGGGGTTTTTGTCCGCGGCGTCGGGTTTTTCCTAACGAGAAGCCGCGACGTGCCGCAAAACAATGGTCCCTGGGTGGCCTGTTGGACTCGGATCGTGTGCGAGTGTGTGTGTGTGTGTGTCGCTGGAGTGTTTAGGCAGAGTGTCATCTGCATTCCTGTGAGCACCCACGGAGGAGGGATGGCCTGGAGGAGAAAGCGCTGGCAGGGAAACTGAGCGCCGCTCTCTTGGACGGCGCTGAAGGAAACGGAGGGCTGCTGGAAGCCGGACGCGGCGGGACGGCTTTCAAACTCAACCGGAGCTCGTTTCGGGAAAACCTTCAATCGGAGGGGCCTCATTAAACCGAGCCGAGCTTCGCCCCCTTCTGTCGGCGCCGTAATAACGAGGCGAGACGTGGCGGGGAGAAGGAAAGAAAAAAACCCAACATCTGTGCTAAAAGTAGTAATCCAATTAAAGTTTATAAAAGCTGATAATGGCGCCGCTATTTTCAGCAGGACTGACTTCGAGCTTCTCCCACCAAACTTTACTTTCGGCGCTCTGAAGCGTTAAAACTGTGTCGGACGCTTTAACGGCCGACTCGCGAATTAATCGCCGCCGGTAGAAATCCTTTCGCAGAACAAGCGATCGCCATAAAACGGACACGGCGGACGGAGACGCTCCTTTAACTGCGGCGGCGAGGCCGTAAGTCAGCGGCGAGCGGAGCGCCGCGGAATTGAAAAGCTGACATTAGTGGTCTAATTACGGCCGGTCGAGCGGGTGTTTTATCGTTCGGCCGGGCTGCTGCGGCCGCCGTTCTGCATGACAATCCGATCGCGGGCAGCACTCGCTCCAATTAACCCGGGAGAATCAATTTGAGAATCGCTTTCTTGCTATTATTAAAACAAGTTGGACAAGACGTCGCAACGCTGAGTTTTCACACCAGCCCAGAAGCAAGAATCGGCACATCAGCGTCCAAACTTCACCGTGTTGTTACAATTCAAAGTCTAACGATTACAACGAAGAAATTACCTTCAAAGCAGCTGCGATTCCCAGTTTGTCCACTAGTGGCCGTGTTTTTCACCTCTCCCAAAGAGGTTCTGGCTTTGTCCTGATTGTTCGTCTGACTTTTAAGAGAATAACTCGAAAAGTTCTTGAAGGACGCAGATAAAAGTTGCAGCAGAGGTGAGAGACGGTAAAAGAAAGAGGTGATGGAAGTTTGGTGGTTTTCTGGTCATTCGGTGATCCGGAAGTGTGAAAATTGTCATTTCTGTGGCTTGTTTGAAGAGAGGGCAGTGTGCAGGTGGAGGTATTCGCTCTATCGAGTGTCCTTCAAATTGTATCTCGGCTAAGATGTAAGAAAACAGAACAAATTAGTGGCAGAAAAAATTGCCAAAAAAACAAGACAGAGGTGTTCCTTAAGATATTTTGCAATCGTCACATTTTTTTCCCCTTAAAATAAACAAAAACAAACTTGTTTTGAGGTCAACTTTCAACTTCCCTGTTTTGTTTGATGCTAAAGATGTCCGTCTTTTTCGAGGTTGCATTATTTTGCAACCTCATCTCATCCATCATTGAATCCTTCGTCCAACCGAGAGTCCAATCAGTGCTCAGCCAGTTTGGCAACATTCAATCATGACATAAAAAAACCCAGGAAAAAACTCAGTAAACTTGTTGACATTCCTCAATTAGATGTTGTTTTGACCTGCACATCAATTTAACTACCAGATAAGACGTGACAAAGTCGAATAAAAACACTAAAAGTTTCTGCAGAGACACAAAAACAGAAAATCATCAGAAAGAATCTCACAGAAGACTCAAAGATGATAAATAATGACTGACAGGTCTCAAAGGCATCTTGGGAACTGTAGTTGTTATAATGTTTTGGCGTCAAATGATGTTGTAAATTATCTTACAATGAACTAATCAGGTTAATTTAACCTTCCAGAGTGTGTGTGTGTGTGTGTGTGTGTGTGTGTGTGTGTGTGTGTGTGTGTGTGTGTGTGTGTGTGTGTGTG
>JASSRZ010000023.1:12694660-12709593 GCA_032164315.1 Malacoctenus gilli | reverse complement strand
TTCTGGTTGGGTGATTTGTAAGCCGTGGGTGGCCGGTTGGCCCGCCGCCCCCCCCCCCCCCCCCCCAACGTAGACGAGGACACATGCGGACAGGCTGAACTGCGCCTGGGCCAAATTAAAACGAGCCTCCGCCGCCGCCGCCGCCGCCGCCGCATACTTTAAGTGCGAGCCGCAACGTTGATCCAACACATGTTTATGTATTATATGCAAACGTGCTGTTATCCTGCTGTAGCTTCTCGACTCGCCTCATTTCCATGATCAGATTTCATTGCATTATGTTCATATTCATGTATTCATGTTCAAGTTTGAATAGAAATCAACTGACGCTTCAAGATGGGGGTGCGACGCTTCCCGGAGGTGAGGCGGTGCCTCGCGTGTTTGTGTTTACGCCGATCAGCATCTCGTCGGCTGTTTATCCGCGTTTTATCCCGGAATAAAACCGGTCGTTCCTCTCGCTCCGACGCGTTCGCGACCTCCCGCCATGGTCTCACCCCCCCCCCCCCCTGCGTGTGTGTTTTTGTGTGTGGCTCTCTCGCAGAAAGCTCAGCGGCTTCCCTGGATTTCGCCTGCGCTCCCTCATCGTTTGGCCTGAAGATGGAAACGCTGGAGTCGGAGCTGACCTGCCCAATCTGTCTGGAGCTTTTCGAGGACCCGCTGCTCTTGCCGTGCGCTCACAGCCTGTGTTTCAACTGCGCCCACCGCATCCTGGTCTCCCACTGCACCCCCAGCGAGCCCATCCAGTCCATCAGCGCCTTCCAGTGCCCCACCTGCCGCTATGTCATCACCCTCAACCAGCGGGGCCTAGAGGGACTCAAGCGCAACGTGACCCTGCAGAACATCATCGACCGCTACCAGAAGGCCTCCCTGAGCGGGCCCAACTCCCCAAGCGAGACGCGGCGCGAGCGGGCCGCCCCCGAGGGCCACGCCATGACGTCGCCCGGCGAGCAGCGCGTCCAGTGCCAGTTCTGCGAGCAGGAGCCGCCGCAGGACGCCGTGAAGACCTGCGTCACCTGCGAGGTGTCGTACTGCGAGGAGTGCCTGAAGGCCACCCACCCCAACAAGAAGCCCTTCACGGGCCACCGTCTCATCGAGCCGCTGCTGGACTCCCACCTGCGCGGGCTCATGTGCCTGGAGCACGAGGACGAGAAGGTCAACATGTACTGCGTGACCGACGAGCAGCTCATCTGCGCGCTCTGCAAGCTGGTCGGGCGCCACCGGGACCACCAAGTGGCCGCGCTCAGCGACCGATACGACAAACTCAAGGTGAGGCCGCCATTCGCAGTTTCGGCGAGGAAAAAAACCGTCGAAACTTCAACGTCGGTTGAAAAAGCCTCTTGTCAGTCGCTCAGTGACTCTCCGAGGTGGACAAGTGGAGAATAAATTTGCTCCTATTTCCATTTTATGATCTCTGAGCTTTTGTGCCGCCTCAGACCTGCGCTGCAGGCATGAGCAGATTGTTTATCGGGAAAAAAAACCAAACTTTAACCGAAGGAAACAGCTTTTTGCTGCTTTTTGTGGAAACACGTGTTGTGTTTAATCGAAGCTGCGGCGGCGCTTCGGAAACGTCTCGAGTGGAGCGAGTAACTCGACAAAATGGCTTCTTTACCCGATGAAGCTTCACGGTTTCCGTCTTGGCGGCGCGCGTTCGGAGGCCGTCGCTCACCGAGCGCGGCGGCCGGGCGAGGCGTTGCGCAGTCCGAGGTTAAGTGGAGCCTGCTTGCTCTCAGCAGATGGGTCGACATCAATAAGACATGAGGAGACGCCGCGAGCTGGAGCGTGAAAAAAAAAAACCGGCGGCTTAACTTTGCCCCCGTTGTAAACTCGAATCGGCTCCCATCGGGAGCGACGTCGACTCGGGCGGCGTCGCAGCGGCGGTAATCGTCTGCGACAAGGCCGTCGTGCTGCGGGGCTTTTATTGTGAAGCCTCTCACTCCAACGTCGGAGGGTCGCCGCCGCTCGGGGAGCAAACGCTCATCGATATCTCCTGTATTAAGTCGCAAACGCGGCGTTTCAGTCGGTTCAGGTTTGTCCCGCTTTGTTCCAGAGGACTGCATGGCTGAGCCTGCATGAAAACACCCGAGCGAGCGTCCTCCTTTTTTCCTCCCCCCTTTCTCTTCCACTCAGAGTCTTCGTGCATGAGTCACAAAAAGCGGGGTTTTATGTCTCAGAAGTAACACTCGGCTCCGCTTTTTGTTTTGTTTTTTCGTGGAGCCCGGTCGCAGAGGAACTTGGGGATGCAAACGATGACATCTTGCAGCGTTTTGCTTTTTTGCTTTGCTTCTCTGGAGGTCGGCGTGTTTAACCCCTCTCTTCTCTGTTTGATCATGCTGTCGTTGTGCAGAAATCTCCCGACCGCTTTCTCTGCGTGGGGCGCGATCGTTCTCACCAGGAGGCAGACCAGGTGATCAGCATCCTTTCTTCTGATTACACATTCGGGGCGGAGGCGCACGCGTGCAACGGACCCTGATCCTGGGTCTGAATGTCACTTTTTAAAGAGCTCAAACACACTTCAAATCAAAGGGCGCTGGCTGACGACGTAGCCGTGAGCCGACGTGCCGCACTTATCGAGACATCGTGACCCTGAGGGGGGATTGAGAAAGAGAGCGGATCCCAACGCTGGCTTTCGAGTCGTCAGATCCACTTGTTTATTTCGTTGACCTCGTGTTCGCTGCACCTACTCGCATTGTTGGAAGCGAGAGAGGAAGCGGCACTTCCGATCTTGGAGAGACGTTTCTTTTACCCCCCCCCCCCTCTCTTCACTGCACGCGGGGGCCGGACCCAGGTGGGACGCAGCTGAGCGTGTTGGGAGGCTGTTTGGGTTTTATGTTGTTCAAGCACATGTTTACAGTCCACAGAGCCACTCAAAGAGAGACCATACAAAAGAGCCTCGTTCTCTCTCTCTCTCTCTCTCTCTCTCTCTCTCTCTCTCTCTCTCTCTCTCTCTCTCTCTCTCTCTCTCTCTCTCTCTTTCTGTCACTGTCTCTCTTGTCTGATCGGGTTATAACGTGACCCGATCCCGACTTGCCATTATGCCTATAAATATCCCTCTATCGTGCATTTTTTAAGCCCATGTATTCCCATTTAAGGTCACAGGAGAGCCCGGGGCATTAACGTGGGGCGGGGGGCAGATGAAAAGGAACCCCCCCCCCCCTCCTCTCGGTTTGCCAGTCAAGTCGCAGGGCTTTAATGTAAACACACACAAAAAAACGGTCCCGCTCACAGCCAACCTCAGTGTTTGACCTCCTTTCAAACTCAGTGGAACTCAAACTGAGGGCAGAAAAGACAGCAACAAACATTGCACAACATGAAACAACAACACAGGCGAGGGAACAGAGGCGCTGCCGCCGCCTCCTCTTTCTTCTGAACGGAGGGGCTGATGTATGAAACATTAACGAGATCGTCGTTCTCTCGCCGAGCTTCTTTTCGGAGGCGTTTTTCTCTTGGCGCGCGTGCCGCCGGCCGTCTGGGCTGAAGAGCGCGGCGTCAGAAAAGACAATGAAGCCCCTCTGACCCGTGGTATTGTGCTGCACTATCGGAACATCAGCCAGGAAACACTTCCTAAACCCACAGCGTCCCGCGCTGGGTCCAGTTGTCTCGCGACGGATGATGGAAATCAGCCCTCTGAATCTGTGGTTTTCCTGTCAGCTTGTAACAAACGGAAAAAAGACGGAGTAGGTTACATTTCTCAGCACATTAATGATATTCAGGCTTGATTTAGGTACCGTATTGTCCAGAAAATATGTGCACCAAAAATGCATATAAAGAAAAAAAACATATACAGGTCGCACTGGACAAAAATTCGCATTTTGGAGGGAAATTTATTTGCGATAATTTGAGACATTTTATCATGAAAGCCAATTTGAAATAATAATGACAAATAAAAGGGAAACGCAAACTAAATAGGCCTTCTTTATGCTTGTGTAGCACATTCAGCAACACCGAACAGAGACTTTCTTTTGATGGCATTTTTTTCTCAGTTCTCGGTTGTTTTCAGAAGTTTCCGGTAATGTTACGTTTCAGTGGTACAGAAGGTAAAAAGTCACCAACTTAGAGTGCCCTCTAGTGGTTGCAGTGTGAAAATAACGGAGTTACCGTAATTCACATTTAAGTTGCTCCCGAGAATAGGTCACACCCTCCGGCCAAACTATGAAAAAAAAGGGTGACTTGTAGTCCGGAAAGTACGGTACTTTCTCTGATTGTTTTTGAATACACAGATCGGAATCTAATTTCATCTCTCAAAGCGTAACAGCAACTTTTTCGTTGGTTGTATTTGAGAGTCATCTCTTAGGGACAGATCTGACAGGGAGCCGTTCTTCTGAATTCCTTTAAATGATCGCTTAATTCAACGTCCATCCGTCATCGACGTTACTTTTCCTGAAAGCCGGTCGGGCTGAGGCGTCACCGTGAGACACGCGAAGGACGTGCGGCCTTTCAAAAGCTCATCGTTCAGCGTTTTTTTTTACAGAAGCTCTCGACGCGTACGGCTCTATTTTCCAAATCAATAAAGACGTGCGAGTGATTTTGAGGGAGACTCGTCTGAGAAAACGAGAGTCGTCGTCGCCCTCCTCCTCCTCCGCCCACCTCCTCATTACGCTCCATGAAACTTAAGTCTGCTCCACCATCGGTTTCTTCGCTTCCCCCGACATTAGCGCCTCTTTCAAAACGCCATTTTTCAGAGATGACAGTTTTATGAGCCATCAATAAACATCAGCGTACAATCTCCCTCCATTCAGGTGTCCTCGCCGAGCTGCAGCAACGTCCCCCACCCCCTCCGCTGAAAAAAACACTGCATAAGAGACCGTAAGAAAATTAGGTCATGCAATTGTTCTCTTTGAATTAGTGATCAGATAAGAAAGCCACTATTCAAACCTTGGATTTATGTAACGTATATATGCTGAACGAATCGCTCGCGCTGGAGTTTCCATCGCGGCGCTGAACAAGCCGCAGTGATTTACGCTTCGGAGCTCCACGAGCTTCCACGGGAGGAAGCCGGCGGTCCGTCGGGGCGTTTTTTTTTTTTTGTTCGAATGTTGACACAGGACAGAACTCGAAAGTCCCGACGGTGACCCGTCAGGACCCCGGAGGAAGGAAGCGAGGCCGGACGGTGCTAAAGGTTTAGGACCAGAAGCAGTCGCGTCCAGAGCGGGAGGCTGCTGTTCTTCCCCCTCATCAGCTTTAAACGACTTTAGGAAACTCCATTAGAGGGGCAAGCGCCGAAACACGTGAGGAAGATGAATATTGCAGCGGCAGACGCATTTTCAGCACATTAAGAGAAGCATCACATGGACACAGAGAGCGACTCGTTTCCCCGTCTCCGACTTTTCGTCCTTCCCTCTCGGCGTCTTTGTGCATTCGGCTATTTTCCACGTCTTTTTCTTGATAAATATGTGATGCTTCAAAGCCGGAGCTCCTCCCTCACCTGCGCCTGACACACTGGCTCTGAAGTGGCTTTCATCACATCCTCTTTCCGCATGAATAAATCATGCGTATGATAGCGGCGAAACAAAGCCCCCTTCTTCTATTTCCGTGAACGCTGACGCGCTCCTCTTATAAACTCGCCATGCGGAAACATCCGACATGAAAAAGGTCTCCCCACCAGTTGCTCTCAGCCTCCCATCTTTGTCAGGCTCACCTTTGCTCTTCTCAGCGTCTCTTATATATAAATCACGGCGCTCTTTTTAGATCTCTTACATAAAAACAACATCTGACGCTTACATAAGGCTGCACGTGTTTTCCGTACTTTGATACTTCTTTTAAATGAAAAACTTTTCTTTTATCTTTCGAATGTTGCATCAGACGTTCGCTCAGTCAGTCGATAACTACACACTCCTTTCCTACTCGGCTCAACTTTACACGCCTTATGTCGGTGTGGGCGGGGGTCGTCCTAGCAACCCAACCTGACAGTCGCGTGACATCATTCCTTGGCGACGCATAACAACAGTGAAGCCGGAGGCCATGTTGTACTGACCGCTTGCTCCGTTGCCAAGGCGACTCCATGGAAACCAACGCTGTGATGATGTCAATCGCCATTTGAAACCAAATAGAGTCGAGCTGATTAAGATGGGATTTGCCATGGTTACTGGTTGTTTGCGAACTAGTCTGCTAGCATCTTAAGTTTGTCTTGTAACTTTAGGATCTTGTTCGTCTTCAGAATAATAACAAAAAATTATCGAACAGAAGTCTAAAAAGCAATTTTTCGGCAAACCAGGTTCTTCAATTGTTCGTTACTGCTAAAGAACGCATGAAAATATTTCTTGAAAATCTCCGTACTGTCCCTTTAAATTAAGTGAAAAATGTGAAATCAAATGGACTGCGAGAAAGGCTTCTCTATTTTCTTTAAATTAAAGCAACTTGTTGGTCGGTTTTTGGTCTCTTTGAAGGTCCGTTCATCAATTTTAGATTTTTTTTCCACTCACACTTGTTTTCATGTGACTCCCGCTGCCTCGTTTGAATTCGACTCCCCTGATAACTCACTTTGATATGATCACACGCTGATATTTTATTTATGGGGAATAACACTCAGAAGAATCCCCCCCCCCCCATCACACGGCATCATCGGGGCAACTTAATTGCAGTAAAAAGATTAAGAGTGAAACCTCTGCGTTTGATCTGAGCGGCTGATTAATGCAGCCTGCGTTTAGTCGTCCAAATCACCAGCAGATGCTCCGCTAAGCGCCGCGGCCCCTCAGCGGGCAGAGCGGGGGCGATCTTTGCTACACAGTGAGGATTAACGGTGGGCTGGGAGGGGGGAGGGGAGGGGAGGGGGCGGGGTCAAAATCAATCATAAAACAGACTGTCGTCTCGCGCTGCTGAAATGATCTTTATGTTCCTGTTTACCTGCGTTTCCTCTAAGATTTACTCAGCTGTTGAGGTACCTGATGAGGTGGGGGCCGCCGCTAATGAAATATCCCCCCCTCTCCATCTCCTTCTTGCAGCAGGCGCTGGACTCCAACCTCAGCAATCTCATCAAGAGGACCAGTGAGTTGGAAAGTCTGATGGGTAAACTTATCCAGACCTGCCAGCACGTGGAGGTGAGGCTGGGGCGGGTGGGGACGGGTGGGGGCGGGGGTGGGGAGACCCTCCGGCCTCCCGGGCCTTTTCACGGCCAACGACTCGTTAGATTATCAACACCACGATGAATCGCTGCACCTCTGAGCGGCCGCTTGTCACGCCAACAAGACTGAGTGCTTGTTTGTCTGTAGATCGATAACAATATGTTCACAAATCAGCATATTTCACCGCCTGTGCAGGCTGAAAGTGTCTCACCGATTTGAAATCAATTTTTCTCCACATACTTAGTTTAAAGACAATTATCCCTCAGGCCTGTCGAGTAAATGCCGGCACGTTATTTTAGTTAATTGTGCTACTTTCACTCACTTCTTTCGCTCAACAACTGCTGAGTTGCATCCATACTGCGAGGATTTAATAAAAAACACGTGTAGAAATACTTACATACACTAAGCTCCATCATCTTGAGTCAAAAAATAAACTGCAACTCATTAAAACTTTGAATAAATGAATAAATAACAGCCTGAGAACAATGATCGAGTAAACACTGGATTCATGCGACTCGTCTCTGCGACGCTACTGCGACTTAATTAGCTGCGGTGGAAGTGAAGCACAACAAATGCTCATTTATTTCCACCAGGATGAGGTCGAAACCAATGAGCCTCTTCTCTGGTCTTCTCGCAGTTCTGCAGCAGAGCGAGGAGAGGAAGGGGTTAATTTATGATGCGGAGAGTCAGCAAGAAACTCCTGTTTTGTCGTTTCGTCACAGGAGCTTTTAAGCTGATTTTAGAGGAACAAACATGGCGGATGCTTCGCGTTCTTTTCTCGTATAATACATCCAAAACAAAACTAAATCCTGCACCTATAAATACCTCACTTTTCTGGTGTTTTTACGTCTCGTGCAGCAGAACAAACAGCAAAGTCAATAACAAACGAAACCCGTTCACTGACCGCCCTCCGTCTCCCCTCACGCCGCGTCCAGGTGAACGCGTCGCGGCAGGAAAACAAGCTGATGGAAGAGTGCGACGTGCTGATCAACATCATCCAGCAGCGGAGACAAATCATCGCCACCAAGATAAAGGAGGGCAAGGTATTGTTTATCGCCCCCGCTGTATATCTTCATAACCTCTGTTTGTTTGTTTATCACCTTGCTGATAACCTTGCCTCCCCGGCGCACACCTGAGCGCGCCGCTTTTATGAGCGACAAATCGCTCTCATTGGGGCAAATTTATGTATCTTCAAACCGTTGAAGTGCGCCGACGTGAGCGTCGAAAGATCCATTCGTCTTGATACGAGTGAAAGGTGGAATTGATGAGCCGCAGGGCACAACGCAGGTGTTTTAATCCCACAGTTTTACTCACAGTAACAAATATTAGTCACCTTATAGTGTGGTAACTGTACACTACTATGTATTTGTTCTGATTTTGCATTAAGAGCAGAAATAAACTCGCATCTTAGCTCCATTCGATAAAAAGTTCCACATCGTCATTGCGTCATTTTCCATACGTACGCTCGAGATCTTATTTTGATTCCCTCAACTTCTTCTCTTTTGCTTCTCTGCTGACGTCGGCTGAGATTTGCTCGCATGCGCCACCTTCAGGCCTGACAGGTGTACTGCAGCGTTTTCCCCAGAAATAGCTGAAGGCTTAAATATTCGATTAGTAACTGAAAACAATTCGATATCAACCGTTTCTTGTCATTATATTCACATGATGTGTTGGTTTCAGAAGCTCCAGCGTGTCTGTGAGTGTCTCTCAGTATCAGCTGGGATTCACTTCAGTGTTTCTGTAACTTGTAGTTTTCAAAAAGTGGTAAAAAAAATGGTGTAAGAATGAAAGAAAAACCTAAAAGTACAGTTTGTTACATCGGCTGGAAATATGTTCTGTTTTCGAAAGTCGGTTCTTTTTCTGTCAGGCTGCACAGCGATGATGTTTTCGCAGCAAACGAGAGCCCCGAGGGGGGAAAGTCCTGCAACGTGAGATGAAAAAAAAAACCCCGACAACACTCCTGTAATTTCACTTGTGGCCACAAACAAGCCATCCAACCCCAAACGTCTCGGTGTGACCCGTCCGAGGGTCACGAAGTGCAAATATGTTTGGTCTCCGCCTGGCTCGGTTTTGGGAACAGGAACGACGCGGTCAGGCTGAAGAAAAAGATCTGGGTTTTGGTGGGGGGGGGGGGCGGGGGCGGGGGGGTGTCTTTGTCATCATGACTGCAATAAACACGTGGTCAGCGATGTGCAATGGTCAGCGCTGAAAACGCTGCGGCGCTTCGGGTTTGAGACAGAAAAACAAACAGCGGTGCCTCGGCGAGGCGGCCGGCGCTGACTGACTCATGGCAGCCCGCCGCCGCCGCCGCCGTCTTCCTCCTCCTCCCGGAGCTGTTTGTCCGCTCCAGCGCGTCTGCCGTGCTGGCCGGTGTTTTTCAGCGTAATGGTGCCCCTTGAATGGCTTCCTCTCCTGGAGCGCGGCGGCACGGTGGCGTGCTGCGCCTCTGCTTAGTGCGGCGGCGAGATTGGCCCCCCGTTTCCTGTGATGAGGGGAGACTTTCCTCTTTCCTTCCTCACCTCGCGTCTCCTGTCAGGCCGCAAGGCCGCGAACGCTCACCCAGATACCGTGATGTTGGATCATAAACACCTCCGACTGGATTATTCCCACAGCAGTACTTACAGAAACCTGTTTTCACGGTCTTTAAAAGCAGAGTATCGGTGCACTTTATATGCACCTTGTTGTGCTGCAGGTTTCTGGCTGGATCTTATCGTACGTTACGCTGGAGAACTCAGAAAGTCCTCGACAGATTTAGATGAAATCTTGCAGGCGGTGCAAGAAACAGGTGGTTGACGTTTGGCGATCCGGTGATGCAAAATGATAATAAAAAAACCGACATTTCCGTGGTACGTTTTAAAGATCGTGTGGCCCCTTTTGAGGCGTCATCTCACTGAAGAGCTGTAAAAATGTCTCGCTTAAGCTTCACTGAAGTTTGCTGTTTCCTACCAAACTAAAGTGCGATCATCTCATTTTTAAATCGAGTTGTTTGCTGACGACTTCACCTCTTTCGTGTCCAGACGGTGCGGCTGCGCAAGCTGGCCCAGCAGATCGCCGGCTGCAAGCAGTGCATCGAGAGGTCCTCGTCCCTCATCACGCAGGCCGACCACACCCTGAAGGAGGCCGACCACACCCGCTTCCTCCTGACCGCCAAGAGCATCTGTGAGAGGTGAGGGAACGGCGGAAACGGGATCGGATCGAACGGGCTCTTGTCATGGAGGCTGATAGTTAGTCAGGACATTTCATTTGGACGTAACTCCACAAAAACCTCTCTAAATAAAAGTCTTTTACACAATTTTCATGCACTTTTTGGTTTAAACAGATCTATATTTTGCTGCTATTTACTGTAAAAGACATTTTTGTGTGACATTGAAAAAATCAACAATTAAATAGCCAAAATTTCCATAATTGATCAGACAGAGCTACTGAAAAATCAGATTTTCATCACTGCATCCAAAACAAAATGCAGATTAAATATAAATTTAGCGTATCGGCTGAACTTTTTCTTACCGTGTATCACTATAAACTGTGTTTGTTGATGTGTTTTTCATCACGTGTTGTTCTTGCAGGGTGTCCATGGCGACGGCGTCCTCCCAAATCCTGTTGCCGGAAATCAACTTGAACGACACCTTCGATACGTTCGCTCTGGACTTCACGAGGGAGAAGAAGATGCTGGAGAGCTTGGATTACCTCACAGGTGAGTGAAGCGTCTCGTGGTGGAAGGGAAACCTCATTCTTGAGCACGGCAATTTTATTTACACATAGGAAGCAGGTAATGCGACGCGTTGTCGTGTGTAAAGTCCCCCTCTTTGTTTGTGTTTGTGCTGCCATGTAAAGCAGGGAGACGGTGGAGCACCGATCGTTCGAGGTCTCGCGTATTTTTGATTTCTGCAGAAAGGAAGAGGTTTTGTTTGTTTACACGCGGCTCCTGTCGCGCGCCGTGTATTTATCTCTGCGTGGAGCCTGCTGCTAGAATAGCTGGAGGAACTCCAGTGCAGATTAATTACACTCGGCAGAATGAATTAAAATCACACGCTCGCAAATGGAGAGTGGTGTTTTTCCAACACCGGTCTGGACAGCACGGCTTTCCGGGACGGTGATTTGAAGTGTTTGTGTGCCGCATGGAAGCGGCTCAGCTTTTCATTACCGATTTGGACAGCAGCGGACGTTTTTTTCCATCCGCAGCGCCAAATCCGCCGGTGATCCGCGAGGAACTCTGCACGGCCTCCTACGACACCATCACGGTCCACTGGACGTCAGACGACGAGTTCTCTGTGGTGTCGTACGAACTCCAGTACGCCATCTTCACCAACCAATCCAACGTCGTCAGTAAGTGCATCCGCGGCTCTTCACGCCGTCGCGCCGCCGAAAACAATGATGGAGGGATTTGAAAGGGATCCCTGTGAATTGTTTTTTGAGGGGGGGGGGGGCGCGACTGTGTGACAGTATCCAAACATAATATTGGACTGTGCAGAGGGGAGCTTTCCTCCTGCTCTGCACCGTTACCAAACCACGCTGCAATCTCAGCGGCGCCCTCGCAACCAGTAGCGAGGATTTGCATCCAAATGTACGCCATAAGCTCGATGATATCTCCGGGTTGAAATGAGCGGCACGCTGAATTGATCGCGTTAATACGCTGGCAACATGCTTGATCAAGCAATTTGTTCTTATCTGCATCAGTGTTTTCACACACCAGCACAAGCGACCACGTGCGAGTGGAAAATCGCTGTGTTTTTGCATAAATTGGCTGAATTTGAGAGGGGTTTTGGGGTTTTTTTCAACCGAGTGATTTTGTGTGTTTGTGTTTCCTGGCTGCAGGTTTGTGTAACTCTGCTGAGAGCTGGATGATTGTGCCAAACATCAAGCAGAATCACTACACCGTGCACGGACTCCAGTGTGGCACCAAATACATTTTCATCGTCAAGGCCATAAACCAGGCCGGCAACCGCAGCAGCGAGCCGGGACGGCTGAAGACCAACAGTGCGTCCGCGCCCGAACCGAAGCGACGCCAATCCCGCTCGCCGCTTTGTTTCCAACTCATATTTTTGCTCCGTTTTCCAGGTCAGCCGTTTAAACTGGACCCCAAGTCGGCCCACCGGAAGCTGAGGGTGTCCCACGACAACCTGACGGTGGAGAGGGACGAGACCTCGTCCAAGAAGAGCCACAGCCAGGATCGCTTCTCCAGCCACAGCAGCTACGGCGTCACCGGTAACGTCTACATCGACAGCGGCCGCCACTACTGGGAGGCTCTGATTGGAGGAAGCACCTGGTAAGACGTCCCACCGTTTGCTGACACACAGGAGGCGCTTCGAGGCGACGATACGGGGTTTTCCGCGTGAATTGAAGACTTGACTCACAAAAGATTCTCTCGAGTTTCGATGCACACAATCAGAGACCAAGTTTATGGTACCTAAATTAGCAATTAACTGAGTGAATTAAATTTATTGGACGCTTTAACCTTTTGTTCCAAGGTTTTCGTTCCACTTTGTTCTATTTCTGATTATGAACTACAACTGAATACCGTATTTTCCGCACTATAAGGCACAACTAAAAGCCTTTTATTTTCTCAAAGACCAACAGCGCGCTTTGTATATGGATCAATATTGGTCACTTATGGCTACCGTAGTCAGTGGATGCGTAACGCAAACTCAGCCACTACTGGCTTTTATTCTGTGCACCCTACATATGAAAACATTTTTAAAATAGGCCATTTATTGAAGGTGCGCCTTATAATCAGGTGTACTCTATAGTGCAGGAAATACGGTAAACTCTTGCAGGGGAAGCTAAATTCAATGCCTGTTTTTAAAAAAGTATTTAATCCTTTGGAGAATGAAGAATACTTGAGTTCTTCCTTAATGAAACGTTGCTTTTACTTCTTCATAGGTACAATATTACCAGTCTAGTCGTACTTGTACTTGAGGACAAAGTTTCTGTACTCACTTGACCTCGGCACTCAACACAACCAAAACCGACCTTCCTGTCAAGTGTTTTTGTTCGATTAATCGAAGATTAATTGTCGCAGGTTCGCAGTGGGCATCGCCTACAAGTCGGCGCCCAAACACGAGTGGGTGGGCAAGAACTCGGCGTCCTGGGTCCTGGCGCGCTGCAACAACTCGTGGGTGGCGCGGCACAACAGCAAGGAGGTGCCCATCGAGCCGTCCCCCCACCTGCGGCGCCTCGGGGTCCTGCTGGACTACGACTCGGGGGCGCTGTCCTTCTACGACGCCGTGGGCTCGCAGCACTTGCACACGTTCGACATCGACTTCGTCCAGCCCGTGTGTCCCGTCTTCAGCGTGTGGAACCGATGTCTGACCGTCCTCAGCGGGCTGCCCATCCCCGACCACTTGGAGGGGACGGACTTCAACAACTGACGCGGCGCCAGACAGAGACTGAACTCCCTGAAACTTCCTGAAACTGTAACGGACACGTCCACAAATCCCGAGCAACGACTTGTTTGCTTTTTTCTTCGTTTTGTCAAAGATTTTAATTAAAATAGCAGGAAAACAGATTGAAAGGAATTTTTGTGTTGGGTTGAAATTGAATTGAGGTATTGAAGAGATGATTTCCAGGCACTTCTAAATGTTTTTCCTTTTTTTGCTTTGCACATTCATGTATAGTTGTCTGTTGGGTGGTTTTTAGAGTTTTAATGACATTTTATTTTGAATATTTCAAGCGAGCTCCTGATTATTTTTCTACTTTTCGAAATCATGAGACACGTTATTTGTTGTTGGTGTTTTTTTTAGGACGTTAATCACTGACAAGGAGAAAAACTTGGATCAAAAATATTTTATTTTGTAGTCTGTTTTTATAGCACTTTGTTGAAATTGTCCCTAAAAAACCACATTTCGAAGCCTTTTTTTATCATAGAGATGTTTACTTGTTCTGACTCTTGAGGGAAAAATGCACTTAAATAGACATTAGGTAAAAGGGTAGTTTTACTGAGACGTTCAGCCTTTTATAAAATATATTTATTAAATGTAAAAGTCCTTGTACAGTTCGCATCATGATACCGCTCCTCGTTGTAGCCATTCAAAACAGATCCTCACGGTTTTTACATCTAATAAACCACATGATTACCTGAGTGTCTCGTCTCGTTTGTGTGTTAAATGATGTGACCTTCGCTCACGACTCGAGAGGCGACGGGTTCAGTCGATGCACAGTTAGCACTCGCGCTCTGGCGTCGTGTTTTCCGCTGAAGCGTGAACGAGGCTTCACAATGGAGTGAAAGGAAAACACCGACACCAGCGTGGAAGGAAGTGTCGGCGTGTCTTTGTGGGACTCTGACCTGCGCTGAACCAAAATACAACTTTTGACAAGATTTGCTCTGACATCCCTTTTTGTACTGAAGTAACGTGGCTTGAATTCTGCAGCGTCTCCCTTCAACTAAGTAGACAGGAGTGAAGGGAGGGAGGGAGAGGGAGGGGGAAGGAGGGAGGGAGGGTCTGAACTCTCTGTGACCTCTCCATGAACCTCCCTGCAGACAAAGCTGTGATATGTGAACACCTCCTCCTCTATGGGGACACTGATGGAACAGCATATTGAGTTGTGTTCATAAGCACTCAAAGCCATCATGTTGAAATGTGCCAAACACAGACAAACAAATAATACAATACAATACAAAATAATATAATATAATATAATATAATATAATATAATATAATATAATATAATATAATGTAATGTAATGTAATGTAATGTAATGTAATATTATATAATATAATGTAATATAATATAATGTCTTAATAGATCCCCCATTGGGGGGAATTTGTACGCCACAGCAGCATTTAAAAAGATACGAGTAAAATGGGAAAAATTAAGGAATTAAAATAAAATAGAAATAAATAAATAAAAATGCAACAATACATGTACACAAAAAATAAA